>OZ020576.1:13990873-14355873 GCA_963971525.1 Cephus spinipes
CAGGGTGTCCAAGTATTCCGCTCCGTAGTTTTCTGTATCTAGGTGCCGGATGTGGAAGTTCAGGGTGTCCAGGTATTCCGCTTCGTAGTTTTCTGTATCTAGGTGTCGGATGTGGAAGTTCAGGGTGTCCAGTTATTCCGCTCCGTAATTTCTTGTATCTAGATACTGGATGTGGAAGTTCAGGGTGTCCAGGTATTCCGCTTCGTAGTTTTCTGTATCTAGGTGTCCGATGTGGAAGCCCAGGGTGTCCAGGTATTCCGCTTCGTAGTTTTCTGTATCTAGGTGCCGGATGAGGAAGTTCAGGGTGTCCAGGTATTCCGCTCCGTAGTTTTCTGTATCTAGGTGCCGGATGTGGAAGTTCAGGGTGTCCAGGTATTCCGCTTCGTAGTTTTCTGTATCTAGGTGTCCGATGTGGAAGTCCAGGGTGTCCAGGTATTCCGCTCCGTAGTTTCCTGCATCTAGGTGTCAGACGTGGATATTCAGGTTGTCCAGGTATTCCGCTTCGTAGTTTTCTGTATCTAGGTGTCCGATGTGGAAGTTCAGGGTGTCCAGTTATTCCGCTCCGTAATTTCTTGTATCTAGATACTGGATGTGGAAGTTCAGGGTGTCCAGGTATTCCGCTTCGTAGTTTTCTGTATCTAGGTGTCCGATGTGGAAGCCCAGTGTGTCCAGGTATTCCGCTTCGTAGTTTTCTGTATCTAGGTGCCGGATGAGGAAGTTCAGGGTGTCCAGGTATTCCGCTCCGTAGTTTTCTGTATCTAGGTGCCGGATGTGGAAGTTCAGGGTGTCCAGGTATTCCGCTTCGTAGTTTTCTGTATCTAGGTGCCGGATGTGGAAGTTCAGGGTGTCCAAGTATTCCGCTCCGTAGTTTTCTGTATCTAGGTGCCGGATGTGGAAGTTCAGGGTGTCCAGGTATTCCGCTTCGTAGTTTTCTGTATCTAGGTGTCGGATGTGGAAGTTCAGGGTGTCCAGTTATTCCGCTCCGTAATTTCTTGTATCTAGATACTGGATGTGGAAGTTCAGGGTGTCCAGGTATTCCGCTTCGTAGTTTTCTGTATCTAGGTGTCCGATGTGGAAGCCCAGGGTGTCCAGGTATTCCGCTTCGTAGTTTTCTGTATCTAGGTGCCGGATGAGGAAGTTCAGGGTGTCCAGGTATTCCGCTCCGTAGTTTTCTGTATCTAGGTGCCGGATGTGGAAGTTCAGGGTGTCCAGGTATTCCGCTTCGTAGTTTTCTGTATCTAGGTGTCCGATGTGGAAGTCCAGGGTGTCCAGGTATTCCGCTCCGTAGTTTCCTGCATCTAGGTGTCAGACGTGGATATTCAGGTTGTCCAGGTATTCCGCTTCGTAGTTTTCTGTATCTAGGTGTCCGATGTGGAAGTCCAGGGTTTCCAGGTATTCCGCTTCGTAGTTTTCTGTATCTAGGTGTCGGATGTGGAAGTCCAGGGTGTCCAGGTATTCCGCTTCGTAGTTTTCTGTATCTAGGTGTCGGATGTGGAAGTCCAGGGTGTCCAGGTATTCCGCTTCGTAGTTTTCTGTATCTAGGTGCCGGATGTGGAAGTTCAGGGTGTCCAAGTTTTCCGCTCCGTAGTTTTCTGTATCTAGGTGCCGGATGTGGAAGTTCAGGGTGTCCAGGTATTCCGCTTCGTAGTTTTCTGTATCTAGGTGTCGGATGTGGAAGTTCAGGGTGTCCAGTTATTCCGCTCCGTAATTTCTTGTATCTAGATACTGGATGTGGAAGTTCAGGGTGTCCAGGTATTCCGCTTCGTAGTTTTCTGTATCTAGGTGTCCGATGTGGAAGCCCAGGGTGTCCAGGTATTCCGCTTCGTAGTTTTCTGTATCTAGGTGTCGGATGTGGAAGTCCAGGGTATCCAGGTATTCCGCTTCGTAGTTTTCTGTATCTAGGTGCCGGATGAGGAAGTCCAGGGTGTCCAGGTATTCCGCTCCGTAGTTTCCTGCATCTAGGTGTCAGACGTGAATGTTCAGGTTTTCCAGGTATTCCGCTTCGTAGTTTTCTGTATCTAGGTGTCCGATGTGGAAGTCCAGGGTTTCCAGGTATTCCGCTTCGTAGTTTTCTGTATCTAGGTGTCGGATGTGGAAGTCCAGGGTGTCCAGGTATTCCGCTTCGTAGTTTTCTGTATCTAGGTGTCGGATGTGGAAGTCCAGGGTGTCCAGGTATTCCGCTTCGTAGTTTTCTGTATCTAGGTGTCGGATGTGGAAGTTCAGGGTGTCCAGTTATTCCGCTCCGTAATTTCTTGTATCTAGGTACTGGATGTGGAAGTCCAGGGTGTCCAGGTATTCCGCTTCGTAGTTTTCTGTATCTAGGTGTCCGATGTGGAAGCCCAGGGTGTCCAGGTATTCCGCTTCGTAGTTTTCTGTATCTAGGTGTCGGATGTGGAAGTCCAGGGTATCCAGGTATTCCGCTTCGTAGTTTTCTGTATCTAGGTGCCGGATGAGGAAGTTCAGGGTGTCCAGGTATTCCGCTCCGTAGTTTTCTGTATCTAGGTGCCGGATGTGGAAGTTCAGGGTGTCCAGGTATTCCGCTTCGTAGTTTTCTGTATCTAGGTGTCCGATGTGGAAGTCCAGGGTGTCCAGGTATTCCGCTCCGTAGTTTCCTGCATCTAGGTGTCAGACGTGGATGTTCAGGTTGTCCAGGTATTCCGCTTCGTAGTTTTCTGTATCTAGGTGCCGGATGTGGAAGTTCAGGGTGTCCAGGTATTCCGCTTCGTAGTTTTCTGTATCTAGGTGTCCGATGTGGAAGTCCAGGGTGTCCAGGTATTCCGCTCCGTAGTTTCCTGCATCTAGGTGTCAGACGTGGATATTCAGGTTGTCCAGGTATTCCGCTTCGTAGTTTTCTGTATCTAGGTGTCCGATGTGGAAATCCAGGGTTTCCAGGTATTCCGCTTCGTAGTTTTCTGTATCTAGGTGTCGGATGTGGAAGTCCAGGGTGTCCAGGTATTCCGCTTCGTAGTTTTCTGTATCTAGGTGTCGGATGTGGAAGTCCAGGGCGTCCAGGTACTCCGCTTCGTAGTTTTCTGTATCTAGGTGTCGGATATGGAAGTTCAGGGTGTCCAGGTATTCCGCTTCGTAGTTTTCTGTATCTAGGTGCCGGATGTGGAAGTTCAGGGTGTCCAAGTATTCCGCTCCGTAGTTTTCTGTATCTAGGTGCCGGATGTGGAAGTTCAGGGTGTCCAGGTATTCCGCTTCGTAGTTTTCTGTATCTAGGTGTCGGATGTGGAAGTTCAGGGTGTCCAGTTATTCCGCTCCGTAATTTCTTGTATCTAGATACTGGATGTGGAAGTTCAGGGTGTCCAGGTATTCCGCTTCGTAGTTTTCTGTATCTAGGTGTCCGATGTGGAAGCCCAGGGTGTCCAGGTATTCCGCTTCGTAGTTTTCTGTATCTAGGTGCCGGATGAGGAAGTTCAGGGTGTCCAGGTATTCCGCTCCGTAGTTTTCTGTATCTAGGTGCCGGATGTGGAAGTTCAGGGTGTCCAGGTATTCCGCTTCGTAGTTTTCTGTATCTAGGTGTCGGATGTGGAAGTCCAGGGCGTCCAGGTACTCCGCTTCGTAGTTTTCTGTATCTAGGTGTCGGATATGGAAGTTCAGGGTGTCCAGGTATTCCGCTTCGTAGTTTTCTGTATCTAGGTGCCGGATGTGGAAGTTCAGGGTGTCCAAGTATTCCGCTCCGTAGTTTTCTGTATCTAGGTGCCGGATGTGGAAGTTCAGGGTGTCCAGGTATTCCGCTTCGTAGTTTTCTGTATCTAGGTGTCGGATGTGGAAGTTCAGGGTGTCCAGTTATTCCGCTCCGTAATTTCTTGTATCTAGATACTGGATGTGGAAGTTCAGGGTGTCCAGGTATTCCGCTTCGTAGTTTTCTGTATCTAGGTGTCCGATGTGGAAGCCCAGGGTGTCCAGGTATTCCGCTTCGTAGTTTTCTGTATCTAGGTGCCGGATGAGGAAGTTCAGGGTGTCCAGGTATTCCGCTCCGTAGTTTTCTGTATCTAGGTGCCGGATGTGGAAGTTCAGGGTGTCCAGGTATTCCGCTTCGTAGTTTTCTGTATCTAGGTGTCCGATGTGGAAGTCCAGGGTGTCCAGGTATTCCGCTCCGTAGTTTCCTGCATCTAGGTGTCAGACGTGGATATTCAGGTTGTCCAGGTATTCCGCTTCGTAGTTTTCTGTATCTAGGTGTCCGATGTGGAAGTCCAGGGTTTCCAGGTATTCCGCTTCGTAGTTTTCTGTATCTAGGTGTCGGATGTGGAAGTCCAGGGTGTCCAGGTATTCCGCTTCGTAGTTTTCTGTATCTAGGTGTCGGATGTGGAAGTCCAGGGTGTCCAGGTATTCCGCTTCGTAGTTTTCTGTATCTAGGTGCCGGATGTGGAAGTTCAGGGTGTCCAAGTTTTCCGCTCCGTAGTTTTCTGTATCTAGGTGCCGGATGTGGAAGTTCAGGGTGTCCAGGTATTCCGCTTCGTAGTTTTCTGTATCTAGGTGTCGGATGTGGAAGTTCAGGGTGTCCAGTTATTCCGCTCCGTAATTTCTTGTATCTAGATACTGGATGTGGAAGTTCAGGGTGTCCAGGTATTCCGCTTCGTAGTTTTCTGTATCTAGGTGTCCGATGTGGAAGCCCAGGGTGTCCAGGTATTCCGCTTCGTAGTTTTCTGTATCTAGGTGTCGGATGTGGAAGTCCAGGGTATCCAGGTATTCCGCTTCGTAGTTTTCTGTATCTAGGTGCCGGATGAGGAAGTCCAGGGTGTCCAGGTATTCCGCTCCGTAGTTTCCTGCATCTAGGTGTCAGACGTGAATGTTCAGGTTTTCCAGGTATTCCGCTTCGTAGTTTTCTGTATCTAGGTGTCCGATGTGGAAGTCCAGGGTTTCCAGGTATTCCGCTTCGTAGTTTTCTGTATCTAGGTGTCGGATGTGGAAGTCCAGGGTGTCCAGGTATTCCGCTTCGTAGTTTTCTGTATCTAGGTGTCGGATGTGGAAGTCCAGGGTGTCCAGGTATTCCGCTTCGTAGTTTTCTGTATCTAGGTGTCGGATGTGGAAGTTCAGGGTGTCCAGTTATTCCGCTCCGTAATTTCTTGTATCTAGGTACTGGATGTGGAAGTCCAGGGTGTCCAGGTATTCCGCTTCGTAGTTTTCTGTATCTAGGTGTCCGATGTGGAAGCCCAGGGTGTCCAGGTATTCCGCTTCGTAGTTTTCTGTATCTAGGTGTCGGATGTGGAAGTCCAGGGTATCCAGGTATTCCGCTTCGTAGTTTTCTGTATCTAGGTGCCGGATGAGGAAGTTCAGGGTGTCCAGGTATTCCGCTCCGTAGTTTTCTGTATCTAGGTGCCGGATGTGGAAGTTCAGGGTGTCCAGGTATTCCGCTTCGTAGTTTTCTGTATCTAGGTGTCCGATGTGGAAGTCCAGGGTGTCCAGGTATTCCGCTCCGTAGTTTCCTGCATCTAGGTGTCAGACGTGGATGTTCAGGTTGTCCAGGTATTCCGCTTCGTAGTTTTCTGTATCTAGGTGTCCGATGTGGAAGTCCAGGGTTTCCAGGTATTCCGCTTCGTAGTTTTCTGTATCTAGGTGTCGGATGTGGAAGTCCAGGGTGTCCAGGTATTCCGCTTCGTAGTTTTCTGTATCTAGGTGTCGGATGTGGAAGTCCAGGGTGTCCAGGTATTCCGCTTCATAGTTTTCTGTATCTAGGTGTCGGATGTGGAAGTTCAGGGTGTCCAGTTATTCCGCTCCGTAATTTCTTGTATCTAGGTACTGGATGTGGAAGTCCAGGGTGTCCAGGTATTCCGCTACGTAGTTTTCTGTATCTAGGTGTCGGATGTGAAAGTTCAGGGTGTCCAGGTGTTCCGCTCCGTAGTTTCTTGTATCTAGGTGTCGGACGTAGAAGTCCAGAAAAGTGTGCAACAAGCTTTGGCGCTTCGCTCAAACTATAGTATCCTCTTTGATGTTCGCACGGCCTGAGGTACAAGGCCTGAAATAATGCAGCACACTCTCCTCTCTTACGTTTACCACACGGATTCAACAAGCTGGACACCATTAACGACGCTTATATGCATTGAAGATTACATTTTCTTTAAAAATGTGTACATGTCTTTATGCATTTCTGGAAAAAGGGACTTACAAATTAAATTTATGTGCCATTAAACATTTTCGACACCGCAATATATTTTTCTGAGTAGCAACATCATAATGCATTTACATTTTATATCTGTGACAATATAGATTTCAGTGCTTAATACTGCTATGTCCCACTGAACAACAAAAACTTGTGATATCCCCCAAAAAACACTTACGTGTAAAAAACTACGCCAAGTACAGGAGTGCTGTGTATTCCTCTAATAAAAAGTATTGATATCAGATTATTGAGGCCAAGTACATAAGTCACTACATGTTTGCCTATTATATGATCTAGCACTGGCCCATCATTTTAATTGTATTTTCAAAATTTCCTATAACGTTTTCACTACTCTTTTACATTACTACTGTTTCTCGTAGTTGATTATGAAATAATGATTATTTAATAATTAATAAAACTTTAGCTGATTCCTTATCGAGTACTACTTGGCGGGTCCGTGCCAGTAATTCCAAAGTACTTACTTTGAACGTGCTAATAGTATCCTAAAAGTATATGTTTGTTATTAAGATTTTACCGTGATTATTATTAACGAGTTATCGTTAATAAGCTCTATATAGAAAGTTGACATTGGTTTTGAGATTAATAACTGGCATAATGAACGCAAATTTATATCAAGAAATGCATGGACCCGCCAAGTAGTACTCGATAAGGAATCAGCTAAAGTTTTATTAATTATTAAATAATCATTATTTCATAATCAACTACGAGAAACAGTAGTAATGTAAAAGAGTAGTGAAAACGTTATAGGAAATTTTGAAAATACAATTAAAATGATGGGCCAGTGCTAGATCATATAATAGGCAAACATGTAGTGACTTATGTACTTGGCCTCAATAATCTGATATCAATACTTTTTATTAGAGGAATACACAGCACTCCTGTACTTGGCGTAGTTTTTTACACGTAAGTGTTTTTTGGGGTTCCGTATAGCTGGAGGCACTTGCCTGCTCGGATGGTTACCTGATGTTTAACGAAGAAATCATTTCCCAATATTCCGTTAGTAGTTATGGGAAAATCATTCCTTTCCACACGCATGAGGTATGTAATGTACAGTCAACCGCAATAATGGTGTCAACGGTAGACACCGTGCGGTGCTCGTATCCGGGCGCACGCTCTTGCCCACACCTCTCTCTCTCTCTCTCTCTCTCTCTCTCTCTCTCTCTCTCTCTCTCAGGCAACGCTCTATGACGAGAATAGCTACTACCCGGATAAGAAACAAGAAGGAGCTACGCGACTTTCGGTAGTGGGAATGAGATAGACTTTTCGATTATCCATCCGTGTCAAACAGCGTTAGTAAGACAAAGAGAGAGATATGCGACGTGGTGTCCAGGAACCAGTGTCCCAGCGTCTAACGTATTGAAGCGTCCTACGGTGCGTCGGCAGTGCGAGACGGCAATAGGTCCCTGAGTCGTATCAATTCACAATGCGTTAGACGCTGGGACATTTGTTCCTAGACACCACGTCGTACATATCTCTCTTTGTCTTACTAACGCTGTTTGACGAGGATGGATAATCGAAAAGTCTATCTCATTCCCACTAAAGAAAGTCGCGTAGCTCCTTCTTGTTTCTTATCGGGGTATTAGCTGTTTTCGTCACAGAGCGTTAATCTGACAGAAAAAGCAAGAGCGTGCGCCCGGACACGAGCGCACCCACCAAGCTCCCTATTGCGCACGATGGGCCTTGTTGGCGTCTCGCTTACCCTGGTGCTGTGCAATAAGGACGCACCGAGCGACGCTCTGGCGTCTCGCTCGCACCGTAGCGCTTTCTGCGTTGCACGCACAGGCCAACATACGCGAGCAGGCGCCGCCCGATCTCCTCTCGTACCTCACCGCACGGCGTCTACAGTTGACACCATTAATGCGGTTGATTGTACTATACGTCTCCTATGCGTATTGTTAACATAATTTTGCATAAGGTAGTTACCTTGGTATTGCCGATTCCCTATAGGGTTAACACTTCATCTTAGGCTAATGCATGTTTGTGCAGCTTCCCTATTTTAATTAAGCTGACCTTTGTTCCTGAGTCGACTAACATCATTGATTTTGAGTCGGCTACTTCTACTACTTCTATTTGGACGAGATTTATTAATCTCATATTTTTCTTGATATGGTTTACACTGTATGCTTCTATCGGTGTTATTGTTCACATTTCTGTTTTCCTTTGCTGAATTTTTGCCTCGCGTGAAGAACTCATTTCTTTCGGGCCTAGACGTTCCTGGACGTAAATGACTTATTCTTAGTCTAACATTCTTGCTCCTTATGTTCCAGTGTGTGACAGAAGTTACATTTTATTTGTGGTTTATTTATCTGTCTAGAAACGCTGGGAGTGGGTAGGATTCTTCGCGGTTCTACTATCTTAGAGTAGCAATCTCTAGAAAAATGTCCTATCGGATTGCATTCGCTGCACGTAGGGGGCATCGTCCTCCTTGTGTTTTCCTGTCCTCGATAACGTTTAGATATGATGGAGTCACCAGTCCCGCTACTTTTTTCTTCTTCTATCGCTCCCAGTAATTGCCGCCTGGAGTGTTTCGCAATGATTCGTTTTGACTATCATTCGAATTCTATCGTGTAGTTCCTGTTCAAATGTGCCTAGGGCTTGAGTTCATAATAGTCTTTCAATAACTTGATTTTCTGCGGGACTATTTTTTGAAGACTTTGTAGCGTTTATGAGTTCTGTAAGCAAATTTTCTACTCTTTGCCCGTATGCTTTTACATCTTCTTGGGGCTTTTGTTTAGTAGCGTTAAACTCTAGGTGCAATGAAGTTACTAATCTTGATTAACCGTATAATGACTCTCATTCATTCTTAAATTCTTCGAAAGAGAGAATGCTCTTGTGTCTAAGTACTTAATTAGTTTTGCCTTCTAATTTAGTCTTTAATATCGCTAAGACTATACTATCGTGATTTGCGGGGTCGCTTTGGTCAAGTACATGTACAAGTACTGATCGCGAATTTGTTTGTCGCATGGTCGTGATTAGGATCGTCTTGCACCATTTGGGAATCTTGGAAATTATGCTAGGTTCTGGTTTACAATGAATTTCGTAATGCTATGTTATTACTATCTAAACTTACAATAATACGTAGCCCTGCATTCTTTGTTGTAATCTGAGCTGCCAATGGAGGTGTCGTATTTCTGCTTCATATAGGTCGTGAGTCGTTGCTCTGGCCTCCTAGTGTTGACCTCTGGTTCCTTCTTGGGAAGTTGAATCCGTTTTTCTTGGTTTACTAGGTTTCGTCTAATAGCGCATCTTGTTTCACTTTATTCTTGAGTGTTGAGAATCTCGATCGCGTTTCGGTTATTTTACCGAAACACTTTGGCAATCCCGCCGCTGCCACTGATTGTTGTGAATCCAAATGTTGGATTTACGAGTTTGATCACCGGAATGGATATTCGGGAGTCGGGTACTTTGGGATTCGTTGCTCGAGTAAAAAGTTGAAACTTAACTCTCGAAGCAAGTAAAAGATTTATTGAACACAAAATGATTACGTTAGAATACACTATTAGAAATGAAACCGTTAACGTGGTGAGCACGAAGGTCACGAGGCCGAGGTTAGTGCTTTGATTAAATTACCGTAGTAACACTTCACTCGTAGCTCTCCTACTTCGTCTGACGTGCCGATAGCCCGTCCGCTTTACTTATCTTATTTATGGAATTTTTCATAGACGGAATAAC
Source organism: Cephus spinipes (assembly GCA_963971525.1). Classification (NCBI taxonomy): domain Eukaryota; kingdom Metazoa; phylum Arthropoda; class Insecta; order Hymenoptera; family Cephidae; genus Cephus; species Cephus spinipes. The sequence goes on from OZ020576.1 coordinate 14,000,673, forward strand.
CAAAGGATTGTTTTCTATTTTTTGTCGTAGTATCGACAATGCGTCTCCTTTGTTTCCATAGTATTTAGCGGATGGAATGGGCCGCGTCGCAGCGTAACCATTCCGTCGCTTATGACGTAGGCGCGTTACCTAATTTATATTATGGTTTACAACAAGACAACTACTACTTAACTTAGAGAAGGTTCGTCTTTTTATACTAAGAGGAGTGGTGTAAGGTAGGGTTTGAAAAACGGGATAACCTAGTTTGGGAGTAATGGCACTCCAAAATGGAAATTGGCAAAGGTATGAGTTTTTATGGGTTTTAAGATTAAAAAGTATGACGGCCGAAGTATTAGAAGCGAAGTGCGGAGTTTTATGAAGGATGGGGATTAACAGCTCTTAGAAAAACGGAGAACTATGAGAAACGGTACACGGAATGTGACAATGGTCTAATTTAATTAATGTAACGGCCCACATTCTCTTTCTAGTGATTATATTATAACTTTTAATATAAATAATTAACAAAAATACTAAACTCGATATTTTTGTTTGATTGCAGAAAAGAGTGATAATAAGGAAGCACAATTATTTCTATAAATCAATTGAAAGAACACCCTTCTCTTTGGGGTTGGCATTGCCGGAAGGCTACGGCATGTATGAGCTACTTGCCGAACAAGAAATAAAACACTCCATAATAAATGGTAAATATGAAAATAAATACATTCTTTTAACTTACTGTTCTATGTCATATAACAATTTGGTGGCAGTCTTACTCTAAAACAATATGGTAATCAGTAGATGATTGGGTAGTAAAGGAGACCTATTCCAAAATCCTAAGAAACGTTCTTATACCTTATAAGAAAATGGAATGTAATAAACTGGACTAAATGAAATAATAGAAAATTTCATGAGGTGCATGAGTGAGCAATCATTAGAGTTGAAGTGGTTCCCAACTGACGCATGGTAAACGTTGACATACGTTCTTGGAGAGACTGCATCGCAGTATGATACTCCTCAACAGATTGCTGCATAGAGAATTAATGACCCAGTAAAGAAACTGCATAGAGATTACACTTGAAAAAATGTATGTCTCTCAAGTATAAATATGGCTATGATAGCCGTGAAATACAGTTTACATAGTGACCGGTATATTGTATAGGTGCAGTAGACATTTTTTAAAGGTTACACGGCGAAAGGGGGGGGGGGGATTTTGTTGTAGGGAAAAGGCTTTTAATGTTCCGTATAATACTATTCCATAGAACGATTAAAAACTGTTGTTCAATTCATTTATGTATCAATTCATCACAAAGTAAAATATATAACTAACAGATGTATTTTAATCATTTTATTATGAGACGTAAGTTTTATACCTTATCACCAAATTTACGACGAAAAAAAGAACAACATTTAACACATTTTATAAGCACAAATAAACATTATTAATGTGTTTCATAGAAACCTTAATACTTTATCTTAAAAATGTGTAATTTCTTTTATATTATTATTAAATAATTTAAGCGATAATATACAAATTGTTTCCAAAGCCTTGTACATTTAATGTGGCGCAGACCAGCACCGACGGTTTCATCGTATAGTATGTTGTATTTGATTATTATAAAAGGTAATAAGAGTTGTTTTCTCAATTGAATCATTAGTTTGTTATACCGAGAAGTTACTTTTTTTATGATATTCTATTCGTCCGCAAACTTAGTCTAATAAGTGATACATACTGCAACAAAAATGTTACTGCAGACTCCTCTCCGCCATCTGGCTGGAGGGTAGCAACCACTCGCCTCGAGCATTGCGTATTGCGTATATTGCTGTTCATTGCCTATATTTCGTGTTTTATTATCATTGTCAGTAACGTAAGACCCTTGCCTTTTACCCTTCCCTCCCCACTCTCACTCCCCTAGGGTATTGGCTCGGATACATCGAGGACCATCACCGAGGATCAACAGCCATCTTCAAGAGAAGGACCGAGAGAGTAGCTACGTTGCTTAGGTATGGAAATGCAGGTAAGGCATGGGCAGGAGGCCCAACAGCTGATCGAGACCATGTGGAGATGATACCCGCCAGCCAGCCACCCTCACCATGTGAATGCAACCGCCGTGCAGTCCCGTCACACGGGTAGTAAAGAGGCCCGTGTGACAGCGGTGGACCCTTTTCCCTCCAACTCCACGAACGTGCCCAGGAGGAGTTTGACAATCTATGGAGGCCGATATATTGCCTGGCGCGCAAGCAGCCAACCAGCGTGGCGGCGAAGTCAACCCCGTGCCACCCTGGAGTGAGATCCTGAAAGGCCAGCCAGCATCGTATCAAAGGAAGGCGCACGAGCCCTGCCATACCCAAACTGCGGACCAATACCGAAGCACATACCCCTTTCAGCCCAGCGGTCCGACCAATTTTCGAGGCCCTGGAGACCAACGAGGACAAGAAACCGTGAAGACCTCTTCACTTCGAGCCTGGCTTTTCGAGTAAAACGTTGCGATTTTGAGTGAGTGCGAGAGGAAGGATTTTTGAGTGCCATTATTGGATTATTGTGTGTTGCGGGTTGCTGACCCTGAGAAAATATCATCCCAGTACGTCACAATACATATATTAATTTGGTTAACTTCATTCTTTTCTCAGTTGTTAATTCAATTAAGTACTTTGCCGAATCAATTATAAATCCGAGGTACCTACACCTCGTTGAAGGCGTTAATTTCTATTCGTGTAATTCGAAAGAAAACCTGATGATGTTAGCAGTTTTATCGTTTCTTCAACATTTTTACTATAATACATTTATCAAAACTCTCCTCAATACACATTATATCGGATAAATAAATTACGGATGACAGTTCTCTAGCTCTTAGACATTGAATAATCGGTTTCATTACCTTGGTGAAAATATATGGACTTGTGCATAGACCAAAAGGTAAAACGCTGAATTGAAAGAGTTTTCCATTAAAACAAAATCATTAGTATTTTCGACTTTGTTCGTGAATGGGTATTAAAAGGTACGCGTCCTGTAAATCTAATGTCTCTATACAATTCCCCTCGCCACGACCCTCCGTCTCTTACCAACCATCTCTTAGGCCTCTTCCCCACCGCTGACGGATATATAAATCGCGACGTTTTGCTAATCGGGCATTCTATCATCTGAGCTAGCTAGTTCACCTTTAGCAAAGCAACGAGCAAACCGTCTCAGTTTGACCATAATTTATAAAAGTACTTCTACTCTCGTAATCGAGTAAATCGTCTCGAGAAGGAAGCAAACCGTCTCTTCTGCCAGATAGAATCAATCTCTGCATTTCAGTTGAGCCGTCACTTTGACAAGTTCAATCATTGTGTTGCTTCCACTATACATGCCACCCTAGCTTTAGTTAAAGACCAGGACAACTGGCTACTCTGCGAATGAGACTTTTCTCACCTGTTCGAGATAGTGACGTTATTTCGGAAAAGACCACGTCTAGCGGTGATCACGACTTCCGTAGTGGAAGACTGCTCAGCAGCACGACGCTTATATTTTAACAAGTCAACTCTGTAATAAATTTCGCCAGTTAGAGGCTCCTTTTAGAGACGATTCCCTTCTAATTTATACAATCACAACAAGAGTCAAGATAGGATCACACGAGAATAGAAGAACCTATTATTCCCGTTCCCGACAAACGTATCGTGTAGATAAACCGCGCCTAATCATCGTATTGATACTATTTACTTTCCGATTACTAATCTTCATTATACACCATTTATAATAACTGTTACCTTCCGCTTACGCTCATTTTTATTCTTCATTTATTAACATCCAGCATTCTCTAGGCTGGACCTGCACTAACCCTTCCTGTATTCCGTTGTAGGACAATATACTTTTCATAGCACGTCTGTCGAAAGTTCGATTTTCAACGACTCTGAACAGTCGCGAAAGTAGCGGATTTCCGAGTTCGGCTCAGTTCAAATAGGTTCGGCTTGGTTCGGCTTTGCCCGACTTGCTTCGGCTCACTTTCGACGCTAGTGTTAAAAGTAATTGCTCTTGTCGGCTTGGTTCAGCTGGGCTCGGCTCACTTTCAATACAAGTGTTGAAAGTAATTGCTCGGTTCGGCTAGGTTCGGCACACTTTTGAAACAAGTATTGAAAGCGATTAGTCTACTAGAGTATATTTGTGATATAGATCTCGTAATATAGTTCAATTCTAGGGGCCGTGGCCCGCGATCTCGTCGTAGACGGCGAAAATCGAACTCGCCAGACTTGCTATGAAAAATATTGTGCTTGACATGTTGCGAAGCGGACAATCACGGAGTCGTGTGACGGCGGCACTCTTCGGTAATTGCCTACTTTTGAAACTTATCAAACAAATATCTATTTCTTTTGTAATTTGTAAAACAAAGTCTCACTTTCATTTCTTTTGTTCCGCCTGATATCTTTCCTAACTTCCTAACAGTCGATTCCGGCTCGGACCCGCTTTTTTGGCACGATCCGGGGAACCGAATCGTGCGAATGAGGTTACAATATATATTTCTCTTTTGCCCTGATTCATTAAGAGTTGCTATAACCCCCACATTCAATTTTGGTGCTTCCAAAAGTTCCGATTTCTTATATTTCATATGTAAGTCAATTAATTGTTGCTTTTAAAAGCTAACTCTACCATCTGTTAGCTAATGACTCTTGCAGTGAAACCTTTATTTCATTAATCTCTGATAGATCTTCTCCCAGCTGTAATGAATTTCGTTTTAAGATAAAGTAAAATAATATATTATACATATGAAAAATGCGCCTTGGCGCAAGTGCAAGTTCACATACGAAATTTTTAACCAACAGTGATCCAAACTGACACCTCTTTGCCACTCGTGCAGTAGAAGTTATAACATTTCTTACCGCTCGTGTAAGTTAATAATATGTCTACCATGTTTTGCCGCCCTTCCAACGCGTTAGCTGACTAATATTTTAATTTTTACAACGCTGAACTTTCTATAAGAAAACAAGCTGATCCCGCGAACGTTGTTCTGCCATATAAATTATTTCTAGTGAATATGTTGGTTGTTAAATAAAATATAACGAATGTATTGTAAGTGTTTGGGGATGGGATCTATGACAAAAAGAGGAACTGAGCGCTGTAGACGATGACCGCCGATAAAAACAAATAAACACCAACCATTCATTTTCTCAATTCAATGTATTTCATTAACATAATGGACATATTCATTGTTTTCATTTTCCTACTTTAGGATAAAAAATATATCAAATGAATATTAATTTCGAAGAGCAATTAAGTGTACGATATTTCGTGTATGTGTGATTTGAAGAATTTCAATAATTCATTGTGCTCATTCAATAGGGCGTCCAGTTCGCCGACGATGCGCCTGGCATTAGGTGAATTTAGGTTATTGTAGCCGCAACGTGCATCCACACGATTGATGTCCTCACCTCCCATGAAGCAGATTTGTAAAAATTGATGTGGTTCGTTTGGCATTGGCAGAAATGAGCCTACTTTGTGATACACTTGGCCTTTTATTTTGAATGTTGAATTGAATTGTTGACCACTTGCTGCAGTATTGTAAACTATTTCTGTTGCTCTGAACGAAGTCATTTGGAAGCATGAATTGAATGTGCGAATGGACTTCAGGAACAGGTTTGAATCTGGATCCGTGCCGATGAGCAATCCGTTCAATGGTTCTGGTGGTGTCTCAATTTCTGGTAGTTGCACTTTTCCTGAAGCACGACACATCCCGGCTGACTCATGTTTGAATTTGAGCGCATGACAATGAGGACATTCTTTGCCCATAGCACCAATCACGACTTTCGGATGAGCGGAATATTCAATATCTGGCTGGTACTCGAATGCGAGACGAAGGAACGAAGCGGATGTAAATGCTCGATGTACTTGTTGGCGTTGTAGGTCATTTGCTCTGCGTGTGTTAACTACGAACCGTCGCGCTTGTCTCCGTTCCAATTGTTGTTGTTGATTTCTTTCATCTCGTGCCTCTTGTGATTGAGATGCACGCAATTGCGACATGCTCACACGCATATTTTCGTTATCTTCTTGGATTTGTTCGTCTGTTCTTTCTGCTCTATTATTTCTCCTATTTGTTGTTCTATTCCCTCTTCTTCCTAAACTCGCCCCCTTCCGTCTTCCTGGCATTGTTCACTGTAATACTCACACACACAAATATACAAAATTGTTTTAATTACTTATAAAAAACCGTATACCGATAATGGATTTATTCTTTTAGTATTTTATCAACCTTTTTTATAAATTAAAATTGTTCACTGTATATACACACAAATAGACAAAATTCTTGTACTTACTGATGAAAAACGGTATATCGATAATGTATTTGTTCTTTCAGTATTTTACCAACCTTTTTACAGTCATAAAATACGTATATATTGCTTATAAATCAAAATTGACATTTCATGATTGAAATTTCAAAATGACGTGCGTGCGTGACGCATGCGTGGATGAAAGTTGGATGAGGCGGACGTAGCGGCATCTATCATTCAACGACATAAATAATTTCGTTCTGTTTGAAATACGAACGACGGTTAAATTATTTCATAAAAAAAATACTAAAATCGCGTATAAGATTATCCCGTATTAAGAAATGGAAGGGTGGGGGTAGGAGTGTGAAAATTTGGAGTTATAGGTATTTTCTGATGCCAAATAAAAAAGAATACAAAAAAAAATGTTTGTCAAAAAAAATACAAAAAATTTGTCTGGATACGGTCACCCTAATTACCTAGCGGTATGAAATATACTTTACGACCGATTCTCATACCTATCAAATATACATACCAAATTTCATGAAAATCGGTCGAGCCGTTTCGGAGGAGTTCGGCAACAAACACCGTGACACGAGATTTTTATATATAAGATAACAAGAAAAACTACTTACAGCTTCTGCAACTTCTGGGTCAAGAAAACTAGTACCGAAGCCACTATCATCCTTTGCAGAGACTGATTCAGACGTTTGAACCTCTGAAGGACCTTTATTAGATAAAACATTTTCTTTATTTGAATTCACCTCTAACCAATTAGTATCCGACACAATATGGCCGCTCTCTCTCTATCTGTTCCTGATTAAGTATCTTGCTAGGACTGGTCTTTGTCTCACTTCTTCCAACTGTTTCAAATTTCTTTCAAATTTTTTTCGAGTTTTTGTATAATCGCTTCTCTTTACCCTTACTTTCCCGCGATTTTTTACCCATAATAAATGATCTGTTTCTATAAAACTACTTTTAATAACCAAGACCTCAAGTGCCTAGAGGGACTGTCTGGTGGACGAGGAGGTAGAAGGGAACGGAAGGCTTACCAGCGCTAAATATCTTCGGAAAAACGACAGTAGGAGGGTATCTCAGTAAGAAAGGTTCCCGAACGTAATGGCTTCTTAAAAATTATCTCGGATCTTACAATGACCTCAAAGGCGGCCGGGGGGGGGGGGGGGTTAGAAGGGTATAAGAGTGCAGGCTAAAAAAGAGTGCAATATATTAATTCTACGACGCACGTAATATACTACTCGGCCTCGAGCTTGTGGGCAGAAGGCTGGTCTAAATCCAAAAAACCACTAACGCAAAATGCCGGTCCACATACGGACGCTACATCTAGAAGTGATCAACTAACTATAAGGGCGCAAAAGAAAAGAGGGTAGGGAAAAATTTAAAAGGGATAACTCAATCACTCGAAAGCGTACTCACTTAAAATCTGAACTCGATATAATCCAAATATTGAGTCGAAAATCACTCACTCTAATCACAAAATTCGCAAACGCTCTCTACTGTAACCTAGCTCAAAGTGGTGAAATCTTCAAAGCTTCCGGTTGTTGTTTCCCTCGGTGGGCATCCAGGGCCTCTGGGATTGGCTCGACTGCTGAATTGAGAGCGCTACGCGCTTTGACATTGGTCCGCAGTTCAGGCATGGCAGGGTTTGGTGCCTTCTCTGGATACGATGTTGGCGGCCCTCTCGGGGCCTCACTGCTCGGTGGTACTATGCTGGGTGATAGCTGTTGCGCCGAGCAATAATGCGTTCACCATGGCCTATCAAATCTCCACCAGAATGCATCCGCGGACTTGGAGGAAGGGGTCACCACCGCTGTCAAATGGGCCTCGTGACTACCCGTGTAACAGGACTGCACCGTGGCCTGGATAAACGTAGTCAGGATGGCTGGCTGGTCTTCAATCCCTACGTGGTAGTCTGGGTCAGCTAGTTCTCTTGCCTATGCCTTCCCCGCGTTCCGTTACCTAAGCAACGTTGCCACTCTCTCTCGATCCTTCCCTGGTGCTTGATCCTCGTAGATGGTTCTCAATGGCTCCGAGCCAGTGCCCTAAGGGATAGGAAATGGAGGGGGAAGGGTAAAAGGAAGGGGCCAATTGTTCTAAAACACTAAAATACAAATAAACAATAATATAAGCGATAAGTAACGCTCGAGGCGAGTGGTACCCTCGAGCCAGGAGTCGAGGAGGAGTCTGCAAAGAAGAATAACATTTTTGTCACAATATATTGTGACGTATTTGTTCACGATCTAGTCTCACTGGGAAATGCGAGACTGACCGGCGCACAATTTATGCGATTCCTGCGTGTCCTTAGCAACCCAGGGGCTGACAAGTCCGTCAGTAGAATAGAGCTATGCTGCTGTTGGGAGGATCCGACGCGTGCAATTCACCACATCATAATATATATTGCAACATTATAGTCAGTCACGTTATAGTCATACACAAACAATTTTACTTATTTAATTAAAAACAAAAAAGGGAAATACGAGAACGTAGGTAGTCTAGGCGAAATAGAGCTCTCGGCTCGTGATCGATACCGCAAGAAACAACAGAAATATTAGTCAGTTCAGGGTAACCGTTTGCCACCAGGCGACCATCACCTAAATACCCCTCTAGACGAACTAAATCTAAAAAGTGCCATCTGGCGAACTACGCACTAAGGGCAAATCGGCCAATCGAAACAGATAGGTGCCACACGGTCAAGAAAGAAAGATAAGAAACGAAACTAAACCGAAGGGTTACCCGGAACTCGGAAAAATCATATAAAACCAGATTAACCTGTGTCAAACAGTACGCCGCTTCAGAGGATATCTCGTTGGAAGCGTCGCGACGTTAAAGAGGCGAGGAAGAGAGAATCAAGCCAAGGACTTATAAATAGGTGAAGATTCCAGAAATGTTTAGTAATCAGAGGGAGTATAAATCACAATCAATACAAGAAAAGCGCATAATCGGAAAAACTCAGTAATACGAAGTTCTGAACGGCACTATCGTTCTTTTCTTTACAATAGGCGGAAAGATTCGTCCGATAACGAAAAGGGAATGTGCTAACAGCTAAATGGACGGCTCAGTTGTGCATTTGTCCTATAATATTCAAAAAGAAAATGCAGAAGATTTTAAAGGAAAACGAAAGATGTCACCAATAGTAAATGAAAGCAATAAAGTCCCCAGAAAAAGGTAGCCAGGGCAGCAAAAAGCGGTAAAAACCAGTGAGGTAGCAACAAGTAATCGTTCTCTTTTTCTCTCTTTCTTTATTACCAGGAACTTTTGCCACAAGTGCACTATTCAAAGTTTCGCACGACAATGAATAACTCGTTCAGCGAACGTAGGCGAGTGGGCCCAGGTGAGACAGGAACGTCACCCAAACGGGACGAATCTTGATGGAAACAGCCGAGCTCTCCCGAGCGTTTCCCGGTGGAGTAAAGACGAGCGGCGGTCCTATCGGCATGGCCCTCAAAAATGTTCCTCAGGCGGCTTTTCCGCCAAACGGAGGAGGCTGTCGTAGGCGATCAGTAGGCCTTAGGCGGGCCAGGAAGGCAAATATCATCTCCCTGCTGGCCCTATCGGCGGCGGATGGGCGCAAAGGGCAGTTCTCGTCGGCCGACGGAAACAGTGGAGTACCGTCCCGGGTGCTCCGAGGCTTCTTGGACCTTAAGGCAGCATTAGGATCCCGGTGAAATTCAGGTCGGCGGAACCACCGGATACGTCTCGCTCAGGGCGAGCCTCATTGATCTATTCCCTCCGAAGTCATCCATCTAAATTTGAATATTTCCCAAAACTGTGGTGGCGTCCTGGCTTCACGCCCTTCCGTCATAATAGAGATACTTGAGAGTCAAAATAAGGTATTGTAACGTATTAGGCCTTGCCTAATACTTTGTGGATTCTGATTCTTCTATGAATAGGGGAGGCGTGCGCTGTTGAGAACAGAGATTGATTATAATAAACGATTTATTGTTAGCGTAAAGAGCAATGTTACAGTTTCGCGACTCTCCTAGCTGAAGAATGGAGCCAGACCAAGTGCGGGAATTAATATTCATCCATAGCTGTTCTAAGGGGAAGTCCGTTGTAGCCGAAGATCAGGAATTAATACCTAGTCAGTCTGCTCTGTGTTATGAGTCTAAATTTTAGATCCACGGGTTTGACTACTGAATATTATTAATACTGAATTCGGGAGTCGGATAATTTTGAGATTTATTGCGTGAGTAAAAAGTTGGAACGTAACTCTCGAAAACAAGTAAAAAGATTTTTTGGTAATAAAATGATTACTTTAGAATACACTATTAAAATCAAAACTGTTATCGTGGTGAATACGAAGGACACGAGGATGAGCTTAGTACTTCGACTAAGTTTCCGTAATAACACTTCACACGATGCTCTACTACTTCGTCTGACGAGCCGAAAGGCCGTCCGCTTTATATATCTCATTGTTGGAATTTTTAAGAGTTTATAGAATCAACCAAGGGTTGTTTTCTATATTTCGCCATGGTATCGGCAATGTGTCTCCTTTGTTTCCATAATTTTTAGCGGATGGAATGAGCCGCGTCACAGCTTAACCATTGCGTCGCTTCTGACATTGCCGCGTTACTAAATCCATAATGTGATTCACAACATGCAACCTATCGGAAATGCAACTTATATTTGGTTGTACCGGTTATCAGGTCAGGAATACGGATTGAAACTCATTCAATGCGTCACGGACAAATTCTGAGTTCCTTGTTTTTGTTGAAATGTCGGCTGGATGTCGAATAATATTTTAGGTGTTGAAAAGTGTTGACCATATGCAGCCTTGTTAATGAAAATAGTGACTTTGATTGCAACGTTTCAACCCATGGTGCGGGTCATCTTCAGGCCTTTATTAATACAAAAAAGTAAGAACGAAAGTTGACAATGAATGTAATAAATTAATGGTACATGAACTAATTATACAAACATGAGACAATAAAGAATCGTAAGGCGGATTGACTAAAAGTATACTTACAGAAACTAAAATTGCCTATGGTTAAACAAGGACATAGTCCTTGGTGGATGTGAAAGGGATGATCCTGCTTTTAAATTATCTATTCTTATACAAGGAAAAGAAAGATAAGTGCCATATATTTGAATAACCAGTATGTTCTAAATGATCAGAAAGAATTAATAAAATGCAAACAATGTTTTACCTTTTCAGTGATCAATAATGGATTCATCTTGGAACCACACAAACTATTAAAAGATAAAGACGAATAAACATGAAGAACGGTAGACGGCCATGAGACCGAATATTTGATTTAAAGTTATAAGAAAACGTTAGAGTGCTTTATTGATATTGAAGGACTAACCAAAGTCAAATTTTAAAAGAGTTGTCAAAGCGGGAAATTCAATATCGTAATGAATATCATATGTCATAATTTTAGTTGAAAGATTAATTACATGTGAAGATGAGAATTCTGGTTATTTTTTATTTTTTAAGGATATTGCGATATATGACACTTAGTCTCTCAATGTCGTTTCTAAAGTTTACAGTATTAGAGTTTGTAGATATTTTTAACATTTCGAGTATGCATCTACGGTGATAGTCGACCTCATTGCCTATTATTTTTGTATGTTCAAAATCAAAAGTGTGACCTGTCTCAATTTTGTGTGTAGTCAAAGCGGTGTGTGCAGAATGTGCCGTGTTATCTCTATTACAATCATACCTATGTTCGGCTATGCGCTTTTTAAGATATCTGCCGGTTTGACCAATGTAACATTTCTCGCAATTGTTGCATGGTATCAAGTAAACTAGGTTGGATCTATCAAAGTATTGTATGGTGTCCTTAGTAGTACCGATGTAGGATTTCAAGTTGTTTGCATTCCTGTGGGTGATTCTGATTTTGTATTCTCTAAACAGTTTTGATAAACGTTGTGAGAGACCCTTTACGTACGGTAATGAGATACAAAACCTGAGATCTGGGTCGGTAGTTACTAAGGTCTTGTTATCAGATACATTAATTTTGTTCACTAAATATGTAAGTCTATTGTAAATAATTCTGTCTACTATATGTTTAGGATATCCATTAATGCTAAGAGTTTCTTTTACTAGTTTTAATGCTGAGTTCCACCGTAGAGAGAGAATCAAGAGACTCGGTCGAGTCTCGCGCCAAGTACAGGCAACCGGCTGTACAGGGCACAGCTCGCCGAGACTCTTTACTTGAGTCAACTCTTATACCTGTGTTTGGAACGAAATATCTTATTAACCGCTATACATGTGAAAAAGTTATTGATACATTCACTATAGGAATTGAGGGTCCTGAATTGATTGCCACTACGTTCAATACGATTAGTATACGAGATCAGGGCGTATTGAGATGGCGAGCGAGATGATTTTATTTCAGTTCCGTCGTCGTCGTCGTCGTCGTCTTCTCACGTCCATCGCATTTTTTACACGACAGATGGCGCTGACTGCTGTGCCTTCTTTACCTATTTGTACTCTGTATGGTGTTAGTAATTTACGAATACACAACACAATCAAATACATTTTATACGTGAAGCTACCGTTCAAACAGAATTTCCAGTTAGTATAAGGCTGCTTTCACAACAGTATAGAATTATTCAGTTTTTAATAGCATTCATGTGCTGCGCGCGTATATGGGTGTATGTATATGTGTGCTTCGGCATAGTTCGTCTATTTTAGGTGACAGTTTGTCCAACTGTTCTGCTTCGTAGCTTTCTGTATCTAGGTGTCGGATGTGGAAGTCCAGGGTGTCCAGGTATTCCGCTTCGTAGTTTTCTGTATCTAGGTGTCGGATATGGAAGTCCAGGCTGTCCAGGTATTCCGCTTCGTAGTTTTCTGTATCTGAGTGTCAGATGTGGAAGTTCAGGGTGTCCAAGTATTCCGCTTCGTAGTTTTCTGTATCTGGGTGTCAGATGTGGAAGTTCAGGGTGTCCAGGTATTCCGCTCCGTAGTTTCCTGTGTCCAGGTGTTGGATGCGGAAGTCCAGGGTATCCAGGTATTCCGCTATGTAGTTTTCTGTATCTAGGTGTCGGATGTGGAAGTCCAGGGTGTCCAGGTATTCCGCTTCGTAGTTTTCTGTATCTAAGTTCGGATGTGGAAGTCCAGGGTGTCCAGGTATTCCGCTACGTAGTTTTCTGTATCTAGGTACTGGATGTGGAAGTCCAGGGTGTCTAGGTATTCCGATACGTAGTTTTCTGTATCTAGGTGTCGGATGTGGAAGTCCAGGGTGTCCAGGTATTCGACTTCGCAGTTTCCTGTATCTAGGTGTCGGATGTGGAAGTTCAGGGTGTCCAAGTATTCCGCTTCGTAGTTTTCTGTATCTGGGTGTCAGATGTGGAAGTTCAGGGTGTCCAGGTATTCCGCTCCGTAGTTTCCTGTGTCCAGGTGTTGGATGTGGAAGTCCAGGGTATCCAGGTATTTCGCTACGTAGTTTTCTGTATCTAGGTGTCGGATGTGGAAGTCCAGGGTGTCCAGATATTCCGCTTCGTAGTTTTCTGTATCTAGGTGTTGGATGTGGAAGTCCAGGGTGTCCAGGTATTCCGCTTCGTAGTTTTCTGTATCTAGGTGTCGGATATGAAAGTCCACGGTGTCCAGGTATTCCGCTTCGTAGTTTTCTGCATCTAGGTGTCGGATGTGGAAGTTCTGGGTGACCAGGTATTCCGCTCCGTAGTTTCTTGTATCTAGGTACTGGATGTGGAAGTCCAGGGTGTCTAGGTATTCCGCTACGTAGTTTTCTGTATCTAGGTGTCGGATGTGGAAGTGCAGAGTGTCCAGGTATTCGACTTCGCAGTTTTCTGTATCTAGGTGTCGGATGTGGAAGTCCAGGGTGTCCAGGTATTCCGCTTCGTAGTTTTCTGTATCTAGGTGTCGGATATGGAAGTCCAGGATGTCCAGGTATTCCGCTTCGTAGTTTTCTGCATCTAGGTGTCGGATGTGGAAGTTCAGGGTGTCCAGGTATTCCGCTCCGTAGTTTCTTGTAACTAGGTACTGGATGTGGAAGTCCAGGGTGTCTAGATATTCCGCTACGTAGTTTTCTGTATCTAGGTGTCGGATGTGGAAGTCCAGGGTGTCCAGGTATTCGACTTCGCAGTTTTCTGTATCTAGGTGTTGGATGTGGAAGTCCAGGGTGTCCAGGTATTCCGCTCCGTAGTTTCCTGTATCTAGGTGTCGGATGTGGAAGTTCAGGGTGTCCAAGTATTCCGCTTCGTAGTTTTCTGTATCTGGGTGTCAGATGTGGAAGTTCAGGGTGTCCAGGTATTCCGCTCCGTAGTTTCCTGTGTCCAGGTGTTGGATGTGGAAGTCCAGGGTATCCAGGTATTCCGCTACGTAGTTTTCTGTATCTAGGTGTTGGATGTGGAAGTCCAGGGTGTCCAGGTATTCCGCTTCGTAGTTTTCTGTATCTAGGTGTCGGATGTGGAAGTCCAGGGTGTCCAGGTATTCCGCTTCGTAGTTTTCTGTATCTAGGTGTCGGATGTGGAAGTCCAGGGTGTCCAGATATTCCGCTTCGTAGTTTTCTGTATCTAGGTGTCGGATGTGGAAGTCCAGGGTGTCCAGGTATTCCGCTCCGTAGTTTCCTGTATCTAGGTGTCGGATGTGGAAGTTCAGGGTGTCCAAGTATTCCGCTTCGTAGTTTTCTGTATCTGGGTGTCAGATGTGGAAGTTCAGGGTGTCCAGGTATTCCGCTCCGTAGTTTCCTATGTCCAGGTGTTGGATGTGGAAGTCCAGGGTATCCAGGTATTCCGCTACGTAGTTTTCTGTATCTAGGTGTCGGATGTGGAAGTCCAGGGTGTCCAGGTATTCCGCTCCGTAGTTTCCTATGTCCAGGTGTTGGATGTGGAAGTCCAGGGTATCCAGGTATTCCGCTACGTAGTTTTCTGTATCTAGGTGTCGGATGTGGAAGTCCAGGGTGTCCAGGTATTCCGCTTCGTAGTTTTCTGTATCTAGGTGTCGGATATGGAAGTCCAGGATGTCTAGGTATTCCGCTACGTAGTTTTCTGTATCTAGGTGTCGGATGTGGAAGTCCAGGGTGTCCAGGTATTCGACTTCGCAGTTTTCTGTATCTAGGTGTCGGATGTGGAAGTCCAGGGTGTCCAGGTATTCCGCTCCGTAGTTTCCTGTATCTAGGTGTCGGATGTGGAAGTTCAGGGTGTCCAAGTATTCCGCTTCGTAGTTTTCTGTATCTGGGTGTCAGATGTGGAAGTTCAGGGTGTCCAGGTATTCCGCTCCGTAGTTTCCTGTGTCCAGGTGTTGGATGTGGAAGTCCAGGGTGTCTAGGTATTCCGATACGTAGTTTTCTGTATCTAGGTGTCGGATGTGGAAGTCCAGGGTGTCCAGGTATTCGACTTCGCAGTTTCCTGTATCTAGGTGTCGGATGTGGAAGTTCAGGGTGTCCAAGTATTCCGCTTCGTAGTTTTCTGTATCTGGGTGTCAGATGTGGAAGTTCAGGGTGTCCAGGTATTCCGCTCCGTAGTTTCCTGTGTCCAGGTGTTGGATGTGGAAGTCCAGGGTATCCAGGTATTCCGCTACGTAGTTTTCTGTATCTAGGTGTCGGATGTGGAAGTCCAGGGTGTCCAGATATTCCGCTTCGTAGTTTTCTGTATCTAGGTGTTGGATGTGGAAGTCCAGGGTGTCCAGGTATTCCGCTTCGTAGTTTTCTGTATCTAGGTGTCGGATATGAAAGTCCACGGTGTCCAGGTATTCCGCTTCGTAGTTTTCTGCATCTAGGTGTCGGATGTGGAAGTTCTGGGTGTCCAGGTATTCCGCTCCGTAGTTTCTTGTATCTAGGTACTGGATGTGGAAGTCCAGGGTGTCTAGGTATTCCGCTACGTAGTTTTCTGTATCTAGGTGTCGGATGTGGAAGTGCAGGGTGTCCAGGTATTCGACTTCGCAGTTTTCTGTATCTAGGTGTCGGATGTGGAAGTCCAGGGTGTCCAGGTATTCCGCTTCGTAGTTTTCTGTATCTAGGTGTCGGATATGGAAGTCCAGGATGTCCAGGTATTCCGCTTCGTAGTTTTCTGCATCTAGGTGTCGGATGTGGAAGTTCAGGGTGTCCAGGTATTCCGCTCCGTAGTTTCTTGTAACTAGGTACTGGATGTGGAAGTCCAGGGTGTCTAGGTATTCCGCTACGTAGTTTTCTGTATCTAGGTGTCGGATGTGGAAGTCCAGGGTGTCCAGGTATTCGACTTCGCAGTTTTCTGTATCTAGGTGTCGGATGTGGAAGTCCAGGGTGTCCAGGTATTCCGCTCCGTAGTTTCCTGTATCTAGGTGTCGGATGTGGAAGTTCAGGGTGTCCAAGTATTCCGCTTCGTAGTTTTCTGTATCTGGGTGTCAGATGTGGAAGTTCAGGGTGTCCAGGTATTCCGCTCCGTAGTTTCCTGTGTCCAGGTGTTGGATGTGGAAGTCCAGGGTATCCAGGTATTCCGCTACGTAGTTTTCTGTATCTAGATGTTGGATGTGGAAGTCCAGGGTGTCCAGGTATTCCGCTTCGTAGTTTTCTGTATCTAGGTGTCGGATGTGGAAGTCCAGGGTGTCCAGGTATTCCGCTTCGTAGTTTTCTGTATCTAGGTGTCGGATGTGGAAGTCCAGGGTGTCCAGATATTCCGCTTCGTAGTTTTCTGTATCTAGGTGTCGGATGTGGAAGTCCAGGGTGTCCAGGTATTCCGCTCCGTAGTTTCCTGTATCTAGGTGTCGGATGTGGAAGTTCAGGGTGTCCAAGTATTCCGCTTCGTAGTTTTCTGTATCTGGGTGTCAGATGTGGAAGTTCAGGGTGTCCAGGTATTCCGCTCCGTAGTTTCCTATGTCCAGGTGTTGGATGTGGAAGTCCAGGGTATCCAGGTATTCCGCTACGTAGTTTTCTGTATCTAGGTGTCGGATGTGGAAGTCCAGGGTGTCCAGGTATTCCGCTTCGTAGTTTTCTGTATCTAGGTGTCGGATATGGAAGTCCAGGATGTCGAGGTATTCCGCTACGTAGTTTTCTGTATCTAGGTGTCGGATGTGGAAGTCCAGGGTGTCCAGGTATTCGACTTCGCAGTTTTCTGTATCTAGGTGTCGGATGTGGAAGTCCAGGGTGTCCAGGTATTCCGCTCCGTAGTTTCCTGTATCTAGGTGTCGGATGTGGAAGTTCAGGGTGTCCAAGTATTCCGCTTCGTAGTTTTCTGTATCTGGGTGTCAGATGTGGAAGTTCAGGGTGTCCAGGTATTCCGCTCCGTAGTTTCCTGTGTCCAGGTGTTGGATGTGGAAGTCCAGGGTATCCAGGTATTCCGCTTCGTAGTTTTCTGTATCTAGGTGTCGGATGTGGAAGTCCAGGGTGTCCAGGTATTCCGCTTCGTAGTTTTCTGTAGCTAGGTGTCGGATGTGGAAGTTCAGGGTGTCCAGGTATTCGACTTCGCAGTTTTCTGTATCTAGGTGTCGGATGTGGAAGTCCAGGGTGTCCAGGTATTCCGCTTCGTAGTTTTCTGTATCTAGGTGTCGGATATGGAAGTCCAGGATGTCCAGGTATTCCGCTTCGTAGTTTTCTGCATCTAGGTGTCGGATGTGGAAGTTCAGGGTGTCCAGGTATTCCGCTCCGTAGTTTCTTGTAACTAGGTACTGGATGTGGAAGTCCAGGGTGTCTAGGTATTCCGCTACGCAGTTTTCTGTATCTAGGTGTCGGATGTGGAAGTCCAGGGTGTCCAGGTATTCCGCTTCGTAGTTTTCTGTATCTAGGTGTCGGATATGGAAGTCCAGGATGTCCAGGTATTCCGCTTCGTAGTTTTCTGCATCTAGGTGTCGGATGTGGAAGTCCAGGGTGTCCAGGTATTCGACTTCGCAGTTTTCTGTATCTAGGTGTCGGATGTGGAAGTCCAGGGTGTCCAGGTATTCCGCTCCGTAGTTTCCTGTATCTAGGTGTCGGATGTGGAAGTTCAGGGTGTCCAAGTATTCCGCTTCGTAGTTTTCTGTATCTGGGTGTCAGATGTGGAAGTTCAGGGTGTCCAGGTATTCCGCTCCGTAGTTTCCTGTGTCCAGGTGTTGGATGTGGAAGTCCAGGGTATCCAGGTATTCCGCTACGTAGTTTTCTGTATCTAGATGTTGGATGTGGAAGTCCAGGGTGTCCAGGTATTCCGCTTCGTAGTTTTCTGTATCTAGGTGTCGGATGTGGAAGTCCAGGGTGTCCAGGTATTCCGCTTCGTAGTTTTCTGTATCTAGGTGTCGGATGTGGAAGTCCAGGGTGTCCAGATATTCCGCTTCGTAGTTTTCTGTATCTAGGTGTCGGATGTGGAAGTCCAGGGTGTCCAGGTATTCCGCTCCGTAGTTTCCTGTATCTAGGTGTCGGATGTGGAAGTTCAGGGTGTCCAAGTATTCCGCTTCGTAGTTTTCTGTATCTGGGTGTCAGATGTGGAAGTTCAGGGTGTCCAGGTATTCCGCTCCGTAGTTTCCTATGTCCAGGTGTTGGATGTGGAAGTCCAGGGTATCCAGGTATTCCGCTACGTAGTTTTCTGTATCTAGGTGTCGGATGTGGAAGTCCAGGGTGTCCAGGTATTCCGCTTCGTAGTTTTCTGTATCTAGGTGTCGGATATGGAAGTCCAGGATGTCGAGGTATTCCGCTACGTAGTTTTCTGTATCTAGGTGTCGGATGTGGAAGTCCAGGGTGTCCAGGTATTCGACTTCGCAGGTTTCTGTATCTAGGTGTCGGATGTGGAAGTCCAGGGTGTCCAGGTATTCCGCTCCGTAGTTTCCTGTATCTAGGTGTCGGATGTGGAAGTTCAGGGTGTCCAAGTATTCCGCTTCGTAGTTTTCTGTATCTGGGTGTCAGATGTGGAAGTTCAGGGTGTCCAGGTATTCCGCTCCGTAGTTTCCTGTGTCCAGGTGTTGGATGTGGAAGTCCAGGGTATCCAGGTATTCCGCTACGTAGTTTTCTGTATCTAGGTGTTGGATGTGGAAGTCCAGGGTGTCCAGGTATTCCGCTTCGTAGTTTTCTGTATCTAGGTGTCGGATGTGGAAGTCCAGGGTGTCCAGGTATTCCGCTTCGTAGTTTTCTGTAGCTAGGTGTCGGATGTGGAAGTCCAGGGTGTCCAGATATTCCGCTTCGTAGTTTTCTGTATCTAGGTGTCGGATGTGGAAGTCCAGGGTGTCCAGGTATTCCGCTTCGTAGTTTTCTGTATCTAGGTGTCGGATATGGAAGTCCACGGTGTCCAGGTATTCCGCTTCGTAGTTTTCTGCATCTAGGTGTCGGATGTGGAAGTTCTGGGTGTCCAGGTATTCCGCTCCGTAGTTTATTGTATCTAGGTACTGGATGTGGAAGTCCAGGGTGTCTAGGTATTCCGCTTCGTAGTTTTCTGTATCTAGGTGTCGGATGTGGAAGTCCAGGGTGTCCAGGTATTCCGCTTCGTAGTTTTCTGTATCTAGGTGTCGGATATGGAAGTCCACGGTGTCCAGGTATTCCGCTTCGTAGTTTTCTGCATCTAGGTGTCGGATGTGGAAGTTCTGGGTGTCCAGGTATTCCGCTCCGTAGTTTATTGTATCTAGGTACTGGATGTGGAAGTCCAGGGTGTCTAGGTATTCCGCTACGTAGTTTTCTGTATCTAGGTGTCGGATGTGGAAGTCCAGGGTGTCTAGGTATTCCGCTACGTAGTTTTCTGTATCTAGGTGTCGGATATGGAAGTGCAGAGTGTCCAGGTATTCGACTTCGCAGTTTTCTGTATCTAGGTGTCGGATGTGGAAGTCCAGGGTGTCCAGGTATTCCGCTCCGTAGTTTCCTGTATCTAGGTGTCGGATGTGGAAGTTCAGGGTGTCCAAGTATTCCGCTTCGTAGTTTTCTGTATCTGGGTGTCAGATGTGGAAGTTCAGGGTGTCCAGGTATTCCGCTCCGTAGTTTCCTGTGTCCAGGTGTTGGATGTGGAAGTCCAGGGTATCCAGGTATTCCGCTACGTAGTTTTCTGTATCTAGGTGTCGGATGTGGAAGTCCAGGGTGTCCAGGTATTCCGCTTCGTAGTTTTCTGTATCTAAGTTCGGATGTGGAAGTCCAGGGTGTCCAGGTATTCCGCTACGTAGTTTTCTGTATCTAGGTACTGGATGTGGAAGTCCAGGGTGTCTAGGTATTCCGATACGTAGTTTTCTGTATCTAGGTGTCGGATGTGGAAGTCCAGGGTGTCCAGGTATTCGACTTCGCAGTTTCCTGTATCTAGGTGTCGGATGTGGAAGTTCAGGGTGTCCAAGTATTCCGCTTCGTAGTTTTCTGTACCTGGGTGTCAGATGTGGAAGTTCAGGGTGTCCAGGTATTCCGCTCCGTAGTTTCCTGTGTCCAGGTGTTGGATGTGGAAGTCCAGGGTATCCAGGTATTCCGCTACGTAGTTTTCTGTATCTAGGTGTCGGATGTGGAAGTCCAGGGTGTCCAGATATTCCGCTTCGTAGTTTTCTGTATCTAGGTGTTGGATGTGGAAGTCCAGGGTGTCCAGGTATTCCGCTTCGTAGTTTTCTGTATCTAGGTGTCGGATATGAAAGTCCACGGTGTCCAGGTATTCCGCTTCGTAGTTTTCTGCATCTAGGTGTCGGATGTGGAAGTTCTGGGTGTCCAGGTATTCCGCTCCGTAGTTTCTTGTATCTAGGTACTGGATGTGGAAGTCCAGGGTGTCTAGGTATTCCGCTACGTAGTTTTCTGTATCTAGGTGTCGGATGTGGAAGTGCAGAGTGTCCAGGTATTCGACTTCGCAGTTTTCTGTATCTAGGTGTCGGATGTGGAAGTCCAGGGTGTCCAGGTATTCCGCTTCGTAGTTTTCTGTATCTAGGTGTCGGATATGGAAGTCCAGGATGTCCAGGTATTCCGCTTCGTAGTTTTCTGCATCTAGGTGTCGGATGTGGAAGTTCAGGGTGTCCAGGTATTCCGCTCCGTAGTTTCTTGTAACTAGGTACTGGATGTGGAAGTCCAGGGTGTCTAGATATTCCGCTACGTAGTTTTCTGTATCTAGGTGTCGGATGTGGAAGTCCAGGGTGTCCAGGTATTCGACTTCGCAGTTTTCTGTATCTAGGTGTCGGATGTGGAAGTCCAGGGTGTCCAGGTATTCCGCTCCGTAGTTTCCTGTATCTAGGTGTCGGATGTGGAAGTTCAGGGTGTCCAGGTATTCCGCTCCGTAGTTTCCTGTATCTAGGTGTCAGATGTGGAAGTCCAGGGTGTCCAGGTATTCCGCTCCGTAGTTTCCTGTATCTAGGTGTCGGATGTGGAAGTTCAGGGTGTCCAAGTATTCCGCTTCGTAGTTTTCTGTATCTGGGTGTCAGATGTGGAAGTTCAGGGTGTCCAGGTATTCCGCTCCGTAGTTTCCTATGTCCAGGTGTTGGATGTGGAAGTCCAGGGTATCCAGGTATTTCGCTACGTAGTTTTCTGTATCTAGGTGTCGGATGTGGAAGTCCAGGGTGTCCAGGTATTCCGCTTCGTAGTTTTCTGTATCTAGGTGTCGGATATGGAAGTCCAGGATGTCTAGGTATTCCGCTACGTAGTTTTCTGTATCTAGGTGTCGGATGTGGAAGTCCAGGGTGTCCAGGTATTCGACTTCGCAGTTTTCTGTATCTAGGTGTCGGATGTGGAAGTCCAGGGTGTCCAGGTATTCCGCTCCGTAGTTTCCTGTATCTAGGTGTCGGATGTGGAAGTTCAGGGTGTCCAAGTATTCCGCTTCGTAGTTTTCTGTATCTGGGTGTCAGATGTGGAAGTTCAGGGTGTCCAGGTATTCCGCTCCGTAGTTTCCTGTGTCCAGGTGTTGGATGTGGAAGTCCAGGGTATCCAGGTATTCCGCTACGTAGTTTTCTGTATCTAGGTGTTGGATGTGGAAGTCCAGGGTGTCCAGGTATTCCGCTTCGTAGTTTTCTGTATCTAGGTGTCGGATGTGGAAGTCCAGGGTGTCCAGGTATTCCGCTTCGTAGTTTTCTGTAGCTAGGTGTCGGATGTGGAAGTCCAGGGTGTCCAGATATTCCGCTTCGTAGTTTTCTGTATCTAGGTGTCGGATGTGGAAGTCCAGGGTGTCCAGGTATTCCGCTTCGTAGTTTTCTGTATCTAGGTGTCGGATATGGAAGTCCACGGTGTCCAGGTATTCCGCTTCGTAGTTTTCTGCATCTAGGTGTCGGATGTGGAAGTTCTGGGTGTCCAGGTATTCCGCTCCGTAGTTTATTGTATCTAGGTACTGGATGTGGAAGTCCAGGGTGTCTAGGTATTCCGCTACGTAGTTTTCTGTATCTAGGTGTCGGATGTGGAAGTCCAGGGTGTCTAGGTATTCCGCTACGTAGTTTTCTGTATCTAGGTGTCGGATGTGGAAGTGCAGAGTGTCCAGGTATTCGACTTCGCAGTTTTCTGTATCTAGGTGTCGGATGTGGAAGTCCAGGGTGTCCAGGTATTCCGCTCCGTAGTTTCCTGTATCTAGGTGTCGGATGTGGAAGTTCAGGGTGTCCAAGTATTCCGCTTCGTAGTTTTCTGTATCTGGGTGTCAGATGTGGAAGTTCAGGGTGTCCAGGTATTCCGCTCCGTAGTTTCCTGTGTCCAGGTGTTGGATGTGGAAGTCCAGGGTATCCAGGTATTCCGCTACGTAGTTTTCTGTATCTAGGTGTCGGATGTGGAAGTCCAGGGTGTCCAGGTATTCCGCTTCGTAGTTTTCTGTATCTAAGTTCGGATGTGGAAGTCCAGGGTGTCCAGGTATTCCGCTACGTAGTTTTCTGTATCTAGGTACTGGATGTGGAAGTCCAGGGTGTCTAGGTATTCCGATACGTAGTTTTCTGTATCTAGGTGTCGGATGTGGAAGTCCAGGGTGTCCAGGTATTCGACTTCGCAGTTTCCTGTATCTAGGTGTCGGATGTGGAAGTTCAGGGTGTCCAAGTATTCCGCTTCGTAGTTTTCTGTATCTGGGTGTCAGATGTGGAAGTTCAGGGTGTCCAGGTATTCCGCTCCGTAGTTTCCTGTGTCCAGGTGTTGGATGTGGAAGTCCAGGGTATCCAGGTATTCCGCTACGTAGTTTTCTGTATCTAGGTGTCGGATGTGGAAGTCCAGGGTGTCCAGATATTCCGCTTCGTAGTTTTCTGTATCTAGGTGTTGGATGTGGAAGTCCAGGTTGTCCAGGTATTCCGCTTCGTAGTTTTCTGTATCTAGGTGTCGGATATGAAAGTCCACGGTGTCCAGGTATTCCGCTTCGTAGTTTTCTGCATCTAGGTGTCGGATGTGGAAGTTCTGGGTGTCCAGGTATTCCGCTCCGTAGTTTCTTGTATCTAGGTACTGGATGTGGAAGTCCAGGGTGTCTAGGTATTCCGCTACGTAGTTTTCTGTATCTAGGTGTCGGATGTGGAAGTGCAGAGTGTCCAGGTATTCGACTTCGCAGTTTTCTGTATCTAGGTGTCGGATGTGGAAGTCCAGGGTGTCCAGGTATTCCGCTTCGTAGTTTTATGTATCTAGGTGTCGGATATGGAAGTCCAGGATGTCCAGGTATTCCGCTTCGTAGTTTTCTGCATCTAGGTGTCGGATGTGGAAGTTCAGGGTGTCCAGGTATTCCGCTCCGTAGTTTCTTGTAACTAGGTACTGGATGTGGAAGTCCAGGGTGTCTAGATATTCCGCTACGTAGTTTTCTGTATCTAGGTGTCGGATGTGGAAGTCCAGGGTGTCCAGGTATTCGACTTCGCAGTTTTCTGTATCTAGGTGTCGGATGTGGAAGTCCAGGGTGTCCAGGTATTCCGCTCCGTAGTTTCCTGTATCTAGGTGTCGGATGTGGAAGTTCAGGGTGTCCAAGTATTCCGCTTCGTAGTTTTCTGTATCTGGGTGTCAGATGTGGAAGTTCAGGGTGTCCAGGTATTCCGCTCCGTAGTTTCCTGTGTCCAGGTGTTGGATGTGGAAGTCCAGGGTATCCAGGTATTCCGCTACGTAGTTTTCTGTATCTAGGTGTTGGATGTGGAAGTCCAGGGTGTCCAGGTATTCCGCTTCGTAGTTTTCTGTATCTAGGTGTCGGATGTGGAAGTCCAGGGTGTCCAGGTATTCCGCTTCGTAGTTTTCTGTATCTAGGTGTCGGATGTGGAAGTCCAGGGTGTCCAGATATTCCGCTTCGTAGTTTTCTGTATCTAGGTGTCGGATGTGGAAGTCCAGGGTGTCCAGGTATTCCGCTCCGTAGTTTCCTGTATCTAGGTGTCGGATGTGGAAGTTCAGGGTGTCCAAGTATTCCGCTTCGTAGTTTTCTGTATCTGGGTGTCAGATGTGGAAGTTCAGGGTGTCCAGGTATTCCGCTCCGTAGTTTCCTATGTCCAGGTGTTGGATGTGGAAGTCCAGGGTATCCAGGTATTCCGCTACGTAGTTTTCTGTATCTAGGTGTCGGATGTGGAAGTCCAGGGTGTCCAGGTATTCCGCTCCGTAGTTTCCTGTATCTAGGTGTCGGATGTGGAAGTCCAGGGTGTCCAGATATTCCGCTTCGTAGTTTTCTGTATCTAGGTGTCGGATGTGGAAGTCCAGGGTGTCCAGGTATTCCGCTCCGTAGTTTCCTGTATCTAGGTGTCGGATGTGGAAGTTCAGGGTGTCCAAGTATTCCGCTTCGTAGTTTTCTGTATCTGGGTGTCAGATGTGGAAGTTCAGGGTGTCCAGGTATTCCGCTCCGTAGTTTCCTATGTCCAGGTGTTGGATGTGGAAGTCCAGGGTATCCAGGTATTCCGCTACGTAGTTTTCTGTATCTAGGTGTCGGATGTGGAAGTCCAGGGTGTCCAGGTATTCCGCTTCGTAGTTTTCTGTATCTAGGTGTCGGATATGGAAGTCCAGGATGTCTAGGTATTCCGCTACGTAGTTTTCTGTATCTAGGTGTCGGATGTGGAAGTCCAGGGTGTCCAGGTATTCGACTTCGCAGTTGTCTGTATCTAGGTGTCGGATGTGGAAGTCCAGGGTGTCCAGGTATTCCGCTCCGTAGTTTCCTGTATCTAGGTGTCGGATGTGGAAGTTCAGGGTGTCCAAGTATTCCGCTTCGTAGTTTTCTGTATCTGGGTGTCAGATGTGGAAGTTCAGGGTGTCCAGGTATTCCGCTCCGTAGTTTCCTGTGTCCAGGTGTTGGATGTGGAAGTCCAGGGTGTCTAGGTATTCCGATACGTAGTTTTCTGTATCTAGGTGTCGGATGTGGAAGTCCAGGGTGTCCAGGTATTCGACTTCGCAGTTTCCTGTATCTAGGTGTCGGATGTGGAAGTTCAGGGTGTCCAAGTATTCCGCTTCGTAGTTTTCTGTATCTGGGTGTCAGATGTGGAAGTTCAGGGTGTCCAGGTATTCCGCTCCGTAGTTTCCTGTGTCCAGGTGTTGGATGTGGAAGTCCAGGGTATCCAGGTATTCCGCTACGTAGTTTTCTGTATCTAGGTGTCGGATGTGGAAGTCCAGGGTGTCCAGATATTCCGCTTCGTAGTTTTCTGTATCTAGGTGTTGGATGTGGAAGTCCAGGGTGTCCAGGTATTCCGCTTCGTAGTTTTCTGTAACTAGGTGTCGGATATGAAAGTCCACGGTGTCCAGGTATTCCGCTTCGTAGTTTTCTGCATCTAGGTGTCGGATGTGGAAGTTCTGGGTGTCCAGGTATTCCGCTCCGTAGTTTCTTGTATCTAGGTACTGGATGTGGAAGTCCAGGGTGTCTAGGTATTCCGCTACGTAGTTTTCTGTATCTAGGTGTCGGATGTGGAAGTGCAGGGTGTCCAGGTATTCGACTTCGCAGTTTTCTGTATCTAGGTGTCGGATGTGGAAGTCCAGGGTGTCCAGGTATTCCGCTTCGTAGTTTTCTGTATCTAGGTGTCGGATATGGAAGTCCAGGGTGTCCAGGTATTCCGCTCCGTAGTTTCCTGTATCTAGGTGTCGGATGTGGAAGTCCAGGGTGTCCAGATATTCCGCTTCGTAGTTTTCTGTATCTAGGTGTCGGATGTGGAAGTCCAGGGTGTCCAGGTATTCCGCTCCGTAGTTTCCTGTATCTAGGTGTCGGATATGGAAGTCCAGGGTGTCCAGGTATTCGACTTCGCAGTTTTCTGTATCTAGGTGTCGGATGTGGAAGTCCAGGGTGTCCAGGTATTCCGCTCCGTAGTTTCCTGTATCTAGGTGTCGGATGTGGAAGTTCAGGGTGTCCAAGTATTCCGCTTCGTAGTTTTCTGTATCTGGGTGTCAGATGTGGAAGTTCAGGGTGTCCAGGTATTCCGCTCCGTAGTTTCCTGTGTCCAGGTGTTGGATGTGGAAGTCCAGGGTATCCAGGTATTCCGCTACGTAGTTTTCTGTATCTAGGTGTTGGATGTGGAAGTCCAGGGTGTCCAGGTATTCCGCTTCGTAGTTTTCTGTATCTAGGTGTCGGATGTGGAAGTCCAGGGTGTCCAGGTATTCCGCTTCGTAGTTTTCTGTATCTAGGTGTCGGATGTGGAAGTCCAGGGTGTCCAGATATTCCGCTTCGTAGTTTTCTGTATCTAGGTGTCGGATGTGGAAGTCCAGGGTATCCAGGTATTCCGCTACGTAGTTTTCTGTATCTAGGTGTCGGATGTGGAAGTCCAGGGTGTCCAGGTATTCCGCTTCGTAGTTTTCTGTATCTAAGTTCGGATGTGGAAGTCCAGGGTGTCCAGGTATTCCGCTACGTAGTTTTCTGTATCTAGGTACTGGATGTGGAAGTCCAGGGTGTCTAGGTATTCCGATACGTAGTTTTCTGTATCTAGGTGTCGGATGTGGAAGTCCAGGGTGTCCAGGTATTCGACTTCGCAGTTTCCTGTATCTAGGTGTCGGATGTGGAAGTTCAGGGTGTCCAAGTATTCCGCTTCGTAGTTTTCTGTATCTGGGTGTCAGATGTGGAAGTTCAGGGTGTCCAGGTATTCCGCTCCGTAGTTTCCTGTGTCCAGGTGTTGGATGTGGAAGTCCAGGGTATCCAGGTATTCCGCTACGTAGTTTTCTGTATCTAGGTGTCGGATGTGGAAGTCCAGGGTGTCCAGATATTCCGCTTCGTAGTTTTCTGTATCTAGGTGTTGGATGTGGAAGTCCAGGGTGTCCAGGTATTCCGCTTCGTAGTTTTCTGTATCTAGGTGTCGGATATGAAAGTCCACGGTGTCCAGGTATTCCGCTTCGTAGTTTTCTGCATCTAGGTGTCGGATGTGGAAGTTCTGGGTGTCCAGGTATTCCGCTCCGTAGTTTCTTGTATCTAGGTACTGGATGTGGAAGTCCAGGGTGTCTAGGTATTCCGCTACGTAGTTTTCTGTATCTAGGTGTCGGATGTGGAAGTGCAGAGTGTCCAGGTATTCGACTTCGCAGTTTTCTGTATCTAGGTGTCGGATGTGGAAGTCCAGGGTGTCCAGGTATTCCGCTTCGTAGTTTTCTGTATCTAGGTGTCGGATATGGAAGTCCAGGGTGTCCAGGTATTCCGCTCCGTAGTTTCCTGTATCTAGGTGTCGGATGTGGAAGTCCAGGGTGTCCAGATATTCCGCTTCGTAGTTTTCTGTATCTAGGTGTCGGATGTGGAAGTCCAGGGTGTCCAGGTATTCCGCTCCGTAGTTTCCTGTATCTAGGTGTCGGATATGGAAGTCCAGGGTGTCCAGGTATTCGACTTCGCAGTTTTCTGTATCTAGGTGTCGGATGTGGAAGTCCAGGGTGTCCAGGTATTCCGCTCCGTAGTTTCCTGTATCTAGGTGTCGGATGTGGAAGTTCAGGGTGTCCAAGTATTCCGCTTCGTAGTTTTCTGTATCTGGGTGTCAGATGTGGAAGTTCAGGGTGTCCAGGTATTCCGCTCCGTAGTTTCCTGTGTCCAGGTGTTGGATGTGGAAGTCCAGGGTATCCAGGTATTCCGCTACGTAGTTTTCTGTATCTAGGTGTTGGATGTGGAAGTCCAGGGTGTCCAGGTATTCCGCTTCGTAGTTTTCTGTATCTAGGTGTCGGATGTGGAAGTCCAGGGTGTCCAGGTATTCCGCTTCGTAGTTTTCTGTATCTAGGTGTCGGATGTGGAAGTCCAGGGTGTCCAGATATTCCGCTTCGTAGTTTTCTGTATCTAGGTGTCGGATGTGGAAATCCAGGGTATCCAGGTATTCCGCTACGTAGTTTTCTGTATCTAGGTGTCGGATGTGGAAGTCCAGGGTGTCCAGGTATTCCGCTTCGTAGTTTTCTGTATCTAAGTTCGGATGTGGAAGTCCAGGGTGTCCAGGTATTCCGCTACGTAGTTTTCTGTATCTAGGTACTGGATGTGGAAGTCCAGGGTGTCCAGGTATTCCGCTTCGTAGTTTTCTGCATCTAGGTGTCGGATGTGGAAGTTCTGGGTGTCCAGGTATTCCGCTCCGTAGTTTCTTGTATCTAGGTACTGGATGTGGAAGTCCAGGGTGTCTAGGTATTCCGCTACGTAGTTTTCTGTATCTAGGTGTCGGATGTGGAAGTGCAGAGTGTCCAGGTATTCGACTTCGCAGTTTTCTGTATCTAGGTGTCGGATGTGGAAGTCCAGGGTGTCCAGGTATTCCGCTTCGTAGTTTTCTGTATCTAGGTGTCGGATATGGAAGTCCAGGATGTCCAGGTATTCCGCTTCGTAGTTTTCTGCATCTAGGTGTCGGATGTGGAAGTTCAGGGTGTCCAGGTATTCCGCTCCGTAGTTTCTTGTAACTAGGTACTGGATGTGGAAGTCCAGGGTGTCTAGATATTCCGCTACGTAGTTTTCTGTATCTAGGTGTCGGATGTGGAAGTCCAGGGTGTCCAGGTATTCGACTTCGCAGTTTTCTGTATCTAGGTGTCGGATGTGGAAGTCCAGGGTGTCCAGGTATTCCGCTCCGTAGTTTCCTGTATCTAGGTGTCGGATGTGGAAGTTCAGGGTGTCCAAGTATTCCGCTTCGTAGTTTTCTGTATCTGGGTGTCAGATGTGGAAGTTCAGGGTGTCCAGGTATTCCGCTCCGTAGTTTCCTGTGTCCAGGTGTTGGATGTGGAAGTCCAGGGTATCCAGGTATTCCGCTACGTAGTTTTCTGTATCTAGGTGTTGGATGTGGAAGTCCAGGGTGTCCAGGTATTCCGCTTCGTAGTTTTCTGTATCTAGGTGTCGGATGTGGAAGTCCAGGGTGTCCAGGTATTCCGCTTCGTAGTTTTCTGTATCTAGGTGTCGGATGTGGAAGTCCAGGGTGTCCAGATATTCCGCTTCGTAGTTTTCTGTATCTAGGTGTCGGATGTGGAAGTCCAGGGTGTCCAGGTATTCCGCTCCGTAGTTTCCTGTATCTAGGTGTCGGATGTGGAAGTTCAGGGTGTCCAAGTATTCCGCTTCGTAGTTTTCTGTATCTGGGTGTCAGATGTGGAAGTTCAGGGTGTCCAGGTATTCCGCTCCGTAGTTTCCTATGTCCAGGTGTTGGATGTGGAAGTCCAGGGTATCCAGGTATTCCGCTACGTAGTTTTCTGTATCTAGGTGTCGGATGTGGAAGTCCAGGGTGTCCAGGTATTCCGCTCCGTAGTTTCCTGTATCTAGGTGTCGGATGTGGAAGTCCAGGGTGTCCAGATATTCCGCTTCGTAGTTTTCTGTATCTAGGTGTCGGATGTGGAAGTCCAGGGTGTCCAGGTATTCCGCTCCGTAGTTTCCTGTATCTAGGTGTCGGATGTGGAAGTTCAGGGTGTCCAAGTATTCCGCTTCGTAGTTTTCTGTATCTGGGTGTCAGATGTGGAAGTTCAGGGTGTCCAGGTATTCCGCTCCGTAGTTTCCTATGTCCAGGTGTTGGATGTGGAAGTCCAGGGTATCCAGGTATTCCGCTACGTAGTTTTCTGTATCTAGGTGTCGGATGTGGAAGTCCAGGGTGTCCAGGTATTCCGCTTCGTAGTTTTCTGTATCTAGGTGTCGGATATGGAAGTCCAGGATGTCTAGGTATTCCGCTACGTAGTTTTCTGTATCTAGGTGTCGGATGTGGAAGTCCAGGGTGTCCAGATATTCCGCTTCGTAGTTTTCTGTATCTAGGTGTCGGATGTGGAAGTCCAGGGTGTCCAGGTATTCCGCTCCGTAGTTTCCTGTATCTAGGTGTCGGATGTGGAAGTTCAGGGTGTCCAAGTATTCCGCTTCGTAGTTTTCTGTATCTGGGTGTCAGATGTGGAAGTTCAGGGTGTCCAGGTATTCCGCTCCGTAGTTTCCTATGTCCAGGTGTTGGATGTGGAAGTCCAGGGTATCCAGGTATTCCGCTACGTAGTTTTCTGTATCTAGGTGTCGGATGTGGAAGTCCAGGGTGTCCAGGTATTCCGCTCCGTAGTTTCCTGTATCTAGGTGTCGGATGTGGAAGTCCAGGGTGTCCAGATATTCCGCTTCGTAGTTTTCTGTATCTAGGTGTCGGATGTGGAAGTCCAGGGTGTCCAGGTATTCCGCTCCGTAGTTTCCTGTATCTAGGTGTCGGATGTGGAAGTTCAGGGTGTCCAAGTATTCCGCTTCGTAGTTTTCTGTATCTGGGTGTCAGATGTGGAAGTTCAGGGTGTCCAGGTATTCCGCTCCGTAGTTTCCTATGTCCAGGTGTTGGATGTGGAAGTCCAGGGTATCCAGGTATTCCGCTACGTAGTTTTCTGTATCTAGGTGTCGGATGTGGAAGTCCAGGGTGTCCAGGTATTCCGCTTCGTAGTTTTCTGTATCTAGGTGTCGGATATGGAAGTCCAGGATGTCTAGGTATTCCGCTACGTAGTTTTCTGTATCTAGGTGTCGGATGTGGAAGTCCAGGGTGTCCAGGTATTCGACTTCGCAGTTTTCTGTATCTAGGTGTCGGATGTGGAAGTCCAGGGTGTCCAGGTATTCCGCTCCGTAGTTTCCTGTATCTAGGTGTCGGATGTGGAAGTTCAGGGTGTCCAAGTATTCCGCTTCGTAGTTTTCTGTATCTGGGTGTCAGATGTGGAAGTTCAGGGTGTGCAGGTATTCCGCTCCGTAGTTTCCTGTGTCCAGGTGTTGGATGTGGAAGTCCAGGGTGTCTAGGTATTCCGATACGTAGTTTTCTGTATCTAGGTGTCGGATGTGGAAGTCCAGGGTGTCGAGGTATTCGACTTCGCAGTTTCCTGTATCTAGGTGTCGGATGTGGAAGTTCAGGGTGTCCAAGTATTCCGCTTCGTAGTTTTCTGTATCTGGGTGTCAGATGTGGAAGTTCAGGGTGTCCAGGTATTCCGCTCCGTAGTTTCCTGTGTCCAGGTGTTGGATGTGGAAGTCCAGGGTATCCAGGTATTCCGCTACGTAGTTTTCTGTATCTAGGTGTCGGATGTGGAAGTCCAGGGTGTCCAGATATTCCGCTTCGTAGTTTTCTGTATCTAGGTGTTGGATGTGGAAGTCCAGGGTGTCCAGGTATTCCGCTTCGTAGTTTTCTGTAACTAGGTGTCGGATATGAAAGTCCACGGTGTCCAGGTATTCCGCTTCGTAGTTTTCTGCATCTAGGTGTCGGATGTGGAAGTTCTGGGTGTCCAGGTATTCCGCTCCGTAGTTTCTTGTATCTAGGTACTGGATGTGGAAGTCCAGGGTGTCTAGGTATTCCGCTACGTAGTTTTCTGTATCTAGGTGTCGGATGTGGAAGTGCAGGGTGTCCAGGTATTCGACTTCGCAGTTTTCTGTATCTAGGTGTCGGATGTGGAAGTCCAGGGTGTCCAGGTATTCCGCTTCGTAGTTTTCTGTATCTAGGTGTCGGATATGGAAGTCCAGGGTGTCCAGGTATTCCGCTCCGTAGTTTCCTGTATCTAGGTGTCGGATGTGGAAGTCCAGGGTGTCCAGATATTCCGCTTCGTAGTTTTCTGTATCTAGGTGTCGGATGTGGAAGTCCAGGGTGTCCAGGTATTCCGCTCCGTAGTTTCCTGTATCTAGGTGTCGGATATGGAAGTCCAGGGTGTCCAGGTATTCGACTTCGCAGTTTTCTGTATCTAGGTGTCGGATGTGGAAGTCCAGGGTGTCCAGGTATTCCGCTCCGTAGTTTCCTGTATCTAGGTGTCGGATGTGGAAGTTCAGGGTGTCCAAGTATTCCGCTTCGTAGTTTTCTGTATCTAGGTGTCGGATGTGGAAGTCCAGGGTGTCCAGGTATTCCGCTCCGTAGTTTCCTGTATCTAGGTGTCGGATGTGGAAGTTCAGGGTGTCCAAGTATTCCGCTTCGTAGTTTTCTGTATCTGGGTGTCAGATGTGGAAGTTCAGGGTGTCCAGGTATTCCGCTCCGTAGTTTCCTGTGTCCAGGTGTTGGATGTGGAAGTCCAGGGTATCCAGGTATTCCGCTACGTAGTTTTCTGTATCTAGGTGTTGGATGTGGAAGTCCAGGGTGTCCAGGTATTCCGCTTCGTAGTTTTCTGTATCTAGGTGTCGGATGTGGAAGTCCAGGGTGTCCAGGTATTCCGCTTCGTAGTTTTCTGTATCTAGGTGTCGGATGTGGAAGTCCAGGGTGTCCAGATATTCCGCTTCGTAGTTTTCTGTATCTAGGTGTCGGATGTGGAAGTCCAGGGTGTCCAGGTATTCCGCTCCGTAGTTTCCTGTATCTAGGTGTCGGATGTGGAAGTTCAGGGTGTCCAAGTATTCCGCTTCGTAGTTTTCTGTATCTGGGTGTCAGATGTGGAAGTTCAGGGTGTCCAGGTATTCCGCTCCGTAGTTTCCTATGTCCAGGTGTTGGATGTGGAAGTCCAGGGTATCCAGGTATTCCGCTACGTAGTTTTCTGTATCTAGGTGTCGGATGTGGAAGTCCAGGGTGTCCAGGTATTCCGCTCCGTAGTTTCCTGTATCTAGGTGTCGGATGTGGAAGTTCAGGGTGTCCAAGTATTCCGCTTCGTAGTTTTCTGTATCTGGGTGTCAGATGTGGAAGTTCAGGGTGTCCAGGTATTCCGCTCCGTAGTTTCCTATGTCCAGGTGTTGGATGTGGAAGTCCAGGGTATCCAGGTATTCCGCTACGTAGTTTTCTGTATCTAGGTGTCGGATGTGGAAGTCCAGGGTGTCCAGGTATTCCGCTTCGTAGTTTTCTGTATCTAGGTGTCGGATATGGAAGTCCAGGATGTCTAGGTATTCCGCTACGTAGTTTTCTGTATCTAGGTGTCGGATGTGGAAGTCCAGGGTGTCCAGGTATTCGACTTCGCAGTTTTCTGTATCTAGGTGTCGGATGTGGAAGTCCAGGGTGTCCAGGTATTCCGCTCCGTAGTTTCATGTATCTAGGTGTCGGATGTGGAAGTTCAGGGTGTCCAAGTATTCCGCTTCGTAGTTTTCTGTATCTGGGTGTCAGATGTGGAAGTTCAGGGTGTGCAGGTATTCCGCTCCGTAGTTTCCTGTGTCCAGGTGTTGGATGTGGAAGTCCAGGGTGTCTAGGTATTCCGATACGTAGTTTTCTGTATCTAGGTGTCGGATGTGGAAGTCCAGGGTGTCCAGGTATTCGACTTCGCAGTTTCCTGTATCTAGGTGTCGGATGTGGAAGTTCAGGGTGTCCAAGTATTCCGCTTCGTAGTTTTCTGTATCTGGGTGTCAGATGTGGAAGTTCAGGGTGTCCAGGTATTCCGCTCCGTAGTTTCCTGTGTCCAGGTGTTGGATGTGGAAGTCCAGGGTATCCAGGTATTCCGCTACGTAGTTTTCTGTATCTAGGTGTCGGATGTGGAAGTCCAGGGTGTCCAGATATTCCGCTTCGTAGTTTTCTGTATCTAGGTGTTGGATGTGGAAGTCCAGGGTGTCCAGGTATTCCGCTTCGTAGTTTTCTGTAACTAGGTGTCGGATATGAAAGTCCACGGTGTCCAGGTATTCCGCTTCGTAGTTTTCTGCATCTAGGTGTCGGATGTGGAAGTTCTGGGTGTCCAGGTATTCCGCTCCGTAGTTTCTTGTATCTAGGTACTGGATGTGGAAGTCCAGGGTGTCTAGGTATTCCACTACGTAGTTTTCTGTATCTAGGTGTCGGATGTGGAAGTGCAGGGTGTCCAGGTATTCGACTTCGCAGTTTTCTGTATCTAGGTGTCGGATGTGGAAGTCCAGGGTGTCCAGGTATTCCGCTTCGTAGTTTTCTGTATCTAGGTGTCGGATATGGAAGTCCAGGGTGTCCAGGTATTCCGCTCCGTAGTTTCCTGTATCTAGGTGTCGGATGTGGAAGTCCAGGGTGTCCAGATATTCCGCTTCGTAGTTTTCTGTATCTAGGTGTCGGATGTGGAAGTCCAGGGTGTCCAGGTATTCGACTTCGCAGTTTTCTGTATCTAGGTGTCGGATGTGGAAGTCCAGGGTGTCCAGGTATTCCGCTCCGTAGTTTCATGTATCTAGGTGTCGGATGTGGAAGTTCAGGGTGTCCAAGTATTCCGCTTCGTAGTTTTCTGTATCTGGGTGTCAGATGTGGAAGTTCAGGGTGTGCAGGTATTCCGCTCCGTAGTTTCCTGTGTCCAGGTGTTGGATGTGGAAGTCCAGGGTGTCTAGGTATTCCGATACGTAGTTTTCTGTATCTAGGTGTCGGATGTGGAAGTCCAGGGTGTCCAGGTATTCGACTTCGCAGTTTCCTGTATCTAGGTGTCGGATGTGGAAGTTCAGGGTGTCCAAGTATTCCGCTTCGTAGTTTTCTGTATCTGGGTGTCAGATGTGGAAGTTCAGGGTGTCCAGGTATTCCGCTCCGTAGTTTCCTGTGTCCAGGTGTTGGATGTGGAAGTCCAGGGTATCCAGGTATTCCGCTACGTAGTTTTCTGTATCTAGGTGTCGGATGTGGAAGTCCAGGGTGTCCAGATATTCCGCTTCGTAGTTTTCTGTATCTAGGTGTTGGATGTGGAAGTCCAGGGTGTCCAGGTATTCCGCTTCGTAGTTTTCTGTAACTAGGTGTCGGATATGAAAGTCCACGGTGTCCAGGTATTCCGCTTCGTAGTTTTCTGCATCTAGGTGTCGGATGTGGAAGTTCTGGGTGTCCAGGTATTCCGCTCCGTAGTTTCTTGTATCTAGGTACTGGATGTGGAAGTCCAGGGTGTCTAGGTATTCCGCTACGTAGTTTTCTGTATCTAGGTGTCGGATGTGGAAGTGCAGGGTGTCCAGGTATTCGACTTCGCAGTTTTCTGTATCTAGGTGTCGGATGTGGAAGTCCAGGGTGTCCAGGTATTCCGCTTCGTAGTTTTCTGTATCTAGGTGTCGGATATGGAAGTCCAGGGTGTCCAGGTATTCCGCTCCGTAGTTTCCTGTATCTAGGTGTCGGATGTGGAAGTCCAGGGTGTCCAGATATTCCGCTTCGTAGTTTTCTGTATCTAGGTGTCGGATGTGGAAGTCCAGGGTGTCCAGGTATTCCGCTTCGTAGTTTCCTGTATCTAGGTGTCGGATATGGAAGTCCAGGGTGTCCAGGTATTCGACTTCGCAGTTTTCTGTATCTAGGTGTCGGATGTGGAAGTCCAGGGTGTCCAGGTATTCCGCTCCGTAGTTTCCTGTATCTAGGTGTCGGATGTGGAAGTTCAGGGTGTCCAAGTATTCCGCTTCGTAGTTTTCTGTATCTGGGTGTCAGATGTGGAAGTTCAGGGTGTCCAGGTATTCCGCTCCGTAGTTTCCTGTGTCCAGGTGTTGGATGTGGAAGTCCAGGGTATCCAGGTATTCCGCTACGTAGTTTTCTGTATCTAGATGTTGGATGTGGAAGTCCAGGGTGTCCAGGTATTCCGCTTCGTAGTTTTCTGTATCTAGGTGTCGGATGTGGAAGTCCAGGGTGTCCAGGTATTCCGCTTCGTAGTTTTCTGTATCTAGGTGTCGCATGTGGAAGTCCAGGGTGTCCAGATATTCCGCTTCGTAGTTTTCTGTATCTAGGTGTCGGATGTGGAAGTCCAGGGTGTCCAGGTATTCCGCTCCGTAGTTTCCTGTATCTAGGTGTCGGATGTGGAAGTTCAGGGTGTCCAAGTATTCCGCTTCGTAGTTTTCTGTATCTGGGTGTCAGATGTGGAAGTTCAGGGTGTCCAGGTATTCCGCTCCGTAGTTTCCTATGTCCAGGTGTTGGATGTGGAAGTCCAGGGTATCCAGGTATTCCGCTACGTAGTTTTCTGTATCTAGGTGTCGGATGTGGAAGTCCAGGGTGTCCAGGTATTCCGCTTCGTAGTTTTCTGTATCTAGGTGTCGGATATGGAAGTCCAGGATGTCTAGGTATTCCGCTACGTAGTTTTCTGTATCTAGGTGTCGGATGTGGAAGTCCAGGGTGTCCAGGTATTCGACTTCGCAGTTTTCTGTATCTAGGTGTCGGATGTGGAAGTCCAGGGTGTCCAGGTATTCCGCTCCGTAGTTTCCTGTATCTAGGTGTCGGATGTGGAAGTTCAGGGTGTCCAAGTATTCCGCTTCGTAGTTTTCTGTATCTGGGTGTCAGATGTGGAAGTTCAGGGTGTCCAGGTATTCCGCTTCGTATTTCCTGTGTCCAGGTGTTGGATGTGGAAGTCCAGGGTATCCAGGTATTCCGCTACGTAGTTTTCTGTATCTAGGTGTTGGATGTGGAAGTCCAGGGTGTCCAGGTATTCCGCTTCGTAGTTTTCTGTATCTAGGTGTCGGATGTGGAAGTCCAGGGTATCCAGGTATTCCGCTTCGTAGTTTTCTGTAGCTAGGTGTCGGATGTGGAAGTCCAGGGTGTCCAGATATTCCGCTTCGTAGTTTTCTGTATCTAGGTGTCGGATGTGGAAGTCCAGGGTGTCCAGGTATTCCGCTTCGTAGTTTTCTGTATCTAGGTGTCGGATATGGAAGTCCACGGTGTCCAGGTATTCCGCTTCGTAGTTTTCTGCATCTAGGTGTCGGATGTGGAAGTTCTGGGTGTCCAGGTATTCCGCTCCGTAGTTTATTGTATCTAGGTACTGGATGTGGAAGTCCAGGGTGTCTAGGTATTCCGCTACGTAGTTTTCTGTATCTAGGTGTCGGATGTGGAAGTCCAGGGTGTCCAGGTATTCGACTTCGCAGTTTTCTGTATCTAGGTGTCGGATGTGGAAGTCCAGGGTGTCCAGGTATTCCGCTCCGTAGTTTCCTGTATCTAGGTGTCGGATGTGGAAGTTCAGGGTGTCCAAGTATTCCGCTTCGTAGTTTTCTGTATCTGGGTGTCAGATGTGGAAGTTCAGGGTGTCCAGGTATTCCGCTCCGTAGTTTCCTGTGTCCAGGTGTTGGATGTGGAAGTCCAGGGTATCCAGGTATTCCGCTACGTAGTTTTCTGTATCTAGGTGTCGGATGTGGAAGTCCAGGGTGTCCAGGTATTCCGCTTCGTAGTTTTCTGTATCTAGGTGTCGGATGTGGAAGTCCAGGGTGTCCAGGTATTCCGCTTCGTAGTTTTCTGTATCTGAGTGTCAGATGTGGAAGTTCAGGGTGTCCAAGTATTCCGCTTCGTAGTTTTCTGTATCTGGGTGTCAGATGTGGAAGTTCAGGGTGTCCAGGTATTGCGCTCCGTAGTTTCCTGTGTCCAGGTGTTGGATGCGGAAGTCCAGGGTATCCAGGTATTCCGCTATGTAGTTTTCTGTATCTAGGTGTCGGATGTGGAAGTCCAGGGTGTCCAGGTATTCCGCTTCGTAGTTTTCTGTATCTAGGTTCGGATGTGGAAGTCCAGGGTGTCCAGGTATTCGACTTCGCAGTTTCCTGTATCTAGGTGTCGGATGTGGAAGTTCAGGGTGTCCAAGTATTCCGCTTCGTAGTTTTCTGTATCTGGGTGTCAGATGTGGAAGTTCAGGGTGTCCAGGTATTCCGCTCCGTAGTTTCCTGTGTCCAGGTGTTGGATGTGGAAGTCCAGGGTATCCAGGTATTCCGCTACGTAGTTTTCTGTATCTAGATGTTGGATGTGGAAGTCCAGGGTGTCCAGGTATTCCGCTTCGTAGTTTTCTGTATCTAGGTGTCGGATATGAAAGTCCACGGTGTCCAGGTATTCCGCTTCGTAGTTTTCTGCATCTAGGTGTCGGATGTGGAAGTTCTGGGTGTCCAGGTATTCCGCTCCGTAGTTTCTTGTATCTAGGTACTGGATGTGGAAGTCCAGGGTGTCTAGGTATTCCGCTACGTAGTTTTCTGTATCTAGGTGTCGGATGTGGAAGTGCAGGGTGTCCAGGTATTCGACTTCGCAGTTTTCTGTATCTAGGTGTCGGATGTGGAAGTCCAGGGTGTCCAGGTATTCCGCTTCGTAGTTTTCTGTATCTAGGTGTCGGATATGGAAGTCCAGGATGTCCAGGTATTCCGCTTCGTAGTTTTCTGCATCTAGGTGTCGGATGTGGAAGTTCAGGGTGTCCAGGTATTCCGCTCCGTAGTTTCTTGTAACTAGGTACTGGATGTGGAAGTCCAGGGTGTCTAGGTATTCCGCTCCGTAGTTTCCTGTATCTAGGTGTCGGATGTGGAAGTTCAGGGTGTCCAAGTATTCCGCTTCGTAGTTTTCTGTATCTGGGTGTCAGATGTGGAAGTTCAGGGTGTCCAGGTATTCCGCTCCGTAGTTTCCTGTGTCCAGGTGTTGGATGTGGAAGTCCAGGGTATCCAGGTATTCCGCTACGTAGTTTTCTGTATCTAGATGTTGGATGTGGAAGTCCAGGGTGTCCAGGTATTCCGCTTCGTAGTTTTCTGTATCTAGGTGTCGGATGTGGAAGTCCAGGGTGTCCAGGTATTCCGCTTCGTAGTTTTCTGTATCTAGGTGTCGGATGTGGAAGTCCAGGGTGTCCAGATATTCCGCTTCGTAGTTTTCTGTATCTAGGTGTCGGATGTGGAAGTCCAGGGTGTCCAGGTATTCCGCTCCGTAGTTTCCTGTATCTAGGTGTCGGATGTGGAAGTTCAGGGTGTCCAAGTATTCCGCTTCGTAGTTTTCTGTATCTGGGTGTCAGATGTGGAAGTTCAGGGTGTCCAGGTATTCCGCTCCGTAGTTTCCTATGTCCAGGTGTTGGATGTGGAAGTCCAGGGTATCCAGGTATTCCGCTACGTAGTTTTCTGTATATAGGTGTCGGATGTGGAAGTCCAGGGTGTCCAGGTATTCCGCTTCGTAGTTTTCTGTATCTAGGTGTCGGATATGGAAGTCCAGGATGTCTAGGTATTCCGCTACGTAGTTTTCTGTATCTAGGTGTGGGATGTGGAAGTCCAGGGTGTCCAGGTATTCGACTTCGCAGTTTTCTGTATCTAGGTGTCGGATGTGGAAGTCCAGGGTGTCCAGGTATTCCGCTCCGTAGTTTCCTGTATCTAGGTGTCGGATGTGGAAGTTCAGGGTGTCCAAGTATTCCGCTTCGTAGTTTTCTGTATCTGGGTGTCAGATGTGGAAGTTCAGGGTGTCCAGGTATTCCGCTCCGTAGTTTCCTGTGTCCAGGTGTTGGATGTGGAAGTCCAGGGTATCCAGGTATTCCGCTACGTAGTTTTCTGTATCTAGGTGTTGGATGTGGAAGTCCAGGGTGTCCAGGTATTCCGCTTCGTAGTTTTCTGTATCTAGGTGTCGGATGTGGAAGTCCAGGGTGTCCAGGTATTCCGCTTCGTAGTTTTCTGTAGCTAGGTGTCGGATGTGGAAGTCCAGGGTGTCCAGATATTCCGCTTCGTAGTTTTCTGTATCTAGGTGTCGGATGTGGAAGTCCAGGGTGTCCAGGTATTCCGCTTCGTATTTTTCTGTATCTAGGTGTCGGATATGGAAGTCCACGGTGTCCAGGTATTCCGCTTCGTAGTTTTCTGCATCTAGGTGTCGGATGTGGAAGTTCTGGGTGTCCAGGTATTCCGCTCCGTAGTTTATTGTATCTAGGTACTGGATGTGGAAGTCCAGGGTGTCTAGGTATTCCGCTTCGTAGTTTTCTGCATCTAGGTGTCGGATGTGGAAGTTCTGGGTGTCCAGGTATTCCGCTCCGTAGTTTCTTGTATCTAGGTACTGGATGTGGAAGTCCAGGGTGTCTAGGTATTCCGCTACGTAGTTTTCTGTATCTAGGTGTCGGATGTGGAAGTGCAGGGTGTCCAGGTATTCGACTTCGCAGTTTTCTGTATCTAGGTGTCGGATGTGGAAGTCCAGGGTGTCCAGGTATTCCGCTTCGTAGTTTTCTGTATCTAGGTGTCGGATATGGAAGTCCAGGATGTCCAGGTATTCCGCTTCGTAGTTTTCTGCATCTAGGTGTCGGATGTGGAAGTTCAGGGTGTCCAGGTATTCCGCTCCGTAGTTTCTTGTAACTAGGTACTGGATGTGGAAGTCCAGGGTGTCTAGGTATTCCGCTCCGTAGTTTCCTGTATCTAGGTGTCGGATGTGGAAGTTCAGGGTGTCCAAGTATTCCGCTTCGTAGTTTTCTGTATCTGGGTGTCAGATGTGGAAGTTCAGGGTGTCCAGGTATTCCGCTCCGTAGTTTCCTGTGTCCAGGTGTTGGATGTGGAAGTCCAGGGTATCCAGGTATTCCGCTACGTAGTTTTCTGTATCTAGATGTTGGATGTGGAAGTCCAGGGTGTCCAGGTATTCCGCTTCGTAGTTTTCTGTATCTAGGTGTCGGATGTGGAAGTCCAGGGTGTCCAGGTATTCCGCTTCGTAGTTTTCTGTATCTAGGTGTCGGATGTGGAAGTCCAGGGTGTCCAGATATTCCGCTTCGTAGTTTTCTGTATCTAGGTGTCGGATGTGGAAGTCCAGGGTGTCCAGGTATTCCGCTCCGTAGTTTCCTGTATCTAGGTGTCGGATGTGGAAGTTCAGGGTGTCCAAGTATTCCGCTTCGTAGTTTTCTGTATCTGGGTGTCAGATGTGGAAGTTCAGGGTGTCCAGGTATTCCGCTCCGTAGTTTCCTATGTCCAGGTGTTGGATGTGGAAGTCCAGGGTATCCAGGTATTCCGCTACGTAGTTTTCTGTATATAGGTGTCGGATGTGGAAGTCCAGGGTGTCCAGGTATTCCGCTTCGTAGTTTTCTGTATCTAGGTGTCGGATATGGAAGTCCAGGATGTCTAGGTATTCCGCTACGTAGTTTTCTGTATCTAGGTGTCGGATGTGGAAGTCCAGGGTGTCCAGGTATTCGACTTCGCAGTTTTCTGTATCTAGGTGTCGGATGTGGAAGTCCAGGGTGTCCAGGTATTCCGCTCCGTAGTTTCCTGTATCTAGGTGTCGGATGTGGAAGTTCAGGGTGTCCAAGTATTCCGCTTCGTAGTTTTCTGTATCTGGGTGTCAGATGTGGAAGTTCAGGGTGTCCAGGTATTCCGCTCCGTAGTTTCCTGTGTCCAGGTGTTGGATGTGGAAGTCCAGGGTATCCAGGTATTCCGCTACGTAGTTTTCTGTATCTAGGTGTTGGATGTGGAAGTCCAGGGTGTCCAGGTATTCCGCTTCGTAGTTTTCTGTATCTAGGTGTCGGATGTGGAAGTCCAGGGTGTCCAGGTATTCCGCTTCGTAGTTTTCTGTAGCTAGGTGTCGGATGTGGAAGTCCAGGGTGTCCAGGTATTCCGCTTCGTATTTTTCTGTATCTAGGTGTCGGATATGGAAGTCCACGGTGTCCAGGTATTCCGCTTCGTAGTTTTCTGCATCTAGGTGTCGGATGTGGAAGTTCTGGGTATCCAGGTATTCCGCTCCGTAGTTTATTGTATCTAGGTACTGGATGTGGAAGTCCAGGGTGTCTAGGTATTCCGCTACGTAGTTTTCTGTATCTAGGTGTCGGATGTGGAAGTCCAGGGTGTCCAGGTATTCGACTTCGCAGTTTTCTGTATCTAGGTGTCGGATGTGGAAGTCCAGGGTGTCCAGGTATTCCGCTCCGTAGTTTCCTGTATCTAGGTGTCGGATGTGGAAGTTCAGGGTGTCCAAGTATTCCGCTTCGTAGTTTTCTGGATCTGGGTGTCAGATGTGGAAGTTCAGGGTGTCCAGGTATTCCGCTCCGTAGTTTCCTGTGTCCAGGTGTTGGATGTGGAAGTCCAGGGTATCCAGGTATTCCGCTACGTAGTTTTCTGTATCTAGGTGTCGGATGTGGAAGTCCAGGGTGTCCAGGTATTCCGCTTCGTAGTTTTCTGTATCTAGGTGTCGGATGTGGAAGTCCAGGGTGTCCAGGTATTCCGCTTCGTAGTTTTCTGTATCTGAGTGTCAGATGTGGAAGTTCAGGGTGTCCAAGTATTCCGCTTCGTAGTTTTCTGTATCTGGGTGTCAGATGTGGAAGTTCAGGGTGTCCAGGTATTGCGCTCCGTAGTTTCCTGTGTCCAGGTGTTGGATGCGGAAGTCCAGGGTATCCAGGTATTCCGCTATGTAGTTTTCTGTATCTAGGTGTCGGATGTGGAAGTCCAGGGTGTCCAGGTATTCCGCTTCGTAGTTTTCTGTATCTAGGTTCGGATGTGGAAGTCCAGGGTGTCCAGGTATTCGACTTCGCAGTTTCCTGTATCTAGGTGTCGGATGTGGAAGTTCAGGGTGTCCAAGTATTCCGCTTCGTATTTTTCTGTATCTGGGTGTCAGATGTGGAAGTTCAGGGTGTCCAGGTATTCCGCTCCGTAGTTTCCTGTGTCCAGGTGTTGGATGTGGAAGTCCAGGGTATCCAGGTATTCCGCTACGTAGTTTTCTGTATCTAGATGTTGGATGTGGAAGTCCAGGGTGTCCAGGTATTCCGCTTCGTTGTTTTCTGTATCTAGGTGTCGGATGTGGAAGTCCAGGGTGTCCAGGTATTCCGCTTCGTAGTTTTCTGTATTTAGGTGTCGGATGTGGAAGTCCAGGGTGTCCAGATATTCCGCTTAGTAGTTTTCTGTATCTAGGTGTCGGATGTGGAAGTCCAGGGTGTCCAGGTATTCCGCTCCGTAGTTTCCTGTATCTAGGTGTCGGATGTGGAAGTTCAGGGTGTCCAAGTATTCCGCTTCGTAGTTTTCTGTATCTGGGTGTCAGATGTGGAAGTTCAGGGTGTCCAGGTATTCCGCTCCGTAGTTTCCTATGTCCAGGTGTTGGATGTGGAAGTCCAGGGTATCCAGGTATTCCGCTACGTAGTTTTCTGTATCTAGGTGTCGGATGTGGAAGTCCAGGGTGTCCAGGTATTCCGCTTCGTAGTTTTCTGTATCTAGGTGTCGGATATGGAAGTCCAGGATGTCTAGGTATTCCGCTACGTAGTTTTCTGTATCTAGGTGTCGGATGTGGAAGTCCAGGGTGTCCAGGTATTCGACTTCGCAGTTTTCTGTATCTAGGTGTCGGATGTGGAAGTCCAGGGTGTCCAGGTATTCCGCTCCGTAGTTTCCTGTATCTAGGTGTCGGATGTGGAAGTTCAGGGTGTCCAAGTATTCCGCTTCGTAGTTTTCTGTATCTGGGTGTCAGATGTGGAAGTTCAGGGTGTCCAGGTATTCCGCTCCGTAGTTTCCTGTGTCCAGGTGTTGGATGTGGAAGTCCAGGGTATCCAGGTATTCCGCTACGTAGTTTTCTGTATCTAGGTGTTGGATGTGGAAGTCCAGGGTGTCCAGGTATTCCGCTTCGTAGTTTTCTGTATCTAGGTGTCGGATGTGGAAGTCCAGGGTGTCCAGGTATTCCGCTTCGTAGTTTTCTGTAGCTAGGTGTCGGATGTGGAAGTCCAGGGTGTCCAGATATTCCGCTTCGTAGTTTTCTGTATCTAGGTGTCGGATGTGGAAGTCCAGGGTGTCCAGGTATTCCGCTTCGTAGTTTTCTGTATCTAGGTGTCGGATATGGAAGTCCACGGTGTCCAGGTATTCCGCTTCGTAGTTTTCTGTATCTAGGTGTCGGATGTGGAAGTCCAGGGTGTCCAGGTATTCCGCTTCGTAGTTTTCTGTAGCTAGGTGTCGGATGTGGAAGTCCAGGGTGTCCAGATATTCCGCTACGTAGTTTTCTGTATCTAGGTGTCGGATGTGGAAGTCCAGGGTGTCCAGGTATTCGACTTCGCAGTTTTCTGTATCTAGGTGTCGGATGTGGAAGTCCAGGGTGTCCAGGTATTCCGCTCCGTAGTTTCCTGTATCTAGGTGTCGGATGTGGAAGTTCAGGGTGTCCAAGTATTCCGCTTCGTAGTTTTCTGTATCTGGGTGTCAGATGTGGAAGTTCAGGGTGTCCAGGTATTCCGCTCCGTAGTTTCCTGTGTCCAGGTGTTGGATGTGGAAGTCCAGGGTATCCAGGTATTCCGCTACGTAGTTTTCTGTATCTAGGTGTCGGATGTGGAAGTCCAGGGTGTCCAGGTATTCCGCTTCGTAGTTTTCTGTATCTAGGTGTCGGATGTGGAAGTCCAGGGTGTCCAGGTATTCCGCTTCGTAGTTTTCTGTATCTGAGTGTCAGATATGGAAGTTCAGGGTGTCCAAGTATTCCGCTTCGTAGTTTTCTGTATCTGGGTGTCAGATGTGGAAGTTCAGGGTGTCCAGGTATTCCGCTCCGTAGTTTCCTGTGTCCA
The DNA here is from genome assembly GCA_963971525.1 of Cephus spinipes. Classification (NCBI taxonomy): domain Eukaryota; kingdom Metazoa; phylum Arthropoda; class Insecta; order Hymenoptera; family Cephidae; genus Cephus; species Cephus spinipes. Next base: position 14,044,961 of record OZ020576.1, read on the forward strand.
GGTGTTGGATGCGGAAGTCCAGGGTATCCAGGTATTCCGCTATGTAGTTTTCTGTATCTAGGTGTCGGATGTGGAAGTCCAGGGTGTCCAGGTATTCCGCTTCGTAGTTTTCTGTATCTAGGTTCGGATGTGGAAGTCCAGGGTGTCCAGGTATTCGACTTCGCAGTTTCCTGTATCTAGGTGTCGGATGTGGAAGTTCAGGGTGTCCAAGTATTCTGCTTCGTAGTTTTCTGTATCTGGGTGTCAGATGTGGAAGTCCAGGGTGTCCAGGTATTCCGCTCCGTAGTTTCCTGTATCTAGGTGTCGGATGTGGAAGTTCAGGGTGTCCAAGTATTCCGCTTCGTAGTTTTCTGTATCTGGGTGTCAGATGTGGAAGTTCAGGGTGTCCAGGTATTCCGCTCCGTAGTTTCCTGTGTCCAGGTGTTGGATGTGGAAGTCCAGGGTATCCAGGTATTCCGCTACGTAGTTTTCTGTATCTAGGTGTCGGATGTGGAAGTCCAGGGTGTCCAGGTATTCCGCTTCGTAGTTTTCTGTATCTAGGTGTCGGATGTGGAAGTCCAGGGTGTCCAGGTATTCCGCTTCGTAGTTTTCTGTATCTAGGTGTCGGATATGGAAGTCCACGGTGTCCAGGTATTCCGCTTCTTAGTTTTCTGCATCTAGGTGTCGGATGTGGAAGTTCTGGGTGTCCAGGTATTCCGCTCCGTAGTTTATTGTATCTAGGTACTGGATGTGGAAGTCCAGGGTGTCTAGGTATTCCGCTACGTAGGTTTCTGTATCTAGGTGTCGGATGTGGAAGTCCAGGGTGTCCAGGTATTCCGCTCCGTAGTTTCCTGTGTCTAGGTGTCGGATGTGGAAGTTCAGGGTGTCCAAGTATTCCGCTTCGTAGTTTTCTGTATCTGGGTGTCAGATGTGGAAGTTCAGGGTGTCCAGGTATTCCGCTCCGTGGTTTCCTGTGTCCAGGTGTTGGATGTGGAAGTCCAGGGTATCCAGGTATTCCGCTCCGTAGTTTCCTGTGTCCAGGTGTTGGATGCGGAAGTCCAGGGTATCCAGGTATTCCGCTATGTAGTTTTCTGTACCTAGGTGTCGGATGTGGAAGTCCAGGGTGTCCAGGTATTCCGCTTCGTAGTTTTCTGTATCTAGGTTCGGATGTGGAAGTCCAGGGTGTCCAGGTATTCCGCTACGTAGTTTTCTGTATCTAGGTACTGGATGTGGAAGTCCAGGGTGTCCAGGTATTCCGCTTCGTAGTTTTCTGTATCTAGGTGTCGGATATGGAAGTCCACGGTGTCCAGGTATTCCGCTTCGTAGTTTTCTGCATCTAGGTGTCGGATGTGGAAGTTCTGGGTGTCCAGGTATTCCGCTCCGTAGTTTATTGTATCTAGGTACTGGATGTGGAAGTCCAGGGTGTCTAGGTATTCCGCTACGTAGTTTTCTGTATCTAGGTGTCGGATGTGGAAGTCCAGGGTGTCCAGGTATTCGACTTCGCAGTTTTCTGTATCTAGGTGTCGGATGTGGAAGTCCAGGGTGTCCAGGTATTCCGCTCCGTAGTTTCCTGTATCTAGGTGTCGGATGTGGAAGTTCAGGGTGTCCAAGTATTCCGCTTCGTAGTTTTCTGTATCTGGGTGTCAGATGTGGAAATCCAGGGTGTCCAGGTATTCCGCTCCGTAGTTTCCTGTGTCCAGGTGTTGGATGTGGAAGTCCAGGGTATCCAGGTATTCCGCTACGTAGTTTTCTGTATCTAGGTGTCGGATGTGGAAGTCCAGGGTGTCCAGGTATTCCGCTTCGTAGTTTTCTGTATCTAGGTTCGGATGTGGAAGTCCAGGGTGTCCAGGTATTCGACTTCGCAGTTTCCTGTATCTAGGTGTCGGATGTGGAAGTTCAGGGTGTCCAAGTATTCCGCTTCGTAGTTTTCTGTATCTGGGTGTCAGATGTGGAAGTTCAGGGTGTCCAGGTATTCCGCTCCGTAGTTTCCTGTGTCCAGGTGTTGGATGTGGAAGTCCAGGGTATCCAGGTATTCCGCTACGCAGTTTTCTGTATCTAGGTGTCGGATGTGGAAGTCCAGGGTGTCCAGGTATTCCGCTTCGTAGTTTTCTGTATCTAGGTGTCGGATGTGGAAGTCCAGGGTGTCCAGGTATTCCGCTTCGTAGTTTTCTGTATCTAGGTGTCGGATGTGGAAGTCCAGGGTGTCCAGATATTCCGCTTCGTAGTTTTCTGTATCTAGGTGTCGGATGTGGAAGTCCAGGGTGTCCAGATATTCCGCTTCGTAGTTTTCTGTATCTAGGTGTCGGATGTGGAAGTCCAGGGTGTCCAGGTATTCCGCTTCGTAGTTTTCTGCATCTAGGTGTAGGATGTGGAAGTTCTGGGTGTCCAGGTATTCCGCTCCGTAGTTTCTTGTATCTAGGTACTGGATGTGGAAGTCCAGGGTGTCTAGGTATTCCGCTACGTAGTTTTCTGTATCTAGGTGTCGGATGTGGAAGTGCAGGGTGTCCAGGTATTCGACTTCGCAGTTTTCTGTATCTAGGTGTCGGATGTGGAAGTCCAGGGTGTCCAGGTATTCCGCTCCGTAGTTTCCTGTATCTAGGTGTCGGATGTGGAAGTTCAGGGTGTCCAAGTATTCCGCTTCGTAGTTTTCTGTATCTGGGTGTCAGATGTGGAAGTTCAGGGTGTCCAGGTATTCCGCTCCGTAGTTTCCTGTGTCCAGGTGTTGGATGTGGAAGTCCAGGGTATCCAGGTATTCCGCTACGTAGTTTTCTGTATCTAGGTGTCGGATGTGGAAGTCCAGGGTGTCCAGGTATTCCGCTTCGTAGTTTTCTGTATCTAGGTGTCGGATGTGGAAGTCCAGGGTGTCCAGGTATTCCGCTTCGTAGTTTTCTGTATCTAGGTGTCGGATATGGAAGTCCAGGATGTCCAGGTATTCCGCTTCGTAGTTTTCTGCATCTAGGTGTCGGATGTGGAAGTTCAGGGTGTCCAGGTATTCCGCTCCGTAGTTTCTTGTAACTAGGTACTGGATGTGGAAGTCCAGGGTGTCCAGGTATTCCGCTTCGTAGTTTTCTGTATCTAGGTGTCGGATGTGGAAGTCCAGGGTGTCCAGGTATTCCGCTTCGTAGTTTTCTGTATCTAGGTGTCGGATGTGGAAGTCCAGGGTGTCCAGGTATTCCGCTTCGTAGTTTTCTGTATCTAGGTGTCGGATATGGAAGTCCAGGATGTCCAGGTATTCCGCTTCGTAGTTTTCTGCATCTAGGTGTCGGATGTGGAAGTTCAGGGTGTCCAGGTATTCCGCTCCGTAGTTTCTTGTAACTAGGTACTGGATGTGGAAGTCCAGGGTGTCCAAGTATTCCGCTTCGTAGTTTTCTGTATCTGGGTGTCAGATGTGGAAGTTCAGGGTGTCCAGGTATTCCGCTCCGTAGTTTCCTGTGTCCAGGTGTTGGATGCGGAAGTCCAGGGTATCCAGGTATTCCGCTATGTAGTTTTCTGTATCTAGGTGTCGGATGTGGAAGTCCAGGGTGTCCAGGTATTCCGCTTCGTAGTTTTCTGTATCTAGGTTCGGATGTGGAAGTCCAGGGTGTCCAGGTATTCGACTTCGCAGTTTCCTGTATCTAGGTGTCGGATGTGGAAGTTCAGGGTGTCCAAGTATTCCGCTTCGTAGTTTTCTGTATCTGGGTGTCAGATGTGGAAGTTCAGGGTGTCCAGGTATTCCGCTCCGTAGTTTCCTGTGTCCAGGTGTTGGATGTGGAAGTCCAGGGTATCCAGGTATTCCGCTACGCAGTTTTCTGTATCTAGGTGTCGGATGTGGAAGTCCAGGGTGTCCAGGTATTCCGCTTCGTAGTTTTCTGTATCTAGGTGTCGGATGTGGAAGTCCAGGGTGTCCAGGTATTCCGCTTCGTAGTTTTCTGTATCTAGGTGTCGGATGTGGAAGTCCAGGGTGTCCAGATATTCCGCTTCGTAGTTTTCTGTATCTAGGTGTCGGATGTGGAAGTCCAGGGTGTCCAGATATTCCGCTTCGTAGTTTTCTGTATCTAGGTGTCGGATGTGGAAGTCCAGGGTGTCCAGGTATTCCGCTTCGTAGTTTTCTGCATCTAGGTGTCGGATGTGGAAGTTCTGGGTGTCCAGGTATTCCGCTCCGTAGTTTCTTGTATCTAGGTACTGGATGTGGAAGTCCAGGGTGTCTAGGTATTCCGCTACGTAGTTTTCTGTATCTAGGTGTCGGATGTGGAAGTGCAGGGTGTCCAGGTATTCGACTTCGCAGTTTTCTGTATCTAGGTGTCGGATGTGGAAGTCCAGGGTGTCCAGGTATTCCGCTCCGTAGTTTCCTGTATCTAGGTGTCGGATGTGGAAGTTCAGGGTGTCCAAGTATTCCGCTTCGTAGTTTTCTGTATCTGGGTGTCAGATGTGGAAGTTCAGGGTGTCCATGTATTCCGCTCCGTAGTTTCCTGTGTCCAGGTGTTGGATGTGGAAGTCCAGGGTATCCAGGTATTCCGCTACGTAGTTTTCTGTATCTAGGTGTCGGATGTGGAAGTCCAGGGTGTCCAGGTATTCCGCTTCGTAGTTTTCTGTATCTAGGTGTCGGATGTGGAAGTCCAGGGTGTCCAGGTATTCCGCTTCGTAGTTTTCTGTATCTAGGTGTCGGATATGGAAGTCCAGGATGTCCAGGTATTCCGCTTCGTAGTTTTCTGCATCTAGGTGTCGGATGTGGAAGTTCAGGGTGTCCAGGTATTCCGCTCCGTAGTTTCTTGTAACTAGGTACTGGATGTGGAAGTCCAGGGTGTCCAGGTATTCCGCTTCGTAGTTTTCTGTATCTAGGTGTCGGATGTGGAAGTCCAGGGTGTCCAGGTATTCCGCTTCGTAGTTTTCTGTATCTAGGTGTCGGATGTGGAAGTCCAGGGTGTCCAGATATTCCGCTTCGTAGTTTTCTGTATCTAGGTGTCGGATGTGGAAGTCCAGGGTGTCCAGGTATTCCGCTTCGTAGTTTTCTGTATCTAGGTGTCGGATATGGAAGTCCACGGTGTCCAGGTATTCCGCTTCTTAGTTTTCTGCATCTAGGTGTCGGATGTGGAAGTTCTGGGTGTCCAGGTATTCCGCTCCGTAGTTTATTGTATCTAGGTACTGGATGTGGAAGTCCAGGGTGTCTAGGTATTCCGCTACGTAGTTTTCTGTATCTAGGTGTCGGATGTGGAAGTCCAGGGTGTCCAGGTATTCGACTTCGCAGTTTTCTGTATCTAGGTGTCGGATGTGGAAGTCCAGGGTGTCCAGGTATTCCGCTCCGTAGTTTCCTGTATCTAGGTGTCGGATGTGGAAGTTCAGGGTGTCCAAGTATTCCGCTTCGTAGTTTTCTGTATCTGGGTGTCAGATGTGGAAGTTCAGGGTGTCCAGGTATTCCGCTCCGTAGTTTCCTGTGTCCAGGTGTTGGATGTGGAAGTCCAGGGTATCCAGGTATTCCGCTCCGTAGTTTCCTGTGTCCAGGTGTTGGATGCGGAAGTCCAGGGTATCCAGGTATTCCGCTATGTAGTTTTCTGTATCTAGGTGTCGGATGTGGAAGTCCAGGGTGTCCAGGTATTCCGCTTCGTAGTTTTCTGTATCTAGGTTCGGATGTGGAAGTCCAGGGTGTCCAGGTATTCCGCTACGTAGTTTTCTGTATCTAGGTACTGGATGTGGAAGTCCAGGGTGTCCAGGTATTCCGCTTCGTAGTTTTCTGTATCTAGGTGTCGGATATGGAAGTCCACGGTGTCCAGGTATTCCGCTCCGTAGTTTATTGTATCTAGGTACTGGATGTGGAAGTCCAGGGTGTCTAGGTATTCCGCTACGTAGTTTTCTGTATCTAGGTGTCGGATGTGGAAGTCCAGGGTGTCCAGGTATTCGACTTCGCAGTTTTCTGTATCTAGGTGTCGGATGTGGAAGTCCAGGGTGTCCAGGTATTCCGCTCCGTAGTTTCCTGTATCTAGGTGTCGGATGTGGAAGTTCAGGGTGTCCAAGTATTCCGCTTCGTAGTTTTCTGTATCTGGGTGTCAGATGTGGAAGTTCAGGGTGTCCAGGTATTCCGCTCCGTAGTTTCCTGTGTCCAGGTGTTGGATGTGGAAGTCCAGGGTATCCAGGTATTCCGCTCCGTAGTTTCCTGTGTCCAGGTGTTGGATGCGGAAGTCCAGGGTATCCAGGTATTCCGCTATGTAGTTTTCTGCATCTAGGTGTCGGATGTGGAAGTCCAGGGTGTCCAGGTATTCCGCTTCGTAGTTTTCTGTATCTAGGTTCGGATGTGGAAGTCCAGGGTGTCCAGGTATTCCGCTACGTAGTTTTCTGTATCTAGGTACTGGATTTGGAAGTCCAGGGTGTCTAGGTATTCCGATACGTAGTTTTCTGTATCTAGGTGTCGGATGTGGAAGTCCAGGGTGTCCAGGTATTCGACTTCGCAGTTTCCTGTATCTAGGTGTCGGATGTGGAAGTTCAGGGTGTCCAAGTATTCCGCTTCGTAGTTTTCTGTATCTGGGTGTCAGATGTGGAAGTTCAGGGTGTCCAGGTATTCCGCTCCGTAGTTTCCTGTGTCCAGGTGTTGGATGTGGAAGTCCAGGGTATCCAGGTATTCCGCTACGTAGTTTTCTGTATCTAGGTGTCGGATGTGGAAGTCCAGGGTGTCCAGGTATTCCGCTTCGTAGTTTTCTGTATCTAGGTGTCGGATGTGGAAGTCCAGGGTGTCCAGGTATTCCGCTTCGTAGTTTTCTGTATCTAGGTGTCGGATGTGGAAGTCCAGGGTGTCCAGATATTCCGCTTCGTAGTTTTCTCTATCTAGGTGTCGGATGTGGAAGTCCAGGGTGTCCAGGTATTCCGCTTCGTAGTTTTCTGTATCTAGGTGTCGGATGTGGAAGTCCAGGGTGTCCAGGTATTCCGCTTCGTAGTTTTCTGTATCTAGGTGTCGGATGTGGAAGTCCAGGGTGTCCAGGTATTCCGCTTCGTAGTTTTCTGTATCTAGGTGTCGGATATGGAAGTCCAGGATGTCCAGGTATTCCGCTTCGTAGTTTTCTGCATCTAGGTGTCGGATGTGGAAGTTCAGGGTGTCCAGGTATTCCGCTCCGTAGTTTCTTGTAACTAGGTACTGGATGTGGAAGTCCAGGGTGTCTAGGTATTCCGCTACGTAGTTTTCTGTATCTAGGTGTCGGATGTGGAAGTCCAGGGTGTCCAGGTATTACGCTCCGTAGTTTCCTGTGTCCAGGTGTTGGATGTGGAAGTCCAGGGTATCCAGGTATTCCGCTACGTAGTTTTCTGTATCTAGGTGTTGGATGTGGAAGTCCAGGGTGTCCAGGTATTCCGCTTCGTAGTTTTCTGTATCTAGGTGTCGGATGTGGAAGTCCAGGGTGTCCAGGTATTCCGCTTCGTAGTTTTCTGTATCTAGGTGTCGGATGTGGAAGTCCAGGGTGTCCAGATATTCCGCCTCGTAGTTTTCTGTATCTAGGTGTCGGATGTGGAAGTCCAGGGTGTCCAGGTATTCCGCTTCGTAGTTTTCTGTATCTAGGTGTCGGATATGGAAGTCCACGGTGTCCAGGTATTCCGCTTCTTAGTTTTCTGCATCTAGGTGTCGGATGTGGAAGTTCTGGGTGTCCAGGTATTCCGCTCCGTAGTTTATTGTATCTAGGTACTGGATGTGGAAGTCCAGGGTGTCTAGGTATTCCGCTACGTAGTTTTCTGTATCTAGGTGTCGGATGTGGAAGTCCAGGGTGTCCAGGTATTCGACTTCGCAGTTTTCTGTATCTAGGTGTCGGATGTGGAAGTCCAGGGTGTCCAGGTATTCCGCTCCGTAGTTTCCTGTATCTAGGTGTCGGATGTGGAAGTTCAGGGTGTCCAAGTATTCCGCTTCGTAGTTTTCTGTATCTGGGTGTCAGATGTGGAAGTTCAGGGTGTCCAGGTATTCCGCTCCGTAGTTTCCTGTGTCCAGGTGTTGGATGTGGAAGTCCAGGGTATCCAGGTATTCCGCTCCGTAGTTTCCTGTGTCCAGGTGTTGGATGCGGAAGTCCAGGGTATCCAGGTATTCCGCTATGTAGTTTTCTGTATCTAGGTGTCGGATGTGGAAGTCCAGGGTGTCCAGGTATTCCGCTTCGTAGTTTTCTGTATCTAGGTTCGGATGTGGAAGTCCAGGGTGTCCAGGTATTCCGCTACGTAGTTTTCTGTATCTAGGTACTGGATGTGGAAGTCCAGGGTGTCCAGGTATTCCGCTTCGTAGTTTTCTCTATCTAGGTGTCGGATGTGGAAGTCCAGGGTGTCCAGGTATTCCGCTTCGTAGTTTTCTGTATCTAGGTGTCGGATGTGGAAGTCCAGGGTGTCCAGGTATTCCGCTTCGTAGTTTTCTGTATCTAGGTGTCGGATGTGGAAGTCCAGGGTGTCCAGGTATTCCGCTTCGTAGTTTTCTGTATCTAGGTGTCGGATATGGAAGTCCAGGATGTCCAGGTATTACGCTCCGTAGTTTCCTGTGTCCAGGTGTTGGATGTGGAAGTCCAGGGTATCCAGGTATTCCGCTACGTAGTTTTCTGTATCTAGGTGTTGGATGTGGAAGTCCAGGGTGTCCAGGTATTCCGCTTCGTAGTTTTCTGTATCTAGGTGTCGGATGTGGAAGTCCAGGGTGTCCAGGTATTCCGCTTCGTAGTTTTCTGTATCTAGGTGTCGGATGTGGAAGTCCAGGGTGTCCAGGTATTCCGCTTCGTAGTTTTCTGTATCTAGGTGTCGGATGTGGAAGTCCAGGGTGTCCAGATATTCCGCTTCGTAGTTTTCTGTATCTAGGTGTCGGATGTGGAAGTCCAGGGTGTCCAGGTATTCCGCTTCGTAGTTTTCTGTATCTAGGTGTCGGATATGGAAGTCCACGGTGTCCAGGTATTCCGCTTCTTAGTTTTCTGCATCTAGGTGTCGGATGTGGAAGTTCTGGGTGTCCAGGTATTCCGCTCCGTAGTTTATTGTATCTAGGTACTGGATGTGGAAGTCCAGGGTGTCTAGGTATTCCGCTACGTAGTTTTCTGTATCTAGGTGTCGGATGTGGAAGTCCAGGGTGTCCAGGTATTCGACTTCGCAGTTTTCTGTATCTAGGTGTCGGATGTGGAAGTCCAGGGTGTCCAGGTATTCCGCTCCGTAGTTTCCTGTATCTAGGTGTCGGATGTGGAAGTTCAGGGTGTCCAAGTATTCCGCTTCGTAGTTTTCTGTATCTGGGTGTCAGATGTGGAAGTTCAGGGTGTCCAGGTATTCCGCTCCGTAGTTTCCTGTGTCCAGGTGTTGGATGTGGAAGTCCAGGGTATCCAGGTATTCCGCTCCGTAGTTTCCTGTGTCCAGGTGTTGGATGCGGAAGTCCAGGGTATCCAGGTATTCCGCTATGTAGTTTTCTGTATCTAGGTGTCGGATGTGGAAGTCCAGGGTGTCCAGGTATTCCGCTTCGTAGTTTTCTGTATCTAGGTTCGGATGTGGAAGTCCAGGGTGTCCAGGTATTCCGCTACGTAGTTTTCTGTATCTAGGTACTGGATGTGGAAGTCCAGGGTGTCCAGGTATTCCGCTTCGTAGTTTTCTGTATCTAGGTGTCGGATATGGAAGTCCACGGTGTCCAGGTATTCCGCTTCGTAGTTTTCTGCATCTAGGTGTCGGATGTGGAAGTGCTGGGTGTCCAGGTATTCCGCTCCGTAGTTTATTGTATCTAGGTACTGGATGTGGAAGTCCAGGGTGTCTAGGTATTCCGCTACGTAGTTTTCTGTATCTAGGTGTCGGATGTGGAAGTCCAGGGTGTCCAGGTATTCGACTTCGCAGTTTTCTGTATCTAGGTGTCGGATGTGGAAGTCCAGGGTGTCCAGGTATTCCGCTCCGTAGTTTCCTGTGTCCAGGTGTTGGATGTGGAAGTCCAGGGTATCCAGGTATTCCGCTCCGTAGTTTCCTGTGTCCAGGTGTTGGATGCGGAAGTCCAGGGTATCCAGGTATTCCGCTATGTAGTTTTCTGCATCTAGGTGTCGGATGTGGAAGTCCAGGGTGTCCAGGTATTCCGCTTCGTAGTTTTCTGTATCTAGGTTCGGATGTGGAAGTCCAGGGTGTCCAGGTATTCCGCTACGTAGTTTTCTGTATCTAGGTACTGGATTTGGAAGTCCAGGGTGTCTAGGTATTCCGATACGTAGTTTTCTGTATCTAGGTGTCGGATGTGGAAGTCCAGGGTGTCCAGGTATTCGACTTCGCAGTTTCCTGTATCTAGGTGTCGGATGTGGAAGTTCAGGGTGTCCAAGTATTCCGCTTCGTAGTTTTCTGTATCTGGGTGTCAGATGTGGAAGTTCAGGGTGTCCAGGTATTCCGCTCCGTAGTTTCCTGTGTCCAGGTGTTGGATGTGGAAGTCCAGGGTATCCAGGTATTCCGCTACGTAGTTTTCTGTATCTAGGTGTCGGATGTGGAAGTCCAGGGTGTCCAGGTATTCCGCTTCGTAGTTTTCTGTATCTAGGTGTCGGATGTGGAAGTCCAGGGTGTCCAGGTATTCCGCTTCGTAGTTTTCTGTATCTAGGTGTCGGATGTGGAAGTCCAGGGTGTCCAGATATTCCGCTTCGTAGTTTTCTCTATCTAGGTGTCGGATGTGGAAGTCCAGGGTGTCCAGGTATTCCGCTTCGTAGTTTTCTGTATCTAGGTGTCGGATATGGAAGTCCACGGTGTCCAGGTATTCCGCTTCGTAGTTTTCTGCATCTAGGTGTCGGATGTGGAAGTTCTGGGTGTCCAGGTATTCCGCTCCGTAGTTTCTTGTATCTAGGTACTGGATGTGGAAGTCCAGGGTGTCTAGGTATTCCGCTACGTAGTTTTCTGTATCTGGGTGTCAGATGTGGAAGTTCAGGGTGTCCAGGTATTCCGCTCCGTAGTTTCCTGTGTCCAGGTGTTGGATGTGGAAGTCCAGGGTATCCAGGTATTCCGCTACGTAGTTTTCTGTATCTAGGTGTCGGATGTGGAAGTCCAGGGTGTCCAGGTATTCCGCTTCGTAGTTTTCTGTATCTAGGTGTCGGATGTGGAAGTCCAGGGTGTCCAGGTATTCCGCTTCGTAGTTTTCTGTATCTAGGTGTCGGATATGGAAGTCCAGGATGTCCAGGTATTCCGCTTCGTAGTTTTCTGCATCTAGGTGTCGGATGTGGAAGTTCAGGGTGTCCAGGTATTCCGCTCCGTAGTTTCTTGTAACTAGGTACTGGATGTGGAAGTCCAGGGTGTCTAGGTATTCCGCTACGTAGTTTTCTGTATCTAGGTGTCGGATGTGGAAGTCCAGGGTGTCCAGGTATTCGACTTCGCAGTTTTCTGTATCTAGGTGTCGGATGTGGAAGTCCAGGGTGTCCAGGTATTCCGCTCCGTAGTTTCCTGTATCTAGGTGTCGGATGTGGAAGTTCAGGGTGACCAAGTATTCCGCTTCGTAGTTTTCTGTATCTGGGTGTCAGATGTGGAAGTTCAGGGTGTCCAGGTATTCCGCTCCGTAGTTTCCTGTGTCCAGGTGTTGGATGTGGAAGTCCCGGGTATCCAGGTATTCCGCTACGTAGTTTTCTGTATCTAGGTGTTGGATGTGGAAGTCCAGGGTGTCCAGGTATTCCGCTTCGTAGTTTTCTGTATCTAGGTTCGGATGTGGAAGTCCAGGGTGTCCAGGTATTCCGCTACGTAGTTTTCTGTATCTAGGTACTGGATGTGGAAGTCCAGGGTGTCCAGGTATTCCGCTTCGTAGTTTTCTGTATCTAGGTGTCGGATATGGAAGTCCACGGTGTCCAGGTATTCCGCTTCGCAGTTTTCTGCATCTAGGTGTCGGATGTGGAAGTTCTGGGTGTCCAGGTATTCCGCTCCGTAGTTTATTGTATCTAGGTACTGGATGTGGAAGTCCAGGGTGTCTAGGTATTCCGCTACGTAGTTTTCTGTATCTAGGTGTCGGATGTGGAAGTCCAGGGTGTCCAGGTATTCGACTTCGCAGTTTTCTGTATCTAGGTGTCGGATGTGGAAGTCCAGGGTGTCCAGGTATTCCGCTCCGTAGTTTCCTGTGTCCAGGTGTTGGATGCGGAAGTCCAGGGTATCCAGGTATTCCGCTATGTAGTTTTCTGTGTCCAGGTGTTGGATGCGGAAGTCCAGGGTATCCAGGTATTCCGCTATGTAGTTTTCTGTATCTAGGTGTCGGATGTGGAAGTCCAGGGTGTCCAGGTATTCCGCTTCGTAGTTTACTGTATCTAGGTTCGGATGTGGAAGTCCAGGGTGTCCAGGTATTCCGCTACGTAGTTTTCTGTATCTAGGTACTGGATTTGGAAGTCCAGGGTATCCAGGTATTCCGCTACGTAGTTTTCTGTATCTAGGTGTTGGATGTGGAAGTCCAGGGTGTCCAGGTATTCCGCTTCGTAGTTTTCTGTATCTAGGTGTCGGATGTGGAAGTCCAGTGTGTCCAGGTATTCCGCTTCGTAGTTTTCTGTATCTAGGTGTCGGATGTGGAAGTCCAGGGTGTCCAGATATTCCGCTTCGTAGTTTTCTGTATCTAGGTATCGGATATGGAAGTCCACGGTGTCCAGGTATTCCACTTCGTAGTTTTCTGCATCTAGGTGTCGGATGTGGAAGTTCTGGGTGTCCAGGTATTCCGCTCCGTAGTTTATTGTATCTAGGTACTGGATGTGGAAGTCCAGGGTGTCTAGGTATTCCGCTACGTAGTTTTCTGTATCTAGGTGTCGGATGTGGAAGTCCAGGGTGTCCAGGTATTCGACTTCGCAGTTTTCTGTATCTAGGTGTCGGATGTGGAAGTCCAGGGTGTCCAGGTATTCCGCTCCGTAGTTTCCTGTATCTAGGTGTCGGATGTGGAAGTTCAGGGTGTCCAAGTATTCCGCTTCGTAGTTTTCTGTATCTGGGTGTCAGATGTGGAAGTTCAGGGTGTCCAGGTATTCCGCTCCGTAGTTTCCTGTGTCCAGGTGTTGGATGTGGAAGTCCAGGGTATCCAGGTATTCCGCTACGTAGTTTTCTGTATCTAGGTGTCGGATGTGGAAGTCCAGGGTGTCCAGGTATTCCGCTTCGTAGTTTTCTGTATCTAGGTGTCGGATGTGGAAGTCCAGGGTGTCCAGGTATTCCGCTTCGTAGTTTTCTGTATCTAGGTGTCGGATATGGAAGTCCAGGATGTCCAGGTATTCCGCTTCGTAGTTTTCTGCATCTAGGTGTCGGATGTGGAAGTTCTGGGTGTCCAGGTATTCCGCTCCGTAGTTTCTTGTATCTAGGTACTGGATGTGGAAGTCCAGGGTGTCTAGGTATTCCGCTACGTAGTTTTCTGTATCTAGGTGTCGGATGTGGAAGTGCAGGGTGTCCAGGTATTCGACTTCGCAGTTTTCTGTATCTAGGTGTCGGATGTGGAAGTCCAGGGTGTCCAGGTATTCCGCTCCGTAGTTTCCTGTATCTAGGTGTCGGATGTGGAAGTTCAGGGTGTCCAAGTATTCCGCTTCGTAGTTTTCTGTATCTGGGTGTCAGATGTGGAAGTTCAGGGTGTCCAGGTATTCCGCTCCGTAGTTTCCTGTGTCCAGGTGTTGGATGTGGAAGTCCAGGGTATCCAGGTATTCCGCTACGTAGTTTTCTGTATCTAGGTGTCGGATGTGGAAGTCCAGGGTGTCCAGGTATTCCGCTTCGTAGTTTTCTGTATCTAGGTGTCGGATGTGGAAGTCCAGGGTGTCCAGGTATTCCGCTTCGTAGTTTTCTGTATCTAGGTGTCGGATATGGAAGTCCAGGATGTCCAGGTATTCCGCTTCGTAGTTTTCTGCATCTAGGTGTCGGATGTGGAAGTTCAGGGTGTCCAGGTATTCCGCTCCGTAGTTTCTTGTAACTAGGTACTGGATGTGGAAGTCCAGGGTGTCTAGGTATTCCGCTACGTAGTTTTCTGTATCTAGGTGTCGGATGTGGAAGTCCAGGGTGTCCAGGTATTCGACTTCGCAGTTTTCTGTATCTAGGTGTCGGATGTGGAAGTCCAGGGTGTCCAGGTATTCCGCTCCGTAGTTTCCTGTATCTAGGTGTCGGATGTGGAAGTTCAGGGTGACCAAGTATTCCGCTTCGTAGTTTTCTGTATCTGGGTGTCAGATGTGGAAGTTCAGGGTGTCCAGGTATTCCGCTCCGTAGTTTCCTGTGTCCAGGTGTTGGATGTGGAAGTCCCGGGTATCCAGGTATTCCGCTACGTAGTTTTCTGTATCTAGGTGTTGGATGTGGAAGTCCAGGGTGTCCAGGTATTCCGCTTCGTAGTTTTCTGTATCTAGGTTCGGATGTGGAAGTCCAGGGTGTCCAGGTATTCCGCTACGTAGTTTTCTGTATCTAGGTACTGGATGTGGAAGTCCAGGGTGTCCAGGTATTCCGCTTCGTAGTTTTCTGTATCTAGGTGTCGGATATGGAAGTCCACGGTGTCCAGGTATTCCGCTTCGCAGTTTTCTGCATCTAGGTGTCGGATGTGGAAGTTCTGGGTGTCCAGGTATTCCGCTCCGTAGTTTATTGTATCTAGGTACTGGATGTGGAAGTCCAGGGTGTCTAGGTATTCCGCTACGTAGTTTTCTGTATCTAGGTGTCGGATGTGGAAGTCCAGGGTGTCCAGGTATTCGACTTCGCAGTTTTCTGTATCTAGGTGTCGGATGTGGAAGTCCAGGGTGTCCAGGTATTCCGCTCCGTAGTTTCCTGTATCTAGGTGTCGGATGTGGAAGTTCAGGGTGTCCAAGTATTCCGCTTCGTAGTTTTCTGTATCTGGGTGTCAGATGTGGAAGTTCAGGGTGTCCAGGTATTCCGCTCCGTAGTTTCCTGTGTCCAGGTGTTGGATGTGGAAGTCCAGGGTATCCAGGTATTTCGCTCCGTAGTTTCCTGTGTCCAGGTGTTGGATGCGGAAGTCCAGGGTATCCAGGTATTCCGCTATGTAGTTTTCTGTATCTAGGTGTCGGATGTGGAAGTCCAGGGTGTCCAGGTATTCCGCTTCGTAGTTTACTGTATCTAGGTTCGGATGTGGAAGTCCAGGGTGTCCAGGTATTCCGCTACGTAGTTTTCTGTATCTAGGTACTGGATTTGGAAGTCCAGGGTATCCAGGTATTCCGCTACGTAGTTTTCTGTATCTAGGTGTTGGATGTGGAAGTCCAGGGTGTCCAGGTATTCCGCTTCGTAGTTTTCTGTATCTAGGTGTCGGATGTGGAAGTCCAGTGTGTCCAGGTATTCCGCTTCGTAGTTTTCTGTATCTAGGTGTCGGATGTGGAAGTCCAGGGTGTCCAGATATTCCGCTTCGTAGTTTTCTGTATCTAGGTATCGGATATGGAAGTCCACGGTGTCCAGGTATTCCACTTCGTAGTTTTCTGCATCTAGGTGTCGGATGTGGAAGTTCTGGGTGTCCAGGTATTCCGCTCCGTAGTTTATTGTATCTAGGTACTGGATGTGGAAGTCCAGGGTGTCTAGGTATTCCGCTACGTAGTTTTCTGTATCTAGGTGTCGGATGTGGAAGTCCAGGGTGTCCAGGTATTCGACTTCGCAGTTTTCTGTATCTAGGTGTCGGATGTGGAAGTCCAGGGTGTCCAGGTATTCCGCTCCGTAGTTTCCTGTATCTAGGTGTCGGATGTGGAAGTTCAGGGTGTCCAAGTATTCCGCTTCGTAGTTTTCTGTATCTGGGTGTCAGATGTGGAAGTTCAGGGTGTCCAGGTATTCCGCTCCGTAGTTTCCTGTGTCCAGGTGTTGGATGTGGAAGTCCAGGGTATCCAGGTATTCCGCTACGTAGTTTTCTGTATCTAGGTGTCGGATGTGGAAGTCCAGGGTGTCCAGGTATTCCGCTTCGTAGTTTTCTGTATCTAGGTGTCGGATGTGGAAGTCCAGGGTGTCCAGGTATTCCGCTTCGTAGTTTTCTGTATCTAGGTGTCGGATATGGAAGTCCAGGATGTCCAGGTATTCCGCTTCGTAGTTTTCTGCATCTAGGTGTCGGATGTGGAAGTTCTGGGTGTCCAGGTATTCCGCTCCGTAGTTTCTTGTATCTAGGTACTGGATGTGGAAGTCCAGGGTGTCTAGGTATTCCGCTACGTAGTTTTCTGTATCTAGGTGTCGGATGTGGAAGTGCAGGGTGTCCAGGTATTCGACTTCGCAGTTTTCTGTATCTAGGTGTCGGAAGTGGAAGTCCAGGGTGTCCAGGTATTCCGCTCCGTAGTTTCCTGTATCTAGGTGTCGGATGTGGAAGTTCAGGGTGTCCAAGTATTCCGCTTCGTAGTTTTCTGTATCTGGGTGTCAGATGTGGAAGTTCAGGGTGTCCAGGTATTCCGCTCCGTAGTTTCCTGTGTCCAGGTGTTGGATGTGGAAGTCCAGGGTATCCAGGTATTCCGCTACGTAGTTTTCTGTATCTAGGTGTCGGATGTGGAAGTCCAGGGTGTCCAGGTATTCCGCTCCGTAGTTTCCTGTATCTAGGTGTCGGATGTGGAAGTTCAGGGTGTCCAAGTATTCCGCTTCGTAGTTTTCTGTATCTGGGTGTCAGATGTGGAAGTTCAGGGTGTCCAGGTATTCCGCTCCGTAGTTTCCTGTGTCCAGGTGTTGGATGTGGAAGTCCAGGGTATCCAGGTATTTCGCTCCGTAGTTTCCTGTGTCCAGGTGTTGGATGCGGAAGTCCAGGGTATCCAGGTATTCCGCTATGTAGTTTTCTGTATCTAGGTGTCGGATGTGGAAGTCCAGGGTGTCCAGGTATTCCGCTTCGTAGTTTACTGTATCTAGGTTCGGATGTGGAAGTCCAGGGTGTCCAGGTATTCCGCTACGTAGTTTTCTGTATCTAGGTACTGGATTTGGAAGTCCAGGGTATCCAGGTATTCCGCTACGTAGTTTTCTGTATCTAGGTGTTGGATGTGGAAGTCCAGGGTGTCCAGGTATTCCGCTTCGTAGTTTTCTGTATCTAGGTGTCGGATGTGGAAGTCCAGTGTGTCCAGGTATTCCGCTTCGTAGTTTTCTGTATCTAGGTGTCGGATGTGGAAGTCCAGGGTGTCCAGATATTCCGCTTCGTAGTTTTCTGTATCTAGGTATCGGATATGGAAGTCCACGGTGTCCAGGTATTCCACTTCGTAGTTTTCTGCATCTAGGTGTCGGATGTGGAAGTTCTGGGTGTCCAGGTATTCCGCTCCGTAGTTTATTGTATCTAGGTACTGGATGTGGAAGTCCAGGGTGTCTAGGTATTCCGCTACGTAGTTTTCTGTATCTAGGTGTCGGATGTGGAAGTCCAGGGTGTCCAGGTATTCGACTTCGCAGTTTTCTGTATCTAGGTGTCGGATGTGGAAGTCCAGGGTGTCCAGGTATTCCGCTCCGTAGTTTCCTGTATCTAGGTGTCGGATGTGGAAGTTCAGGGTGTCCAAGTATTCCGCTTCGTAGTTTTCTGTATCTGGGTGTCAGATGTGGAAGTTCAGGGTGTCCAGGTATTCCGCTCCGTAGTTTCCTGTGTCCAGGTGTTGGATGTGGAAGTCCAGGGTATCCAGGTATTCCGCTACGTAGTTTTCTGTATCTAGGTGTCGGATGTGGAAGTCCAGGGTGTCCAGGTATTCCGCTTCGTAGTTTTCTGTATCTAGGTGTCGGATGTGGAAGTCCAGGGTGTCCAGGTATTCCGCTTCGTAGTTTTCTGTATCTAGGTGTCGGATATGGAAGTCCAGGATGTCCAGGTATTCCGCTTCGTAGTTTTCTGCATCTAGGTGTCGGATGTGGAAGTTCTGGGTGTCCAGGTATTCCGCTCCGTAGTTTCTTGTATCTAGGTACTGGATGTGGAAGTCCAGGGTGTCTAGGTATTCCGCTACGTAGTTTTCTGTATCTAGGTGTCGGATGTGGAAGTCCAGGGTGTCCAGGTATTCGACTTCGCAGTTTTCTGTATCTAGGTGTCGGATGTGGAAGTCCAGGGTGTCCAGGTATTCCGCTCCGTAGTTTCCTGTATCTAGGTGTCGGATGTGGAAGTTCAGGGTGTCCAAGTATTCCGCTTCGTAGTTTTCTGTATCTGGGTGTCAGATGTGGAAGTTCAGGGTGTCCAGGTATTCCGCTCCGTAGTTTCCTGTGTCCAGGTGTTGGATGTGGAAGTCCAGGGTATCCAGGTATTCCGCTACGTAGTTTTCTGTATCTAGGTGTCGGATGTGGAAGTCCAGGGTGTCCAGGTATTCCGCTTCGTAGTTTTCTGTATCTAGGTGTCGGATGTGGAAGTCCAGGGTGTCCAGGTATTCCGCTTCGTAGTTTTCTGTATCTAGGTGTCGGATATGGAAGTCCAGGATGTCCAGGTATTCCGCTTCGTAGTTTTCTGCATCTAGGTGTCGGATGTGGAAGTTCTGGGTGTCCAGGTATTCCGCTCCGTAGTTTCTTGTATCTAGGTACTGGATGTGGAAGTCCAGGGTGTCTAGGTATTCCGCTACGTAGTTTTCTGTATCTAGGTGTCGGATGTGGAAGTGCAGGGTGTCCAGGTATTCGACTTCGCAGTTTTCTGTATCTAGGTGTCGGAAGTGGAAGTCCAGGGTGTCCAGGTATTCCGCTCCGTAGTTTCCTGTATCTAGGTGTCGGATGTGGAAGTTCAGGGTGTCCAAGTATTCCGCTTCGTAGTTTTCTGTATCTGGGTGTCAGATGTGGAAGTTCAGGGTGTCCAGGTATTCCGCTCCGTAGTTTCCTGTGTCCAGGTGTTGGATGTGGAAGTCCAGGGTATCCAGGTATTCCGCTACGTAGTTTTCTGTATCTAGGTGTCGGATGTGGAAGTCCAGGGTGTCCAGGTATTCCGCTTCGTAGTTTTCTGTATCTAGGTGTCGGATGTGGAAGTCCAGGGTGTCCAGGTATTCCGCTTCGTAGTTTTCTGTATCTAGGTGTCGGATATGGAAGTCCAGGATGTCCAGGTATTCCGCTTCGTAGTTTTCTGCATCTAGGTGTCGGATGTGGAAGTTCTGGGTGTCCAGGTATTCCGCTCCGTAGTTTCTTGTATCTAGGTACTGGATGTGGAAGTCCAGGGTGTCTAGGTATTCCGCTACGTAGTTTTCTGTATCTAGGTGTCGGATGTGGAAGTGCAGGGTGTCCAGGTATTCGACTTCGCAGTTTTCTGTATCTAGGTGTCGGATGTGGAAGTCCAGGGTGTCCAGGTATTCCGCTCCGTAGTTTCCTGTATCTAGGTGTCGGATGTGGAAGTTCAGGGTGTCCAGGTATTCCGCTCCGTAGTTTCCTGTGTCCAGGTGTTGGATGTGGAAGTCCAGGGTATCCAGGTATTCCGCTACGTAGTTTTCTGTATCTAGGTGTTGGATGTGGAAGTCCAGGGTGTCCAGGTATTCCGCTTCGTAGTTTTCTGTATCTAGGTGTCGGATGTGGAAGTCCAGTGTGTCCAGGTATTCCGCTTCGTAGTTTTCTGTATCTAGGTGTCGGATGTGGAAGTCCAGGGTGTCCAGATATTCCGCTTCGTAGTTTTCTGTATCTAGGTGTCGGATATGGAAGTCCACGGTGTCCAGGTATTCCACTTCGTAGTTTTCTGCATCTAGGTGTCGGATGTGGAAGTTCTGGGTGTCCAGGTATTCCGCTCCGTAGTTTATTGTATCTAGGTACTGGATGTGGAAGTCCAGGGTGTCTAGGTATTCCGCTACGTAGTTTTCTGTATCTAGGTGTCGGATGTGGAAGTCCAGGGTGTCCAGGTATTCGACTTCGCAGTTTTCTGTATCTAGGTGTCGGATGTGGAAGTCCAGGGTGTCCAGGTATTCCGCTCCGTAGTTTCCTGTATCTAGGTGTCGGATGTGGAAGTTCAGGGTGTCCAAGTATTCCGCTTCGTAGTTTTCTGTATCTGGGTGTCAGATGTGGAAGTTCAGGGTGTCCAGGTATTCCGCTCCGTAGTTTCCTGTGTCCAGGTGTTGGATGTGGAAGTCCAGGGTATCCAGGTATTCCGCTACGTAGTTTTCTGTATCTAGGTGTCGGATGTGGAAGTCCAGGGTGTCCAGGTATTCCGCTTCGTAGTTTTCTGTATCTAGGTGTCGGATGTGGAAGTCCAGGGTGTCCAGGTATTCCGCTTCGTAGTTTTCTGTATCTAGGTGTCGGATATGGAAGTCCAGGATGTCCAGGTATTCCGCTTCGTAGTTTTCTGCATCTAGGTGTCGGATGTGGAAGTTCTGGGTGTCCAGGTATTCCGCTCCGTAGTTTCTTGTATCTAGGTACTGGATGTGGAAGTCCAGGGTGTCTAGGTATTCCGCTACGTAGTTTTCTGTATCTAGGTGTCGGATGTGGAAGTGCAGGGTGTCCAGGTATTCGACTTCGCAGTTTTCTGTATCTAGGTGTCGGATGTGGAAGTCCAGGGTGTCCAGGTATTCCGCTCCGTAGTTTCCTGTATCTAGGTGTCGGATGTGGAAGTTCAGGGTGTCCAAGTATTCCGCTTCGTAGTTTTCTGTATCTGGGTGTCAGATGTGGAAGTTCAGGGTGTCCAGGTATTCCGCTCCGTAGTTTCCTGTGTCGAGGTGTTGGATGTGGAAGTCCAGGGTATCCAGGTATTCCGCTACGTAGTTTTCTGTATCTAGGTGTCGGATGTGGAAGTCCAGGGTGTCCAGGTATTCCGCTTCGTAGTTTTCTGTATCTAGGTGTCGGATGTGGAAGTCCAGGGTGTCCAGGTATTCGACTTCGCAGTTTTCTGTATCTAGGTGTCGGATGTGGAAGTCCAGGGTGTCCAGGTATTCCGCTCCGTAGTTTCCTGTATCTAGGTGTCGGATGTGGAAGTTCAGGGTGTCCAAGTATTCCGCTTCGTAGTTTTCTGTATCTGGGTGTCAGATGTGGAAGTTCAGGGTGTCCAGGTATTCCGCTCCGTAGTTTCCTGTGTCCAGGTGTTGGATGTGGAAGTCCAGGGTATCCAGGTATTCCGCTACGTAGTTTTCTGTATCTAGGTGTCGGATGTGGAAGTCCAGGGTGTCCAGGTATTCCGCTTCGTAGTTTTCTGTATCTAGGTGTCGGATGTGGAAGTCCAGGGTGTCCAGGTATTCCGCTTCGTAGTTTTCTGTATCTAGGTGTCGGATATGGAAGTCCAGGATGTCCAGGTATTCCGCTTCGTAGTTTTCTGCATCTAGGTGTCGGATGTGGAAGTTCTGGGTGTCCAGGTATTCCGCTCCGTAGTTTCTTGTATCTAGGTACTGGATGTGGAAGTCCAGGGTGTCTAGGTATTCCGCTACGTAGTTTTCTGTATCTAGGTGTCGGATGTGGAAGTGCAGGGTGTCCAGGTATTCGACTTCGCAGTTTTCTGTATCTAGGTGTCGGATGTGGAAGTCCAGGGTGTCCAGGTATTCCGCTCCGTAGTTTCCTGTATCTAGGTGTCGGATGTGGAAGTTCAGGGTGTCCAAGTATTCCGCTTCGTAGTTTTCTGTATCTGGGTGTCAGATGTGGAAGTTCAGGGTGTCCAGGTATTCCGCTCCGTAGTTTCCTGTGTCGAGGTGTTGGATGTGGAAGTCCAGGGTATCCAGGTATTCCGCTACGTAGTTTTCTGTATCTAGGTGTCGGATGTGGAAGTCCAGGGTGTCCAGGTATTCCGCTTCGTAGTTTTCTGTATCTAGGTGTCGGATGTGGAAGTCCAGGGTGTCCAGGTATTCCGCTTCGTAGTTTTCTGTATCTAGGTGTCGGATATGGAAGTCCAGGATGTCCAGGTATTCCGCTTCGTAGTTTTCTGTATCTAGGTGTCGGATGTGGAAGTTCAGGGTGTCCAGGTATTCCGCTCCGTAGTTTCTTGTAACTAGGTACTGGATGTGGAAGTCCAGGGTGTCTAGGTATTCCGCTACGTAGTTTTCTGTATCTAGGTGTCGGATGTGGAAGTCCAGGGTGTCCAGGTATTCGACTTCGCAGTTTTCTGTATCTAGGTGTCGGATGTGGAAGTCCAGGGTGTCCAGGTATTCCGCTCCGTAGTTTCCTGTATCTAGGTGTCGGATGTGGAAGTTCAGGGTGTCCAAGTATTCCGCTTCGTAGTTTTCTGTATCTGGGTGTCAGATGTGGAAGTTCAGGGTGTCCAGGTATTCCGCTCCGTAGTTTCCTGTGTCCAGGTGTTGGATGTGGAAGTCCAGGGTATCCAGGTATTCCGCTACGTAGTTTTCTGTATCTAGGTGTTGGATGTGGAAGTCCAGGGTGTCCAGGTATTCCGCTTCGTAGTTTTCTGTATCTAGGTGTCGGATGTGGAAGTCCAGTGTGTCCAGGTATTCCGCTTCGTAGTTTTCTGTATCTAGGTGTCGGATGTGGAAGTCCAGGGTGTCCAGATATTCCGCTTCGTAGTTTTCTGTATCTAGGTGTCGGATATGGAAGTCCACGGTGTCCAGGTATTCCACTTCGTAGTTTTCTGCATCTAGGTGTCGGATGTGGAAGTTCTGGGTGTCCAGGTATTCCGCTCCGTAGTTTATTGTATCTAGGTACTGGATGTGGAAGTCCAGGGTGTCTAGGTATTCCGCTACGTAGTTTTCTGTATCTAGGTGTCGGATGTGGAAGTCCAGGGTGTCCAGGTATTCGACTTCGCAGTTTTCTGTATCTAGGTGTCGGATGTGGAAGTCCAGGGTGTCCAGGTATTCCGCTCCGTAGTTTCCTGTATCTAGGTGTCGGATGTGGAAGTTCAGGGTGTCCAAGTATTCCGCTTCGTAGTTTTCTGTATCTGGGTGTCAGATGTGGAAGTTCAGGGTGTCCAGGTATTCCGCTCCGTAGTTTCCTGTGTCCAGGTGTTGGATGTGGAAGTCCAGGGTATCCAGGTATTCCGCTACGTAGTTTTCTGTATCTAGGTGTCGGATGTGGAAGTCCAGGGTGTCCAGGTATTCCGCTTCGTAGTTTTCTGTATCTAGGTGTCGGATGTGGAAGTCCAGGATGTCCAGGTATTCCGCTTCGTAGTTTTCTGTATCTAGGTGTCGGATATGGAAGTCCAGGATGTCCAGGTATTCCGCTTCGTAGTTTTCTGCATCTAGGTGTCGGATGTGGAAGTTCAGGGTGTCCAGGTATTCCGCTCCGTAGTTTCTTGTAACTAGGTACTGGATGTGGAAGTCCAGGGTGTCTAGGTATTCCGCTACGTAGTTTTCTGTATCTAGGTGTCGGATGTGGAAGTTCTGGGTGTCCAGGTATTCCGCTCCGTAGTTTATTGTATCTAGGTACTGGATGTGGAAGTCCAGGGTGTCTAGGTATTCCGCTACGTAGTTTTCTGTATCTAGGTGTCGGATGTGGAAGTCCAGGGTGTCCAGGTATTCGACTTCGCAGTTTTCTGTATCTAGGTGTCGGATGTGGAAGTCCAGGGTGTCCAGGTATTCCGCTCCGTAGTTTCCTGTATCTAGGTGTCGGATGTGGAAGTTCAGGGTGTCCAAGTATTCCGCTTCGTAGTTTTCTGTATCTGGGTGTCAGATGTGGAAGTTCAGGGTGTCCAGGTATTCCGCTCCGTAGTTTCCTGTGTCCAGGTGTTGGATGTGGAAGTCCAGGGTATCCAGGTATTCCGCTCCGTAGTTTCCTGTGTCCAGGTGTTGGATGCGGAAGTCCAGGGTATCCAGGTATTCCGCTATGTAGTTTTCTGTATCTAGGTGTCGGATGTGGAAGTCCAGGGTGTCCAGGTATTCCGCTTCGTAGTTTTCTGTATCTAGGTTCGGATGTGGAAGTCCAGGGTGTCCAGGTATTCCGCTACGTAGTTTTCTGTATCTAGGTACTGGATTTGGAAGTCCAGGGTGTCTAGGTATTCCGATACGTAGTTTTCTGTATCTAGGTGTCGGATGTGGAAGTCCAGGGTGTCCAGGTATTCGACTTCGCAGTTTCCTGTATCTAGGTGTCGGATGTGGAAGTTCAGGGTGTCCAAGTATTCCGCTTCGTAGTTTTCTGTATCTGGGTGTCAGATGTGGAAGTTCAGGGTGTCCAGGTATTCCGCTACGTAGTTTTCTGTATCTAGGTGTCGGATGTGGAAGTCCAGGGTGTCCAGGTATTCCGCTTCGTAGTTTTCTGTATCTAGGTGTCGGATGTGGAAGTCCAGGGTGTCCAGGTATTCCGCTTCGTAGTTTTCTGTATCTAGGTGTCGGATGTGGAAGTCCAGGGTGTCCAGATATTCCGCTTCGTAGTTTTCTCTATCTAGGTGTCGGATGTGGAAGTCCAGGGTGTCCAGGTATTCCGCTTCGTATTTTTCTGTATCTAGGTGTCGGATATGGAAGTCCACGGTGTCCAGGTATTCCGCTTCGTAGTTTTCTGCATCTAGGTGTCGGATGTGGAAGTTCTGGGTGTCCAGGTATTCCGCTCCGTAGTTTCTTGTATCTAGGTACTGGATGTGGAAGTCCAGGGTGTCTAGGTATTCCGCTACGTAGTTTTCTGTATCTAGGTGTCGGATGTGGAAGTGCAGGGTGTCCAGGTATTCGACTTCGCAGTTTCCTGTATCTAGGTGTCGGATGTGGAAGTTCAGGGTGTCCAAGTATTCCGCTTCGTAGTTTTCTGTATCTGGGTGTCAGATGTGGAAGTTCAGGGTGTCCAGGTATTCCGCTCCGTAGTTTCCTGTGTCCAGGTGTTGGATGTGGAAGTCCAGGGTATCCAGGTATTCCGCTACGTAGTTTTCTGTATCTAGGTGTCGGATGTGGAAGTCCAGGGTGTCCAGGTATTCCGCTTCGTAGTTTTCTGTATCTAGGTGTCGGATGTGGAAGTCCAGGGTGTCCAGGTATTCCGCTTCGTAGTTTTCTGTATCTAGGTGTCGGATATGGAAGTCCAGGATGTCCAGGTATTCCGCTTCGTAGTTTTCTGCATCTAGGTGTCGGATGTGGAAGTTCAGGGTGTCCAGGTATTCCGCTCCGTAGTTTCTTGTAACTAGGTACTGGATGTGGAAGTCCAGGGTGTCTAGGTATTCCGCTACGTAGTTTTCTGTATCTGGGTGTCAGATGTGGAAGTTCAGGGTGTCCAGGTATTCCGCTCCGTTGTTTCCTGTGTCCAGGTGTTGGATGTGGAAGTCCAGGGTGTCCAGGTATTCGACTTCGTAGTTTTCTGTATCTAGGTGTCGGATGTGGAAGTCCAGGGTGTCCAGGTATTCCGCTTCGTAGTTTTCTGTATCTAGGTGTCGGATGTGGAAGTCCAGGGTGTCCAGGTATTCCGCTTCGTAGTTTTCTGTATCTAGGTGTCGGATATGGAAGTCCAGGATGTCCAGGTATTCCGCTTCGTAGTTTTCTGCATCTAGGTGTCGGATGTGGAAGTTCAGGGTGTCCAGGTATTCCGCTCCGTAGTTTCTTGTAACTAGGTACTGGATGTGGAAGTCCAGGGTGTCTAGGTATTCCGCTACGTAGTTTTCTGTATCTGGGTGTCAGATGTGGAAGTTCAGGGTGTCCAGGTATTCCGCTCCGTAGTTTCCTGTGTCCAGGTGTTGGATGTGGAAGTCCAGGGTGTCCAGGTATTCGACTTCGCAGTTTTCTGTATCTAGGTGTCGGATGTGGAAGTCCAGGGTGTCCAGGTATTCCGCTCCGTAGTTTCCTGTATCTAGGTGTCGGATGTGGAAGTTCAGGGTGTCCAAGTATTCCGCTTCGTAGTTTTCTGTATCTGGGTGTCAGATGTGGAAGTTCAGGGTGTCCAGGTATTCCGCTCCGTAGTTTCCTGTGTCCAGGTGTTGGATGTGGAAGTCCAGGGTGTCCAGGTATTCCGCTTCGTAGTTTTCTGTATCTAGGTGTCGGATGTGGAAGTCCAGGGTGTCCAGGTATTCCGCTTCGTAGTTTTCTGTATCTAGGTGTCGGATATGGAAGTCCAGGATGTCCAGGTATTCCGCTCCGTAGTTTCCTGTATCTAGGTGTCGGATATGGAAGTCCACGGTGTCCAGGTATTCCGCTTCGTAGTTTTCTGCATCTAGGTGTCGGATGTGGAAGTTCTGGGTGTCCAGGTATTCCGCTCCGTAGTTTATTGTATCTAGGTACCGGATGTGGAAGTCCAGGGTGTCTAGGTATTCCGCATCGTAGTTTTCTGTATCTAGGTGTCGGATGTGGAAGTCCAGGGTGTCCAGGTATTCGACTTCGCAGTTTTCTGTATCTAGGTGTCGGATGTGGAAGTCCAGGGTATCCAGGTATTCCGCTCCGTAGTTTCCTGTATCTAGGTGTCGGATGTGGAAGTTCAGGGTGTCCAAGTATTCCGCTTCGTAGTTTTCTGTATCTGGGTGTCAGATGTGGAAGTTCAGGGTGTCCAGGTATTCCGCTCCGTAGTTTCCTGTGTCCAGGTGTTGGATGTGGAAGTCCAGGGTATCCAGGTATTCCGCTCCGTAGTTTCCTGTGTCCAGGTGTTGGATGCGGAAGTCCAGGGTATCCAGGTATTGCGCTATGTAGTTTTCTGTATCTAGGTGTCGGATGTGGAAGTCCAGGGTGTCCAGGTATTCCGCTTCGTAGTTTTCTGTATCTAGGTTCGGATGTGGAAGTCCAGGGTGTCCAGGTATTCCGCTACGTAGTTTTCTGTATCTAGGTGTCGGATGTGGAAGTCCAGGGTGTCCAGGTATTCGACTTCGCAGTTTCCTGTATCTAGGTGTCGGATGTGGAAGTTCAGAGTGTCCAAGTATTCCGCTTCGTAGTTTTCTGTATCTGGGTGTCAGATGTGGAAGTTCAGGGTGTCCAGGTATTCCGCTCCGTAGTTTCCTGTGTCCAGGTGTTGGATGTGGAAGTCCAGGGTATCCAGGTATTCCGCTACGTAGTTTTCTGTATCTAGGTGTCGGATGTGGAAGTCCAGGGTGTCCAGGTATTCCGCTTCGTAGTTTTCTGTATCTAGGTGTCGGATGTGGAAGTCCAGGGTGTCCAGGTATTCCGCTTCGTAGTTTTCTGTATCTAGGTGTCGGATGTGGAAGTCCAGGGTGTCCAGGTATTCCGCTTCGTAGTTTTCTCTATCTAGGTGTCGGATATGGAAGTCCAGGATGTCCAGGTATTCCGCTCCGTAGTTTCCTGTATCTAGGTGTCGGATATGGAAGTCCACGGTGTCCAGGTATTCCGCTTCGTAGTTTTCTGCATCTAGGTGTCGGATGTGGAAGTTCTGGGTGTCCAGGTATTCCGCTCCGTAGTTTATTGTATCTAGGTACCGGATGTGGAAGTCCAGGGTGTCTAGGTATTCCGCATCGTAGTTTTCTGTATCTAGGTGTCGGATGTGGAAGTCCAGGGTGTCCAGGTATTCGACTTCGCAGTTTTCTGTATCTAGGTGTCGGATGTGGAAGTCCAGGGTATCCAGGTATTCCGCTCCGTAGTTTCCTGTATCTAGGTGTCGGATGTGGAAGTTCAGGGTGTCCAAGTATTCCGCTTCGTAGTTTTCTGTATCTGGGTGTCAGATGTGGAAGTTCAGGGTGTCCAGGTATTCCGCTCCGTAGTTTCCTGTGTCCAGGTGTTGGATGTGGAAGTCCAGGGTATCCAGGTATTCCGCTCCGTAGTTTCCTGTGTCCAGGTGTTGGATGCGGAAGTCCAGGGTATCCAGGTATTGCGCTATGTAGTTTTCTGTATCTAGGTGTCGGATGTGGAAGTCCAGGGTGTCCAGGTATTCCGCTTCGTAGTTTTCTGTATCTAGGTTCGGATGTGGAAGTCCAGGGTGTCCAGGTATTCCGCTACGTAGTTTTCTGTATCTAGGTGTCGGATGTGGAAGTCCAGGGTGTCCAGGTATTCGACTTCGCAGTTTCCTGTATCTAGGTGTCGGATGTGGAAGTTCAGAGTGTCCAAGTATTCCGCTTCGTAGTTTTCTGTATCTGGGTGTCAGATGTGGAAGTTCAGGGTGTCCAGGTATTCCGCTCCGTAGTTTCCTGTGTCCAGGTGTTGGATGTGGAAGTCCAGGGTATCCAGGTATTCCGCTACGTAGTTTTCTGTATCTAGGTGTCGGATGTGGAAGTCCAGGGTGTCCAGGTATTCCGCTTCGTAGTTTTCTGTATCTAGGTGTCGGATGTGGAAGTCCAGGGTGTCCAGGTATTCCGCTTCGTAGTTTTCTGTATCTAGGTGTCGGATGTGGAAGTCCAGGGTGTCCAGATATTCCGCTTCGTAGTTTTCTCTATCTAGGTGTCGGATGTGGAAGTCCAGGGTGTCCAGGTATTCCGCTTCGCAGTTTTCTGTATCTAGGTGTCGGAGGTGGAAGTCCAGGGTGTCCAGGTATTCCGCTCCGTAGTTTCCTGTATCTAGGTGTCGGATGTGGAAGTTCAGGGTGTCCAAGTATTCCGCTTCGTAGTTTTCTGTATCTGGGTGTCAGATGTGGAAGTTCAGGGTGTCCAGGTATTCCGCTCCGTAGTTTCCTGTGTCCAGGTGTTGGATGTGGAATTCCAGGGTATCCAGGTATTCCGCTACGTAGTTTTCTGTATCTAGGTGTTGGATGTGGAAGTCCAGGGTGTCCAGGTATTCCGCTTCGTAGTTTTCTGTATCTAGGTGTCGGATGTGGAAGTCCAGTGTGTCCAGGTATTCCGCTTCGTAGTTTTCTGTATCTAGGTGTCGGATGTGGAAGTCCAGGGTGTCCAGGTATTCCGCTTCGTAGTTTTCTGTATCTAGGTGTCGGATATGGAAGTCCACGGTGTCCAGGTATTCCGCTTCGTAGTTTTCTGCATCTAGGTGTCGGATGTGGAAGTTCTGGGTGTCCAGGTATTCCGCTCCGTAGTTTATTGTATCTAGGTACCGGATGTGGAAGTCCAGGGTGTCTAGGTATTCCGCATCGTAGTTTTCTGTATCTAGGTGTCGGATGTGGAAGTCCAGGGTGTCCAGGTATTCGACTTCGCAGTTTTCTGTATCTAGGTGTCGGATGTGGAAGTCCAGGGTATCCAGGTATTCCGCTCCGTAGTGTCCTGTATCTAGGTGTCGGATGTGGAAGTTCAGGGTGTCCAAGTATTCCGCTTCGTAGTTTTCTGTATCTGGGTGTCAGATGTGGAAGTTCAGGGTGTCCAGGTATTCCGCTCCGTAGTTTCCTGTGTCCAGGTGTTGGATGCGGAAGTCCAGGGTATCCAGGTATTCCGCTATGTAGTTTTCTGTATCTAGGTGTCGGATGTGGAAGTCCAGGGTGTCCAGGTATTCCGCTTCGTAGTTTTCTGTATCTAGGTTCGGATGTGGAAGTCCAGGGTGTCCAGGTATTCCGCTACGTAGTTTTCTGTATCTAGGTACTGGATTTGGAAGTCCAGGGTGTCTAGGTATTCCGATACGTAGGTTTCTGTATCTAGGTGTCGGATGTGGAAGTCCAGGGTGTCCAGGTATTCGACTTCGCAGTTTCCTGTATCTAGGTGTCGGATGTGGAAGTTCAGGGTGTCCAAGTATTCCGCTTCGTAGTTTTCTGTATCTGGGTGTCAGATGTGGAAGTTCAGGGTGTCCAGGTATTCCGCTCCGTAGTTTCCTGTGTCCAGGTGTTGGATGTGGAAGTCCAGGGTATCCAGGTATTCCGCTACGTAGTTTTCTGTATCTAGGTGTCGGATGTGGAAGTCCAGGGTGTCCAGGTATTCCGCTTCGTAGTTTTCTGTATCTAGGTGTCGGATGTGGAAGTCCAGGGTGTCCAGGTATTCCGCTTCGTAGTTTTCTGTATCTAGGTGTCGGATGTGGAAGTCCAGGGTGTCCAGATATTCCGCTTCGTAGTTTTCTCTATCTAGGTGTCGGATGTGGAAGTCCAGGGTGTCCAGGTATTCCGCTTCGCAGTTTTCTGTATCTAGGTGTCGGAGGTGGAAGTCCAGGGTGTCCAGGTATTCCGCTCCGTAGTTTCCTGTATCTAGGTGTCGGATGTGGAAGTTCAGGGTGTCCAAGTATTCCGCTTCGTAGTTTTCTGTATCTGGGTGTCAGATGTGGAAGTTCAGGGTGTCCAGGTATTCCGCTCCGTAGTTTCCTGTGTCCAGGTGTTGGATGTGGAATTCCAGGGTATCCAGGTATTCCGCTACGTAGTTTTCTGTATCTAGGTGTTGGATGTGGAAGTCCAGGGTGTCCAGGTATTCCGCTTCGTAGTTTTCTGTATCTAGGTGTCGGATGTGGAAGTCCAGTGTGTCCAGGTATTCCGCTTCGTAGTTTTCTGTATCTAGGTGTCGGATGTGGAAGTCCAGGGTGTCCAGATATTCCGCTTCGTAGTTTTCTGTATCTAGGTGTCGGATGTGGAAGTCCAGGGTGTCCAGGTATTCCGCTTCGTAGTTTTCTGTATCTAGGTGTCGGATATGGAAGTCCACGGTGTCCAGGTATTCCGCTTCGTAGTTTTCTGCATCTAGGTGTCGGATGTGGAAGTTCTGGGTGTCCAGGTATTCCGCTCCGTAGTTTATTGTATCTAGGTACCGGATGTGGAAGTCCAGGGTGTCTAGGTATTCCGCATCGTAGTTTTCTGTATCTAGGTGTCGGATGTGGAAGTCCAGGGTGTCCAGGTATTCGACTTCGCAGTTTTCTGTATCTAGGTGTCGGATGTGGAAGTCCAGGGTATCCAGGTATTCCGCTCCGTAGTTTCCTGTATCTAGGTGTCGGATGTGGAAGTTCAGGGTGTCCAAGTATTCCGCTTCGTAGTTTTCTGTATCTGGGTGTCAGATGTGGAAGTTCAGGGTGTCCAGGTATTCCGCTCCGTAGTTTCCTGTGTCCAGGTGTTGGATGCGGAAGTCCAGGGTATCCAGGTATTCCGCTATGTAGTTTTCTGTATCTAGGTGTCGGATGTGGAAGTCCAGGGTGTCCAGGTATTCCGCTTCGTAGTTTTCTGTATCTAGGTTCGGATGTGGAAGTCCAGGGTGTCCAGGTATTCCGCTACGTAGTTTTCTGTATCTAGGTACTGGATTTGGAAGTCCAGGGTGTCTAGGTATTCCGATACGTAGGTTTCTGTATCTAGGTGTCGGATGTGGAAGTCCAGGGTGTCCAGGTATTCGACTTCGCAGTTTCCTGTATCTAGGTGTCGGATGTGGAAGTTCAGGGTGTCCAAGTATTCCGCTTCGTAGTTTTCTGTATCTGGGTGTCAGATGTGGAAGTTCAGGGTGTCCAGGTATTCCGCTCCGTAGTTTCCTGTGTCCAGGTGTTGGATGTGGAAGTCCAGGGTATCCAGGTATTCCGCTACGTAGTTTTCTGTATCTAGGTGTCGGATGTGGAAGTCCAGGGTGTCCAGGTATTCCGCTTCGTAGTTTTCTGTATCTAGGTGTCGGATGTGGAAGTCCAGGGTGTCCAGGTATTCCGCTTCGTAGTTTTCTGTATCTAGGTGTCGGATGTGGAAGTCCAGGGTGTCCAGATATTCCGCTTCGTAGTTTTCTCTATCTAGGTGTCGGATGTGGAAGTCCAGGGTGTCCAGGTATTCCGCTTCGCAGTTTTCTGTATCTAGGTGTCGGAGGTGGAAGTCCAGGGTGTCCAGGTATTCCGCTCCGTAGTTTCCTGTATCTAGGTGTCGGATGTGGAAGTTCAGGGTGTCCAAGTATTCCGCTTCGTAGTTTTCTGTATCTGGGTGTCAGATGTGGAAGTTCAGGGTGTCCAGGTATTCCGCTCCGTAGTTTCCTGTGTCCAGGTGTTGGATGTGGAATTCCAGGGTATCCAGGTATTCCGCTACGTAGTTTTCTGTATCTAGGTGTCGGATGTGGAAGTCCAGGGTGTCCAGGTATTCCGCTCCGTAGTTTCCTGTATCTAGGTGTCGGATGTGGAAGTTCAGGGTGTCCAAGTATTCCGCTTCGTAGTTTTCTGTATCTGGGTGTCAGATGTGGAAGTTCAGGATGTCCAGGTATTCCGCTCCGTAGTTTCCTGTGTCCAGGTGTTGGATGTGGAAGTCCAGGGTATCCAGGTATTCCGCTACGTAGTTTTCTGTATCTAGGTGTCGGATGTGGAAGTCCAGGGTGTCCAGGTATTCCGCTTCGTAGTTTCCTGTATCTAGGTGTCGGATGTGGAAGTCCAGGGTGTCCAGGTATTCCGCTTCGTAGTTTTCTGTATCTAGGTGTCGGATATGGAAGTCCAGGATGTCCAGGTATTCCGCTTCGTAGTTTTCTGCATCTAGGTGTCGGATGTGGAAGTCCAGGGTGTCCAGGTATTCCGCTCCGTAGTTTCTTGTATCTAGGTACTGGATGTGGAAGTCCAGGGTGTCTAGGTATTCCGCTACGTAGTTTTCTGTATCTAGGTGTCGGATGTGGAAGTCCAGGGTGTCCAGGTATTCGACTTCGCAGTTTTCTGTATCTAGGTGTCGGATGTGGAAGTCCAGGGTGTCCATGTATTCCGCTCCGTAGTTTCCTGTGTCCAGGTGTTGGATGTGGAAGTCCAGGGTATCCAGGTATTCCGCTACGTAGTTTTCTGTATCTAGGTGTCGGATGTGGATGTCCAGGGTGTCCAGGTATTCCGCTTCGTAGTTTTCTGTATGTAGGTGTTGGATATGGAAGTCCACGGTGTCCAGGTATTCCGCTTCGTAGTTTTCTGCATCTAGGTGTCGGATGTGGAAGTTCTGGGTGTCCAGGTATTCCGCTCCGTAGTTTATTGTATCTAGGTACTGGATGTGGAAGTCCAGGGTGTCTAGGTATTCCGCTACGTAGTTTTCTGTATCTAGGTGTCGGATGTGGAAGTCCAGGGTGTCCAGGTATTCGACTTCGCAGTTTTCTGTATCTAGGTGTCGGATGTGGAAGTCCAGGGTGTCCATGTATTCCGCTCCGTAGTTTCCTGTGTCCAGGTGTTGGATGTGGAAGTCCAGGGTATCCAGGTATTCCGTTACGTAGTTTTCTGTATCTAGGTGTCGGATGCGGATGTCCAGGGTGTCCAGGTATTCCGCTTCGTAGTTTTCTGTATCTAGGTGTTGGATATGGAAGTCCACGGTGTCCAGGTATTCCGCTTCGTAGTTTTCTGCATCTAGGTGTCGGATGTGGAAGTTCTGGGTGTCCAGGTATTCCGCTCCGTAGTTTATTGTATCTAGGTACTGGATGTGGAAGTCCAGGGTGTCTAGGTATTCCGCTTCGTAGTTTTCTGCATCTAGGTGTCGGATGTGGAAGTTCAGGGTGTCCAGGTATTCCGCTCCGTAGTTTCTTGTAACTAGGTACTGGATGTGGAAGTCCAGGGTGTCTGGGTATTCCGCTACGTAGTTTTCTGTATCTAGGTGTCGGATGTGGAAGTCCAGGGTGTCCAGGTATTCGACTTCGCAGTTTTCTGTATCTAGGTGTCGGATGTGGAAGTCCAGGGTGTCCAGGTATTCCGCTTCGTAGTTTTCTGTATCTAGGTGTCGGATGTGGAAGTCCAGGGTGTCCAGATATTCCGCTTCGTAGTTTTCTGTATCTAGGTGTCGGATGTGGAAGTCCAGGGTGTCCAGGTATTCCGCTTCGTAGTTTTCTGTATCTAGGTGTCGGATATGGAAGTCCACGGTGTCCAGGTATTCCGCTTCGTAGTTTTCTGCATCTAGGTGTCGGATGTGGAAGTTCTGGGTGTCCAGGTATTCCGCTCCGTAGTTTATTGTATCTAGGTACTGGATGTGGAAGTCCAGGGTGTCCAGGTATTCCGCTCCGTAGTTTCCTGTATCTAGGTGTCGGATGTGGAAGTTCAGGGTGTCCAAGTATTCCGCTTCGTAGTTTTCTGTATCTGGGTGTCAGATGTGGAAGTTCAGGATGTCCAGGTATTCCGCTCCGTAGTTTCCTGTGTCCAGGTGTTGGATGTGGAAGTCCAGGGTATCCAGGTATTCCGCTACGTAGTTTTCTGTATCTAGGTGTCGGATGTGGAAGTCCAGGGTGTCCAGGTATTCCGCTTCGTAGTTTCCTGTATCTAGGTGTCGGATGTGGAAGTCCAGGGTGTCCAGGTATTCCGCTTCGTAGTTTTCTGTATCTAGGTGTCGGATATGGAAGTCCAGGATGTCCAGGTATTCCGCTTCGTAGTTTTCTGCATCTAGGTGTCGGATGTGGAAGTTCAGGGTGTCCAGGTATTCCGCTCCGTAGTTTCTTGTAACTAGGTACTGGATGTGGAAGTCCAGGGTGTCCAGATATTCCGCTTCGTAGTTTTCTGTATCTAGGTGTCGGATGTGGAAGTCCAGGGTGTCCAGGTATTCCGCTTCGTAGTTTTCTGTATCTAGGTGTCGGATATGGAAGTCCACGGTGTCCAGGTATTCCGCTTCGTAGTTTTCTGCATCTAGGTGTCGGATGTGGAAGTTCTGGGTGTCCAGGTATTCCGCTCCGTAGTTTATTGTATCTAGGTACTGGATGTGGAAGTCCAGGGTGTCTAGGTATTCCGCTACGTAGTTTCCTGTATCTAGGTGTCGGATGTGGAAGTTCAGGGTGTCCAAGTATTCCGCTTCGCAGTTTTCTGTATCTAGGTATCGGATGTGGAAGTCCAGGGTGTCCAGGTATTCCGCTCCGTAGTTTCCTGTATCTAGGTGTCGGATGTGGAAGTTCAGGGTGTCCAAGTATTCCGCTTCGTAGTTTTCTGTATCTGGGTGTCAGATGTGGAAGTTCAGGATGTCCAGGTATTCCGCTCCGTAGTTTCCTGTGTCCAGGTGTTGGATGTGGAAGTCCAGGGTATCCAGGTATTCCGCTACGTAGTTTTCTGTATCTAGGTGTCGGATGTGGAAGTCCAGGGTGTCCAGGTATTCCGCTTCGTAGTTTCCTGTATCTAGGTGTCGGATGTGGAAGTCCAGGGTGTCCAGGTATTCCGCTTCGTAGTTTTCTGTATCTAGGTGTCGGATATGGAAGTCCAGGATGTCCAGGTATTCCGCTTCGTAGTTTTCTGCATCTAGGTGTCGGATGTGGAAGTTCAGGGTGTCCAGGTATCCCGCTCCGTAGTTTCTTGTAACTAGGTACTGGATGTGGAAGTCCAGGGTGTCCAGGTATTCCGCTTCGTAGTTTTCTGTATCTAGGTGTCGGATGTGGAAGTCCAGGGTGTACAGGTATTCCGCTTCGTAGTTTTCTGTATCTAGGTTCGGATGTGGAAGTCCAGGGTGTCCAGGTATTCCGCTACGTAGTTTTCTGTATCTAGGTACTGGATTTGGAAGTCCAGGGTGTCTAGGTATTCCGATACGTAGGTTTCTGTATCTAGGTGTCGGATGTGGAAGTCCAGGGTGTCCAGGTATTCGACTTCGCAGTTTCCTGTATCTAGGTGTCGGATGTGGAAGTTCAGGGTGTCCAAGTATTCCGCTTCGTAGTTTTCTGTATCTGGGTGTCAGATGTGGAAGTTCAGGGTGTCCAGGTATTCCGCTCCGTAGTTTCCTGTGTCCAGGTGTTGGATGTGGAAGTCCAGGGTATCCAGGTATTCCGCTACGTAGTTTTCTGTATCTAGGTGTCGGATGTGGAAGTCCAGGGTGTCCAGGTATTCCGCTTCGTAGTTTTCTGTATCTAGGTGTCGGATGTGGAAGTCCAGGGTGTCCAGGTATTCCGCTTCGTAGTTTTCTGTATCTAGGTGTCGGATGTGGAAGTCCAGGGTGTCCAGATATTCCGCTTCGTAGTTTTCTCTATCTAGGTGTCGGATGTGGAAGTCCAGGGTGTCCAGGTATTCCGCTTCGCAGTTTTCTGTATCTAGGTGTCGGAGGTGGAAGTCCAGGGTGTCCAGGTATTCCGCTCCGTAGTTTCCTGTATCTAGGTGTCGGATGTGGAAGTTCAGGGTGTCCAAGTATTCCGCTTCGTAGTTTTCTGTATCTGGGTGTCAGATGTGGAAGTTCAGGGTGTCCAGGTATTCCGCTCCGTAGTTTCCTGTGTCCAGGTGTTGGATGTGGAATTCCAGGGTATCCAGGTATTCCGCTACGTAGTTTTCTGTATCTAGGTGTCGGATGTGGAAGTCCAGGGTGTCCAGGTATTCCGCTCCGTAGTTTCCTGTATCTAGGTGTCGGATGTGGAAGTTCAGGGTGTCCAAGTATTCCGCTTCGTAGTTTTCTGTATCTGGGTGTCAGATGTGGAAGTTCAGGATGTCCAGGTATTCCGCTCCGTAGTTTCCTGTGTCCAGGTGTTGGATGTGGAAGTCCAGGGTATCCAGGTATTCCGCTACGTAGTTTTCTGTATCTAGGTGTCGGATGTGGAAGTCCAGGGTGTCCAGGTATTCCGCTTCGTAGTTTCCTGTATCTAGGTGTCGGATGTGG
Organism: Cephus spinipes; assembly: GCA_963971525.1. NCBI lineage: Eukaryota > Metazoa > Arthropoda > Insecta > Hymenoptera > Cephidae > Cephus > Cephus spinipes. The sequence continues at coordinate 14,080,775 of OZ020576.1, forward strand.
AAGTCCAGGGTGTCCAGGTATTCCGCTTCGTAGTTTTCTGTATCTAGGTGTCGGATATGGAAGTCCAGGATGTCCAGGTATTCCGCTTCGTAGTTTTCTGCATCTAGGTGTCGGATGTGGAAGTCCAGGGTGTCCAGGTATTCCGCTCCGTAGTTTCTTGTATCTAGGTACTGGATGTGGAAGTCCAGGGTGTCTAGGTATTCCGCTACGTAGTTTTCTGTATCTAGGTGTCGGATGTGGAAGTCCAGGGTGTCCAGGTATTCGACTTCGCAGTTTTCTGTATCTAGGTGTCGGATGTGGAAGTCCAGGGTGTCCATGTATTCCGCTCCGTAGTTTCCTGTGTCCAGGTGTTGGATGTGGAAGTCCAGGGTATCCAGGTATTCCGCTACGTAGTTTTCTGTATCTAGGTGTCGGATGTGGATGTCCAGGGTGTCCAGGTATTCCGCTTCGTAGTTTTCTGTATGTAGGTGTTGGATATGGAAGTCCACGGTGTCCAGGTATTCCGCTTCGTAGTTTTCTGCATCTAGGTGTCGGATGTGGAAGTTCTGGGTGTCCAGGTATTCCGCTCCGTAGTTTATTGTATCTAGGTACTGGATGTGGAAGTCCAGGGTGTCTAGGTATTCCGCTACGTAGTTTTCTGTATCTAGGTGTCGGATGTGGAAGTCCAGGGTGTCCAGGTATTCGACTTCGCAGTCTTCTGTATCTAGGTGTCGGATGTGGAAGTCCAGGGTGTCCATGTATTCCGCTCCGTAGTTTCCTGTGTCCAGGTGTTGGATGTGGAAGTCCAGGGTATCCAGGTATTCCGTTACGTAGTTTTCTGTATCTAGGTGTCGGATGTGGATGTCCAGGGTGTCCAGGTATTCCGCTTCGTAGTTTTCTGTATCTAGGTGTTGGATATGGAAGTCCACGGTGTCCAGGTATTCCGCTTCGTAGTTTTCTGCATCTAGGTGTCGGATGTGGAAGTTCTGGGTGTCCAGGTATTCCGCTCCGTAGTTTATTGTATCTAGGTACTGGATGTGGAAGTCCAGGGTGTCTAGGTATTCCGCTTCGTAGTTTTCTGCATCTAGGTGTCGGATGTGGAAGTTCAGGGTGTCCAGGTATTCCGCTCCGTAGTTTCTTGTAACTAGGTACTGGATGTGGAAGTCCAGGGTGTCTGGGTATTCCGCTACGTAGTTTTCTGTATCTAGGTGTCGGATGTGGAAGTCCAGGGTGTCCAGGTATTCGACTTCGCAGTTTTCTGTATCTAGGTGTCGGATGTGGAAGTCCAGGGTGTCCAGGTATTCCGCTTCGTAGTTTTCTGTATCTAGGTGTCGGATGTGGAAGTCCAGGGTGTCCAGATATTCCGCTTCGTAGTTTTCTGTATCTAGGTGTCGGATGTGGAAGTCCAGGGTGTCCAGGTATTCCGCTTCGTAGTTTTCTGTATCTAGGTGTCGGATATGGAAGTCCACGGTGTCCAGGTATTCCGCTTCGTAGTTTTCTGCATCTAGGTGTCGGATGTGGAAGTTCTGGGTGTCCAGGTATTCCGCTCCGTAGTTTATTGTATCTAGGTACTGGATGTGGAAGTCCAGGGTGTCTAGGTATTCCGCTACGTAGTTTCCTGTATCTAGGTGTCGGATGTGGAAGTTCAGGGTGTCCAAGTATTCCGCTTCGCAGTTTTCTGTATCTAGGTGTCGGATGTGGAAGTCCAGGGTGTCCAGGTATTCCGCTCCGTAGTTTCCTGTATCTAGGTGTCGGATGTGGAAGTTCAGGGTGTCCAAGTATTCCGCTTCGTAGTTTTCTGTATCTGGGTGTCAGATGTGGAAGTTCAGGATGTCCAGGTATTCCGCTCCGTAGTTTCCTGTGTCCAGGTGTTGGATGTGGAAGTCCAGGGTATCCAGGTATTCCGCTACGTAGTTTTCTGTATCTAGGTGTCGGATGTGGAAGTCCAGGGTGTCCAGGTATTCCGCTTCGTAGTTTCCTGTATCTAGGTGTCGGATGTGGAAGTCCAGGGTGTCCAGGTATTCCGCTTCGTAGTTTTCTGTATCTAGGTGTCGGATATGGAAGTCCAGGATGTCCAGGTATTCCGCTTCGTAGTTTTCTGCATCTAGGTGTCGGATGTGGAAGTTCAGGGTGTCCAGGTATTCCGCTCCGTAGTTTCTTGTAACTAGGTACTGGATGTGGAAGTCCAGGGTGTCCAGATATTCCGCTTCGTAGTTTTCTGTATCTAGGTGTCGGATGTGGAAGTCCAGGGTGTCCAGGTATTCCGCTTCGTAGTTTTCTGTATCTAGGTGTCGGATATGGAAGTCCACGGTGTCCAGGTATTCCGCTTCGTAGTTTTCTGCATCTAGGTGTCGGATGTGGAAGTTCTGGGTGTCCAGGTATTCCGCTCCGTAGTTTATTGTATCTAGGTACTGGATGTGGAAGTCCAGGGTGTCTAGGTATTCCGCTACGTAGTTTCCTGTATCTAGGTGTCGGATGTGGAAGTTCAGGGTGTCCAAGTATTCCGCTTCGCAGTTTTCTGTATCTAGGTGTCGGATGTGGAAGTCCAGGGTGTCCAGGTATTCCGCTCCGTAGTTTCCTGTATCTAGGTGTCGGATGTGGAAGTTCAGGGTGTCCAAGTATTCCGCTTCGTAGTTTTCTGTATCTGGGTGTCAGATGTGGAAGTTCAGGATGTCCAGGTATTCCGCTCCGTAGTTTCCTGTGTCCAGGTGTTGGATGTGGAAGTCCAGGGTATCCAGGTATTCCGCTACGTAGTTTTCTGTATCTAGGTGTCGGATGTGGAAGTCCAGGGTGTCCAGGTATTCCGCTTCGTAGTTTCCTGTATCTAGGTGTCGGATGTGGAAGTCCAGGGTGTCCAGGTATTCCGCTTCGTAGTTTTCTGTATCTAGGTGTCGGATATGGAAGTCCAGGATGTCCAGGTATTCCGCTTCGTAGTTTTCTGCATCTAGGTGTCGGATGTGGAAGTTCAGGGTGTCCAGGTATCCCGCTCCGTAGTTTCTTGTAACTAGGTACTGGATGTGGAAGTCCAGGGTGTCCAGGTATTCCGCTTCGTAGTTTTCTGTATCTAGGTGTCGGATGTGGAAGTCCAGGGTGTACAGGTATTCCGCTTCGTAGTTTTCTGTATCTAGGTGTCGGATGTGGAAGTCCAGGGTGTCCAGATATTCCGCTTCGTAGTTTTCTGTATCTAGGTGTCGGATGTGGAAGTCCAGGGTGTCCAGGTATTCCGCTCCGTAGTTTCTTGTATCTAGGTACTGGATGTGGAAGTCCAGGGTGTCTAGGTATTCCGCTACGTAGTTTTCTGTATCTAGGTGTCGGATGTGGAAGTCCAGGGTGTCCAGGTATTCGACTTCGCAGTTTTCTGTATCTAGGTGTCGGATGTGGAAGTCCAGGGTGTCCATGTATTCCGCTCCGTAGTTTCCTGTGTCCAGGTGTTGGATGTGGAAGTCCAGGGTATCCAGGTATTCCGCTACGTAGTTTTCTGTATCTAGGTGTCGGATGTGGATGTCCAGGGTGTCCAGGTATTCCGCTTCGTAGTTTTCTGTATCTAGGTGTTGGATATGGAAGTCCACGGTGTCCAGGTATTCCGCTTCGTAGTTTTCTGTATCTAGGTGTCGGATGTGGAAGTCCAGGGTGTCCAGGTATTCCGCTCCGTAGTTTCTTGTATCTAGGTACTGGATGTGGAAGTCCAGGGTGTCTAGGTATTCCGCTACGTAGTTTCCTGTATCTAGGTGTCGGATGTGGAAGTTCAGGGTGTCCAAGTATTCCGCTTCGCAGTTTTCTGTATCTAGGTGTCGGATGTGGAAGTCCAGGGTGTCCAGGTATTCCGCTCCGTAGTTTCCTGTATCTAGGTGTCGGATGTGGAAGTTCAGGGTGTCCATGTATTCCGCTCCGTAGTTTCCTGTGTCCAGGTGTTGGATGTGGAAGTCCAGGGTATCCAGGTATTCCGCTACGTAGTTTTCTGTATCTAGGTGTCGGATGTGGATGTCCAGGGTGTCCAGGTATTCCGCTTCGTAGTTTTCTGTATCTAGGTGTTGGATATGGAAGTCCACGGTGTCCAGGTATTCCGCTTCGTAGTTTTCTGTATCTAGGTGTCGGATGTGGAAGTCCAGGGTGTCCAGGTATTCCGCTCCGTAGTTTCTTGTATCTAGGTACTGGATGTGGAAGTCCAGGGTGTCTAGGTATTCCGCTACGTAGTTTCCTGTATCTAGGTGTCGGATGTGGAAGTCCAGGGTGTACAGGTATTCCGCTTCGTAGTTTTCTGTATCTAGGTGTCGGATGTGGAAGTCCAGGGTGTCCAGATATTCCGCTTCGTAGTTTTCTGTATCTAGGTGTCGGATGTGGAAGTCCAGGGTGTCCAGGTATTCCGCTCCGTAGTTTCTTGTATCTAGGTACTGGATGTGGAAGTCCAGGGTGTCTAGGTATTCCGCTACGTAGTTTTCTGTATCTAGGTGTCGGATGTGGAAGTCCAGGGTGTCCAGGTATTCGACTTCGCAGTTTTCTGTATCTAGGTGTCGGATGTGGAAGTCCAGGGTGTCCATGTATTCCGCTCCGTAGTTTCCTGTGTCCAGGTGTTGGATGTGGAAGTCCAGGGTATCCAGGTATTCCGCTACGTAGTTTTCTGTATCTAGGTGTCGGATGTGGATGTCCAGGGTGTCCAGGTATTCCGCTTCGTAGTTTTCTGTATCTAGGTGTTGGATATGGAAGTCCACGGTGTCCAGGTATTCCGCTTCGTAGTTTTCTGTATCTAGGTGTCGGATGTGGAAGTCCAGGGTGTCCAGGTATTCCGCTCCGTAGTTTCTTGTATCTAGGTACTGGATGTGGAAGTCCAGGGTGTCTAGGTATTCCGCTACGTAGTTTCCTGTATCTAGGTGTCGGATGTGGAAGTTCAGGGTGTCCAAGTATTCCGCTTCGCAGTTTTCTGTATCTAGGTGTCGGATGTGGAAGTCCAGGGTGTCCAGGTATTCCGCTCCGTAGTTTCCTGTATCTAGGTGTCGGATGTGGAAGTTCAGGGTGTCCAAGTATTCCGCTTCGTAGTTTTCTGTATCTGGGTGTCAGATGTGGAAGTTCAGGATGTCCAGGTATTCCGCTCCGTAGTTTCCTGTGTCCAGGTGTTGGATGTGGAAGTCCAGGGTATCCAGGTATTCCGCTACGTAGTTTTCTGTATCTAGGTGTCGGATGTGGAAGTCCAGGGTGTCCAGGTATTCCGCTTCGTAGTTTCCTGTATCTAGGTGTCGGATGTGGAACTCCAGGGTGTCCAGGTATTCCGCTTCGTAGTTTTCTGTATCTAGGTGTCGGATATGGAAGTCCAGGATGTCCAGGTATTCCGCTTCGTAGTTTTCTGCATCTAGGTGTCGGATGTGGAAGTTCAGGGTGTCCAGGTATCCCGCTCCGTAGTTTCTTGTAACTAGGTACTGGATGTGGAAGTCCAGGGTGTCCAGGTATTCCGCTTCGTAGTTTTCTGTATCTAGGTGTCGGATGTGGAAGTCCAGGGTGTACAGGTATTCCGCTTCGTAGTTTTCTGTATCTAGGTGTCGGATGTGGAAGTCCAGGGTGTCCAGATATTCCGCTTCGTAGTTTTCTGTATCTAGGTGTCGGATGTGGAAGTCCAGGGTGTCCAGGTATTCCGCTCCGTAGTTTCTTGTATCTAGGTACTGGATGTGGAAGTCCAGGGTGTCTAGGTATTCCGCTACGTAGTTTTCTGTATCTAGGTGTCGGATGTGGAAGTCCAGGGTGTCCAGGTATTCGACTTCGCAGTTTTCTGTATCTAGGTGTCGGATGTGGAAGTCCAGGGTGTCCATGTATTCCGCTCCGTAGTTTCCTGTGTCCAGGTGTTGGATGTGGAAGTCCAGGGTATCCAGGTATTCCGCTACGTAGTTTTCTGTATCTAGGTGTCGGATGTGGATGTCCAGGGTGTCCAGGTATTCCGCTTCGTAGTTTTCTGTATCTAGGTGTTGGATATGGAAGTCCACGGTGTCCAGGTATTCCGCTTCGTAGTTTTCTGTATCTAGGTGTCGGATGTGGAAGTCCAGGGTGTCCAGGTATTCCGCTCCGTAGTTTCTTGTATCTAGGTACTGGATGTGGAAGTCCAGGGTGTCTAGGTATTCCGCTACGTAGTTTTCTGTATCTAGGTGTCGGATGTGGAAGTCCAGGGTGTCCAGGTATTCGACTTCGCAGTTTTCTGTATCTAGGTGTCGGATGTGGAAGTCCAGGGTGTCCATGTATTCCGCTCCGTAGTTTCCTGTGTCCAGGTGTTGGATGTGGAAGTCCAGGGTATCCAGGTATTCCGCTACGTAGTTTTCTGTATCTAGGTGTCGGATGTGGATGTCCAGGGTGTCCAGGTATTCCGCTTCGTAGTTTTCTGTATCTAGGTGTTGGATATGGAAGTCCACGGTGTCCAGGTATTCCGCTTCGTAGTTTTCTGCATCTAGGTGTCGGATGTGGAAGTTCTGGGTGTCCAGGTATTCCGCTCCGTAGTTTATTGTATCTAGGTACTGGATGTGGAAGTCCAGGGTGTCTAGGTATTCCGCTACGTAGTTTTCTGTATCTAGGTGTCGGATGTGGAAGTCCAGGGTGTCCAGGTATTCGACTTCGCAGTTTTCTGTATCTAGGTGTCGGATGTGGAAGTCCAGGGTGTCCATGTATTCCGCTCCGTAGTTTCCTGTGTCCAGGTGTTGGATGTGGAAGTCCAGGGTATCCAGGTATTCCGCTACGTAGTTTTCTGTATCTAGGTGTCGGATGTGGATGTCCAGGGTGTCCAGGTATTCCGCTTCGTAGTTTTCTGTATCTAGGTGTTGGATATGGAAGTCCAGGGTGTCCAGGTATTCCGCTCCGTAGTTTCTTGTATCTAGGTACTGGATGTGGAAGTCCAGGGTGTCTAGGTATTCCGCTACGTAGTTTTCTGTATCTAGGTGTCGGATGTGGAAGTCCAGGGTGTCCAGGTATTCGACTTCGCAGTTTTCTGTATCTAGGTGTCGGATGTGGAAGTCCAGGGTGTCCATGTATTCCGCTCCGTAGTTTCCTGTGTCCAGGTGTTGGATGTGGAAGTCCAGGGTATCCAGGTATTCCGCTACGTAGTTTTCTGTATCTAGGTGTCGGATGTGGATGTCCAGGGTGTCCAGGTATTCCGCTTCGTAGTTTTCTGTATCTAGGTGTTGGATATGGAAGTCCACGGTGTCCAGGTATTCCGCTTCGTAGTTTTCTGCATCTAGGTGTCGGATGTGGAAGTTCTGGGTGTCCAGGTATTCCGCTCCGTAGTTTATTGTATCTAGGTACTGGATGTGGAAGTCCAGGGTGTCTAGGTATTCCGCTACGTAGTTTTCTGTATCTAGGTGTCGGATGTGGAAGTCCAGGGTGTCCAGGTATTCGACTTCGCAGTTTTCTGTATCTAGGTGTCGGATGTGGAAGTCCAGGGTGTCCATGTATTCCGCTCCGTAGTTTCCTGTGTCCAGGTGTTGGATGTGGAAGTCCAGGGTATCCAGGTATTCCGCTACGTAGTTTTCTGTATCTAGGTGTCGGATGTGGATGTCCAGGGTGTCCAGGTATTCCGCTTCGTAGTTTTCTGTATCTAGGTGTTGGATATGGAAGTCCACGGTGTCCAGGTATTCCGCTTCGTAGTTTTCTGCATCTAGGTGTCGGATGTGGAAGTTCTGGGTGTCCAGGTATTCCGCTCCGTAGTTTATTGTATCTAGGTACTGGATGTGGAAGTCCAGGGTGTCTAGGTATTCCGCTTCGTAGTTTTCTGCATCTAGGTGTCGGATGTGGAAGTTCAGGGTGTCCAGGTATTCCGCTTCGTAGTTTTCTGTATCTAGGTGTCGGATGTGGAAGTCCAGGGTGTCCAGGTATTCCGCTTCGTAGTTTTCTGTATCTAGGTGTCGGATGTGGAAGTCCAGGGTGTCCAGATATTCCGCTTCGTAGTTTTCTGTATCTAGGTGTCGGATGTGGAAGTCCAGGGTGTCCAGGTATTCCGCTTCGTAGTTTTCTGTATCTAGGTGTCGGATATGGAAGTCCACGGTGTCCAGGTATTCCGCTTCGTAGTTTTCTGCATCTAGGTGTCGGATGTGGAAGTTCTGGGTGTCCAGGTATTCCGCTCCGTAGTTTATTGTATCTAGGTACTGGATGTGGAAGTCCAGGGTGTCTAGGTATTCCGCTACGTAGTTTCCTGTATCTAGGTGTCGGATGTGGAAGTTCAGGGTGTCCAAGTATTCCGCTTCGCAGTTTTCTGTATCTAGGTGTCGGATGTGGAAGTCCAGGGTGTCCAGGTATTCCGCTCCGTAGTTTCCTGTATCTAGGTGTCGGATGTGGAAGTTCAGGGTGTCCAAGTATTCCGCTTCGTAGTTTTCTGTATCTGGGTGTCAGATGTGGAAGTTCAGGATGTCCAGGTATTCCGCTCCGTAGTTTCCTGTGTCCAGGTGTTGGATGTGGAAGTCCAGGGTATCCAGGTATTCCGCTACGTAGTTTTCTGTATCTAGGTGTCGGATGTGGAAGTCCAGGGTGTCCAGGTATTCCGCTTCGTAGTTTCCTGTATCTAGGTGTCGGATGTGGAAGTCCAGGGTGTCCAGGTATTCCGCTTCGTAGTTTTCTGTATCTAGGTGTCGGATATGGAAGTCCAGGATGTCCAGGTATTCCGCTTCGTAGTTTTCTGCATCTAGGTGTCGGATGTGGAAGTTCAGGGTGTCCAGGTATCCCGCTCCGTAGTTTCTTGTAACTAGGTACTGGATGTGGAAGTCCAGGGTGTCCAGGTATTCCGCTTCGTAGTTTTCTGTATCTAGGTGTCGGATGTGGAAGTCCAGGGTGTACAGGTATTCCGCTTCGTAGTTTTCTGTATCTAGGTGTCGGATGTGGAAGTCCAGGGTGTCCAGATATTCCGCTTCGTAGTTTTCTGTATCTAGGTGTCGGATGTGGAAGTCCAGGGTGTCCAGGTATTCCGCTCCGTAGTTTCTTGTATCTAGGTACTGGATGTGGAAGTCCAGGGTGTCTAGGTATTCCGCTACGTAGTTTTCTGTATCTAGGTGTCGGATGTGGAAGTCCAGGGTGTCCAGGTATTCGACTTCGCAGTTTTCTGTATCTAGGTGTCGGATGTGGAAGTCCAGGGTGTCCATGTATTCCGCTCCGTAGTTTCCTGTGTCCAGGTGTTGGATGTGGAAGTCCAGGGTATCCAGGTATTCCGCTACGTAGTTTTCTGTATCTAGGTGTCGGATGTGGATGTCCAGGGTGTCCAGGTATTCCGCTTCGTAGTTTTCTGTATCTAGGTGTTGGATATGGAAGTCCACGGTGTCCAGGTATTCCGCTTCGTAGTTTTCTGCATCTAGGTGTCGGATGTGGAAGTTCTGGGTGTCCAGGTATTCCGCTCCGTAGTTTATTGTATCTAGGTACTGGATGTGGAAGTCCAGGGTGTCTAGGTATTCCGCTACGTAGTTTTCTGTATCTAGGTGTCGGATGTGGAAGTCCAGGGTGTCCAGGTATTCGACTTCGCAGTTTTCTGTATCTAGGTGTCGGATGTGGAAGTCCAGGGTGTCCATGTATTCCGCTCCGTAGTTTCCTGTGTCCAGGTGTTGGATGTGGAAGTCCAGGGTATCCAGGTATTCCGCTACGTAGTTTTCTTTATCTAGGTGTCGGATGTGGATGTCCAGGGTGTCCAGGTATTCCGCTTCGTAGTTTTCTGTATCTAGGTGTTGGATATGGAAGTCCACGGTGTCCAGGTATTCCGCTTCGTAGTTTTCTGCATCTAGGTGTCGGATGTGGAAGTTCTGGGTGTCCAGGTATTCCGCTCCGTAGTTTATTGTATCTAGGTACTGGATGTGGAAGTCCAGGGTGTCTAGGTATTCCGCTTCGTAGTTTTCTGCATCTAGGTGTCGGATGTGGAAGTTCAGGGTGTCCAGGTATTCCGCTCCGTAGTTTCTTGTAACTAGGTACTCGATGTGGAAGTCCAGAGTGTCTGGGTATTCCGCTACGTAGTTTTCTGTATCTAGGTGTCGGATGTGGAAGTCCAGGGTGTCCAGGTATTCGACTTCGAAGTTTTCTGTATCTAGGTGTCGGATGTGGAAGTCCAGGGTGTCCAGGTATTCCGCTTCGTAGTTTTCTGTATCTAGGTGTCGGATGTGGAAGTCCAGGGTGTCCAGATATTCCGCTTCGTAGTTTTCTGTATCTAGGTGTCGGATGTGGAAGTCCAGGGTGTCCAGGTATTCCGCTTCGTAGTTTTCTGTATCTAGGTGTCGGATATGGAAGTCCACGGTGTCCAGGTATTCCGCTTCGTAGTTTTCTGCATCTAGGTGTCGGATGTGGAAGTTCTGGGTGTCCAGGTATTCCGCTCCGTAGTTTATTGTATCTAGGTACTGGATGTGGAAGTCCAGGGTGTCTAGGTATTCCGCTACGTAGTTTTCTGTATCTAGGTGTCGGATGTGGAAGTCCAGGGTGTCCAGGTATTCGACTTCGCAGTTTTCTGTATCTAGGTGTCGGATGTGGAAGTCCAGGGTGTCCAGGTATTCCGCTCCGCAGTTTTCTGTATCTAGGTGTCGGATGTGGAAGTCCAGGGTGTCCAGGTATTCCGCTACGTAGTTTTCTGTATCTAGGTGTCGGATGTGGAAGTCCAGGGTGTCCAGGTATTCGACTTCGCAGTTTTCTGTATCTAGGTGTCGGATGTGGAAGTCCAGGGTGTCCAGGTATTCCGCTACGTAGTTTTCTGTATCTAGGTGTCGGATGTGGAAGTCCAGGGTGTCCAGGTATTCGACTTCGCAGTTTTCTGTATCTAGGTGTCGGATGTGGAAGTCCAGGGTGTCCAGGTATTCCGCTCCGTAGTTTCCTGTATCTAGGTGTCGGATGTGGAAGTTCAGGGTGTCCAAGTATTCCGCTTCGTAGTTTTCTGTATCTGGGTGTCAGATGTGGAAGTTCAGGGTGTCCAGGTATTCCGCTCCGTAGTTTTCTGTGTCCAGGTGTTGGATGTGGAAGTCCAGGGTATCCAGGTATTCCGCTACGTAGTTTTCTGTATCTAGGTGTCGGATGTGGAAGTCCAGGGTGTCCAGGTATTCGACTTCGCAGTTTTCTGTATCTGGGTGTCAGATGTGGAAGTTCAGGGAGTCCAGGTATTCCGCTCCGTAGTTTCCTGTGTCCAGGTGTTGGATGTGGAAGTCCAGGGTATCCAGGTATTCGACTTCGCAGTTTTCTGTATCTAGGTGTCGGATGTGGAAGTCCAGGGTGTCCAGGTATTCCGCTCCGTAGTTTCCTGTATCTAGGTGTCGGATGTGGAAGTTCAGGGTGTCCAAGTATTCCGCTTCGTAGTTTTCTGTATCTGGGTGTCAGATGTGGAAGTTCAGGGTGTCCAGGTATTCCGCTCCGTAGTTTTCTGTGTCCAGGTGTTGGATGTGGAAGTCCAGGGTATCCAGGTATTCCGCTACGTAGTTTTCTGTATCTAGGTGTCGGATGTGGAAGTCCAGGGTGTCCAGGTATTCCGCTTCGTAGTTTTCTGTATCTAGGTGTCGGATGTGGAAGTCCAGGGTGTCCAGGTATTCCGCTTCGTAGTTTTCTGTATCTAGGTGTCGGATATGGAAGTCCAGGATGTCCAGGTATTCCGCTTCGTAGTTTTCTGCATCTAGGTGTCGGATGTGGAAGTTCAGGGTGTCCAGGAATTCCGCTCCGTAGTTTCTTGTAACTAGGTACTGGATGTTGAAGTCCAGGGTGTCTAGGTATTCCGCTACGTAGTTTTCTGTATCTAGGTGTCGGATGTGGAAGTCCAGGGTGTCCAGGTATTCGACTTCGCAGTTTTCTGTATCTGGGTGTCAGATGTGGAAGTTCAGGGAGTCCAGGTATTCCGCTCCGTAGTTTCCTGTGTCCAGGTGTTGGATGTGGAAGTCCAGGGTATCCAGGTATTCGACTTCGCAGTTTTCTGTATCTAGGTGTCGGATGTGGAAGTCCAGGGTGTCCAGGTATTCCGCTCCGTAGTTTCCTGTATCTAGGTGTCGGATGTGGAAGTTCAGGGTGTCCAAGTATTCCGCTTCGTAGTTTTCTGTATCTGGGTGTCAGATGTGGAAGTTCAGGGTGTCCAGGTATTCCGCTCCGTAGTTTTCTGTGTCCAGGTGTTGGATGTGGAAGTCCAGGGTATCCAGGTATTCCGCTACGTAGTTTTCTGTATCTAGGTGTCGGATGTGGAAGTCCAGGGTGTCCAGGTATTCCGCTTCGTAGTTTTCTGTATCTAGGTGTCGGATGTGGAAGTCCAGGGTGTCCAGGTATTCCGCTTCGTAGTTTTCTGTATCTAGGTGTCGGATATGGAAGTCCAGGATGTCCAGGTATTCCGCTTCGTAGTTTTCTGCATCTAGGTGTCGGATGTGGAAGTTCAGGGTGTCCAGGAATTCCGCTCCGTAGTTTCTTGTAACTAGGTACTGGATGTTGAAGTCCAGGGTGTCTAGGTATTCCGCTACGTAGTTTTCTGTATCTAGGTGTCGGATGTGGAAGTCCAGGGTGTCCAGGTATTCGACTTCGCAGTTTTCTGTATCTGGGTGTCAGATGTGGAAGTTCAGGGAGTCCAGGTATTCCGCTCCGTAGTTTCCTGTGTCCAGGTGTCGGATGTGGAAGTCCAGGGTGTCCAGGTATTCCGCTTCGTAGTTTCCTGTATCTAGGTGTCGGATGTGGAAGTCCAGGGTGTCCAGGTATTCCGCTTCGTAGTTTTCTGTATCTAGGTGTCGGATATGGAAATCCAGGGTGTCCAGGTATTCCGCTTCGTAGTTTTCTGCATCTAGGTGTCGGATGTGGAAGTTCAGGGTGTCCATGTATTCCGCTCCGTAGTGTCTTGTATCTAGGTACTGGATGTGGAAGTCCAGGGTGTCTAGGTATTCCGCTACGTAGTTTTCTGTATCTAGGTGTCGGATGTGGAAGTCCAGGGTGTCCAGGTATTCGACTTCGCAGTTTTCTGTATCTAGGTGTCGGATGTGGAAGTCCAGGGTGTCCAGGTATTCCGCTACGTAGTTTTCTGTATCTAGGTGTCGGATGTGGAAGTCCAGGGTGTCCAGGTATTCGACTTCGCAGTTTTCTGTATCTGGGTGTCAGATGTGGAAGTTCAGGGAGTCCAGGTATTCCGCTCCGTAGTTTCCTGTGTCCAGGTGTTGGATGTGGAAGTCCAGGGTATCCAGGTATTCCGCTACGTAGTTTTCTCTATCTAGGTGTCGGATGTGGAAGTCCAGGGTGTCCAGGTATTCGACTTCGCAGTTTTCTGTATCTAGTTGTCGGATGTGGAAGTCCAGGGTGTCCAGGTATTCCGCTCCGTAGTTTCCTGTATCTAGGTGTCGGATGTGGAAGTTCAGGGTGTCCAGGTATTCCGCTTCGTAGTTTTCTGCATCTTGGTGTCGGATGTGGAAGTTCAGGGTGTCCATGTATTCCGCTCCGTAGTGTCTTGTATCTAGGTACTGGATGTGGAAGTCCAGGGTGTCTAGGTATTCCGCTACGTAGTTTTCTGTATCTAGGTGTCGGATGTGGAAGTCCAGGGTGTCCAGGTATTCGACTTCGCAGTTTTCTGTATCTAGGTGTCGGATGTGGAAGTCCAGGGTGTCCAGGTATTCCGCTCCGTAGTTTCCTGTATCTAGGTGTCGGATGTGGAAGTCCAGGGTGTCCAGGTATTCCGCTTCGTAGTTTTCTGTATCTAGGTTTCGGATGTGGAAGTCCAGGGTGTCCAGGTATTCCGCTTCGTAGTTTTCTGTATCTAGGTGTCGGATATGGAAGTCCACGGTGTCCAGGTATTCCGCTTCGTAGTTTTCTGCATCTAGGTGTCGGATGTGGAAGTTCTGGGTGTCCAGGTATTCCGCTCCGTAGTTTATTGTATCTAGGTACTGGATGTGGAAGTCCAGGGTGTCTAGGTATTCCGCTTCGTAGTTTTCTGCATCTAGGTGTCGGATGTGGAAGTTCAGGGTGTCCAGGTATTCCGCTCCGTAGTTTCTTGTAACTAGGTAGTGGATGTGGAAGTCCAGGGTGTCTGGGTATTCCGCTACGTAGTTTTCTGTATCTAGGTGTCGGATGTGGAAGTCCAGGGTGTCCAGGTATTCGACTTCGCAGTTTTCTGTATCTAGGTGTCGGATGTGGAAGTCCAGGGTGTCCAGGTATTCCGCTTCGTAGTTTTCTGTATCTAGGTGTCGGATGTGGAAGTCCAGGGTGTCCAGGTATTCGACTTCGCAGTTTTCTGTATCTAGGTGTCGGTTGTGGAAGTCCAGGGTGTCCAGGTATTCCGCTACGTAGTTTTCTGTATCTAGGTGTCGGATGTGGAAGTCCAGGGTGTCCAGGTATTCGACTTCGCAGTTTTCTGTATCTAGGTGTCGGATGTGGAAGTCCAGGGTGTCCAGGTATTCCGCTCCGTAGTTTCCTGTATCTAGGTGTCGGATGTGGAAGTTCAGGGTGTCCAGGTATTCCGCTTCGTAGTTTTCTGCATCTAGGTGTCGGATGTGGAAGTTCAGGGTGTCCATGTATTCCGCTCCGTAGTGTCTTGTATCTAGGTACTGGATGTGGAAGTTCAGGGTGTCTAGGTATTCCGCTACGTAGTTTTCTGTATCTAGGTGTCGGATGTGGAAGTCCAGGGTGTCCAGGTATTCGACTTCGCAGTTTTCTGTATCTAGGTGTCGGATGTGGAAGTCCAGGGTGTCCAGGTATTCCGCTTCGTAGTTTTCTGTATCTAGGTGTCGGATGTGGAAGTCCAGGGTGTCCAGGTATTCGACTTCGCAGTTTTCTGTATCTAGGTGTCGGATGTGGAAGTCCAGGGTGTCCAGGTATTCCGCTTCGTAGTTTTCTGTATCTAGGTGTCGGATGTGGAAGTCCAGGGTGTCCAGGTATTCGACTTCGCAGTTTTCTGTATCTAGGTGTCGGTTGTGGAAGTCCAGGGTGTCCAGGTATTCCGCTACGTAGTTTTCTGTATCTAGGTGTCGGATGTGGAAGTCCAGGGTGTCCAGGTATTCGACTTCGCAGTTTTCTGTATCTAGGTGTCGGATGTGGAAGTCCAGGGTGTCCAGGTATTCCGCTCCGTAGTTTCCTGTATCTAGGTGTCGGATGTGGAAGTTCAGGGTGTCCAGGTATTCCGCTTCGTAGTTTTCTGCATCTAGGTGTCGGATGTGGAAGTTCAGGGTGTCCATGTATTCCGCTCCGTAGTGTCTTGTATCTAGGTACTGGATGTGGAAGTCCAGGGTGTCTAGGTATTCCGCTACGTAGTTTTCTGTATCTAGGTGTCGGATGTGGAAGTCCAGGGTGTCCAGGTATTCGACTTCGCAGTTTTCTGTATCTAGGTGTCGGATGTGGAAGTCCAGGGTGTCCAGGTATTCCGCTTCGTAGTTTTCTGTATCTAGGTGTCGGATGTGGAAGTCCAGGGTGTCCAGGTATTCGACTTCGCAGTTTTCTGTATCTAGGTGTCGGTTGTGGAAGTCCAGGGTGTCCAGGTATTCCGCTACGTAGTTTTCTGTATCTAGGTGTCGGATGTGGAAGTCCAGGGTGTCCAGGTATTCGACTTCGCAGTTTTCTGTATCTAGGTGTCGGATGTGGAAGTCCAGGGTGTCCAGGTATTCCGCTCCGTAG
The DNA here is from genome assembly GCA_963971525.1 of Cephus spinipes. Classification (NCBI taxonomy): domain Eukaryota; kingdom Metazoa; phylum Arthropoda; class Insecta; order Hymenoptera; family Cephidae; genus Cephus; species Cephus spinipes. The sequence continues at coordinate 14,096,288 of OZ020576.1, forward strand.
TTTCCTGTATCTAGGTGTCGGATGTGGAAGTTCAGGGTGTCCAGGTATTCCGCTTCGTAGTTTTCTGCATCTAGGTGTCGGATGTGGAAGTTCAGGGTGTCCATGTATTCCGCTCCGTAGTGTCTTGTATCTAGGTACTGGATGTGGAAGTCCAGGGTGTCTAGGTATTCCGCTACGTAGTTTTCTGTATCTAGGTGTCGGATGTGGAAGTCCAGGGTGTCCAGGTATTCGACTTCGCAGTTTTCTGTATCTAGGTGTCGGATGTGGAAGTCCAGGGTGTCCAGGTATTCCGCTCCGTAGTTTCCTGTATCTAGGTGTCGGATGTGGAAGTTCAGGGTGTCCAGGTATTCCGCTTCGTAGTTTTCTGTATCTAGGTGTCGGATGTGGAAGTCCAGGGTGTCCAGGTATTCCGCTCCGTAGTTTTCTGTATCTAGGTGTCGGATGTGGAAGTCCAGGGTGTCCAGGTATTCCGCTTCGTAGTTTTCTGTATCTAGGTGTCGGATGTGGAAGTCCAGGGTGTCCAGATATTCCGCTTCGTAGTTTTCTGTATCTAGGTGTCGGATGTGGAAGTCCAGGGTGTCCAGGTATTCCGCTTCGTAGTTTTCTGTATCTAGGTGTCGGATATGGAAGTCCACGGTGTCCAGGTATTCCGCTTCGTAGTTTTCTGCATCTAGGTGTCGGATGTGGAAGTTCTGGGTGTCCAGGTATTCCGCTCCGTAGTTTATTGTATCTAGGTACTGGATGTGGAAGTCCAGGGTGTCTAGGTATTCCGCTACGTAGTTTCCTGTATCTAGGTGTCGGATGTGGAAGTTCAGGGTGTCCAAGTATTCCGCTTCGCAGTTTTCTGTATCTAGGTGTCGGATGTGGAAGTCCAGGGTGTCCAGGTATTCCGCTCCGTAGTTTCCTGTATCTAGGTGTCGGATGTGGAAGTTCAGGGTGTCCAAGTATTCCGCTTCGTAGTTTTCTGTATCTGGGTGTCAGATGTGGAAGTTCAGGATGTCCAGGTATTCCGCTCCGTAGTTTCCTGTGTCCAGGTGTTGGATGTGGAAGTCCAGGGTATCCAGGTATTCCGCTACGTAGTTTTCTGTATCTAGGTGTCGGATGTGGAAGTCCAGGGTGTCCAGGTATTCCGCTTCGTAGTTTCCTGTATCTAGGTGTCGGATGTGGAAGTCCAGGGTGTCCAGGTATTCCGCTTCGTAGTTTTCTGTATCTAGGTGTCGGATATGGAAGTCCAGGATGTCCAGGTATTCCGCTTCGTAGTTTTCTGCATCTAGGTGTCGGATGTGGAAGTTCAGGGTGTCCAGGTATCCCGCTCCGTAGTTTCTTGTAACTAGGTACTGGATGTGGAAGTCCAGGGTGTCCAGGTATTCCGCTTCGTAGTTTTCTGTATCTAGGTGTCGGATGTGGAAGTCCAGGGTGTACAGGTATTCCGCTTCGTAGTTTTCTGTATCTAGGTGTCGGATGTGGAAGTCCAGGGTGTCCAGATATTCCGCTTCGTAGTTTTCTGTATCTAGGTGTCGGATGTGGAAGTCCAGGGTGTCCAGGTATTCCGCTCCGTAGTTTCTTGTATCTAGGTACTGGATGTGGAAGTCCAGGGTGTCTAGGTATTCCGCTACGTAGTTTTCTGTATCTAGGTGTCGGATGTGGAAGTCCAGGGTGTCCAGGTATTCGACTTCGCAGTTTTCTGTATCTAGGTGTCGGATGTGGAAGTCCAGGGTGTCCATGTATTCCGCTCCGTAGTTTCCTGTGTCCAGGTGTTGGATGTGGAAGTCCAGGGTATCCAGGTATTCCGCTACGTAGTTTTCTGTATCTAGGTGTCGGATGTGGATGTCCAGGGTGTCCAGGTATTCCGCTTCGTAGTTTTCTGTATCTAGGTGTTGGATATGGAAGTCCACGGTGTCCAGGTATTCCGCTTCGTAGTTTTCTGCATCTAGGTGTCGGATGTGGAAGTTCTGGGTGTCCAGGTATTCCGCTCCGTAGTTTATTGTATCTAGGTACTGGATGTGGAAGTCCAGGGTGTCTAGGTATTCCGCTACGTAGTTTTCTGTATCTAGGTGTCGGATGTGGAAGTCCAGGGTGTCCAGGTATTCGACTTCGCAGTTTTCTGTATCTAGGTGTCGGATGTGGAAGTCCAGGGTGTCCATGTATTCCGCTCCGTAGTTTCCTGTGTCCAGGTGTTGGATGTGGAAGTCCAGGGTATCCAGGTATTCCGCTACGTAGTTTTCTGTATCTAGGTGTCGGATGTGGATGTCCAGGGTGTCCAGGTATTCCGCTTCGTAGTTTTCTGTATCTAGGTGTTGGATATGGAAGTCCACGGTGTCCAGGTATTCCGCTTCGTAGTTTTCTGCATCTAGGTGTCGGATGTGGAAGTTCTGGGTGTCCAGGTATTCCGCTCCGTAGTTTATTGTATCTAGGTACTGGATGTGGAAGTCCAGGGTGTCTAGGTATTCCGCTTCGTAGTTTTCTGCATCTAGGTGTCGGATGTGGAAGTTCAGGGTGTCCAGGTATTCCGCTCCGTAGTTTCTTGTAACTAGGTACTGGATGTGGAAGTCCAGGGTGTCTGGGTATTCCGCTACGTAGTTTTCTGTATCTAGGTGTCGGATGTGGAAGTCCAGGGTGTCCAGGTATTCGACTTCGAAGTTTTCTGTATCTAGGTGTCGGATGTGGAAGTCCAGTGTGTCCAGGTATTCCGCTTCGTAGTTTTCTGTATCTAGGTGTCGGATGTGGAAGTCCAGGGTGTCCAGATATTCCGCTTCGTAGTTTTCTGTATCTAGGTGTCGGATGTGGAAGTCCAGGGTGTCCAGGTATTCCGCTTCGTAGTTTTCTGTATCTAGGTGTCGGATATGGAAGTCCACGGTGTCCAGGTATTCCGCTTCGTAGTTTTCTGCATCTAGGTGTCGGATGTGGAAGTTCTGGGTGTCCAGGTATTCCGCTCCGTAGTTTATTGTATCTAGGTACTGGATGTGGAAGTCCAGGGTGTCTAGGTATTCCGCTACGTAGTTTTCTGTATCTAGGTGTCGGATGTGGAAGTCCAGGGTGTCCAGGTATTCGACTTCGCAGTTTTCTGTATCTAGGTGTCGGATGTGGAAGTCCAGGGTGTCCAGGTATTCCGCTCCGCAGTTTTCTGTATCTAGGTGTCGGATGTGGAAGTCCAGGGTGTCCAGGTATTCCGCTACGTAGTTTTCTGTATCTAGGTGTCGGATGTGGAAGTCCAGGGTGTCCAGGTATTCGACTTCGCAGTTTTCTGTATCTAGGTGTCGGATGTGGAAGTCCAGGGTGTCCAGGTATTCCGCTACGTAGTTTTCTGTATCTAGGTGTCGGATGTGGAAGTCCAGGGTGTCCAGGTATTCGACTTCGCAGTTTTCTGTATCTAGGTGTCGGATGTGGAAGTCCAGGGTGTCCAGGTATTCCGCTCCGTAGTTTCCTGTATCTAGGTGTCGGATGTGGAAGTTCAGGGTGTCCAAGTATTCCGCTTCGTAGTTTTCTGTATCTGGGTGTCAGATGTGGAAGTTCAGGGTGTCCAGGTATTCCGCTCCGTAGTTTTCTGTGTCCAGGTGTTGGATGTGGAAGTCCAGGGTATCCAGGTATTCCGCTACGTAGTTTTCTGTATCTAGGTGTCGGATGTGGAAGTCCAGGGTGTCCAGGTATTCCGCTTCGTAGTTTTCTGTATCTAGGTGTCGGATGTGGAAGTCCAGGGTGTCCAGGTATTCCGCTTCGTAGTTTTCTGTATCTAGGTGTCGGATATGGAAGTCCAGGATGTCCAGGTATTCCGCTTCGTAGTTTTCTGCATCTAGGTGTCGGATGTGGAAGTTCAGGGTGTCCAGGAATTCCGCTCCGTAGTTTCTTGTAACTAGGTACTGGATGTTGAAGTCCAGGGTGTCTAGGTATTCCGCTACGTAGTTTTCTGTATCTAGGTGTCGGATGTGGAAGTCCAGGGTGTCCAGGTATTCGACTTCGCAGTTTTCTGTATCTGGGTGTCAGATGTGGAAGTTCAGGGAGTCCAGGTATTCCGCTCCGTAGTTTCCTGTGTCCAGGTGTTGGATGTGGAAGTCCAGGGTATCCAGGTATTCGACTTCGCAGTTTTCTGTATCTAGGTGTCGGATGTGGAAGTCCAGGGTGTCCAGGTATTCCGCTCCGTAGTTTCCTGTATCTAGGTGTCGGATGTGGAAGTTCAGGGTGTCCAAGTATTCCGCTTCGTAGTTTTCTGTATCTGGGTGTCAGATGTGGAAGTTCAGGGTGTCCAGGTATTCCGCTCCGTAGTTTTCTGTGTCCAGGTGTTGGATGTGGAAGTCCAGGGTATCCAGGTATTCCGCTACGTAGTTTTCTGTATCTAGGTGTCGGATGTGGAAGTCCAGGGTGTCCAGGTATTCCGCTTCGTAGTTTTCTGTATCTAGGTGTCGGATGTGGAAGTCCAGGGTGTCCAGGTATTCCGCTTCGTAGTTTTCTGTATCTAGGTGTCGGATATGGAAGTCCAGGATGTCCAGGTATTCCGCTTCGTAGTTTTCTGCATCTAGGTGTCGGATGTGGAAGTTCAGGGTGTCCAGGAATTCCGCTCCGTAGTTTCTTGTAACTAGGTACTGGATGTTGAAGTCCAGGGTGTCTAGGTATTCCGCTACGTAGTTTTCTGTATCTAGGTGTCGGATGTGGAAGTCCAGGGTGTCCAGGTATTCGACTTCGCAGTTTTCTGTATCTGGGTGTCAGATGTGGAAGTTCAGGGAGTCCAGGTATTCCGCTCCGTAGTTTCCTGTGTCCAGGTGTCGGATGTGGAAGTCCAGGGTGTCCAGGTATTCCGCTTCGTAGTTTCCTGTATCTAGGTGTCGGATGTGGAAGTCCAGGGTGTCCAGGTATTCCGCTTCGTAGTTTTCTGTATCTAGGTGTCGGATATGGAAATCCAGGGTGTCCAGGTATTCCGCTTCGTAGTTTTCTGCATCTAGGTGTCGGATGTGGAAGTTCAGGGTGTCCATGTATTCCGCTCCGTAGTGTCTTGTATCTAGGTACTGGATGTGGAAGTCCAGGGTGTCTAGGTATTCCGCTACGTAGTTTTCTGTATCTAGGTGTCGGATGTGGAAGTCCAGGGTGTCCAGGTATTCGACTTCGCAGTTTTCTGTATCTAGGTGTCGGATGTGGAAGTCCAGGGTGTCCAGGTATTCCGCTACGTAGTTTTCTGTATCTAGGTGTCGGATGTGGAAGTCCAGGGTGTCCAGGTATTCGACTTCGCAGTTTTCTGTATCTGGGTGTCAGATGTGGAAGTTCAGGGAGTCCAGGTATTCCGCTCCGTAGTTTCCTGTGTCCAGGTGTTGGATGTGGAAGTCCAGGGTATCCAGGTATTCCGCTACGTAGTTTTCTGTATCTAGGTGTCGGATGTGGAAGTCCAGGGTGTCCAGGTATTCGACTTCGCAGTTTTCTGTATCTAGTTGTCGGATGTGGAAGTCCAGGGTGTCCAGGTATTCCGCTCCGTAGTTTCCTGTATCTAGGTGTCGGATGTGGAAGTTCAGGGTGTCCAGGTATTCCGCTTCGTAGTTTTCTGCATCTTGGTGTCGGATGTGGAAGTTCAGGGTGTCCATGTATTCCGCTCCGTAGTGTCTTGTATCTAGGTACTGGATGTGGAAGTCCAGGGTGTCTAGGTATTCCGCTACGTAGTTTTCTGTATCTAGGTGTCGGATGTGGAAGTCCAGGGTGTCCAGGTATTCGACTTCGCAGTTTTCTGTATCTAGGTGTCGGATGTGGAAGTCCAGGGTGTCCAGGTATTCCGCTCCGTAGTTTCCTGTATCTAGGTGTCGGATGTGGAAGTTCAGGGTGTCCAGGTATTCCGCTTCGTAGTTTTCTGCATCTAGGTGTCGGATGTGGAAGTTCAGGGTGTCCATGTATTCTGCTCCGTAGTGTCTTGTATCTAGGTACTGGATGTGGAAGTCCAGGGTGTCTAGGTATTCCGCTACGTAGTTTTCTGTATGTAGGTGTCGGATATGGAAGTCCAGGGTGTCCAGGTATTCCGCTCCGTAGTTTCCTGTGTCCAGGTGTTGGATGTGGAAGTCCAGGGTATCCAGGTATTCCGCTACGTAGTTTTCTGTATCTAGGTGTTGGATGTGGAAGTCCAGGGTGTCCAGGTATTCCGCTTCGTAGTTTTCTGTATCTAGGTTTCGGATGTGGAAGTCCAGGGTGTCCAGGTATTCCGCTTCGTAGTTTTCTGTATCTAGGTGTCGGATATGGAAGTCCACGGTGTCCAGGTATTCCGCTTCGTAGTTTTCTGCATCTAGGTGTCGGATGTGGAAGTTCTGGGTGTCCAGGTATTCCGCTCCGTAGTTTATTGTATCTAGGTACTGGATGTGGAAGTCCAGGGTGTCTAGGTATTCCGCTTCGTAGTTTTCTGCATCTAGGTGTCGGATGTGGAAGTTCAGGGTGTCCAGGTATTCCGCTCCGTAGTTTCTTGTAACTAGGTAGTGGATGTGGAAGTCCAGGGTGTCTGGGTATTCCGCTACGTAGTTTTCTGTATCTAGGTGTCGGATGTGGAAGTCCAGGGTGTCCAGGTATTCGACTTCGCAGTTTTCTGTATCTAGGTGTCGGATGTGGAAGTCCAGGGTGTCCAGGTATTCCGCTTCGTAGTTTTCTGTATCTAGGTGTCGGATGTGGAAGTCCAGGGTGTCCAGGTATTCGACTTCGCAGTTTTCTGTATCTAGGTGTCGGTTGTGGAAGTCCAGGGTGTCCAGGTATTCCGCTACGTAGTTTTCTGTATCTAGGTGTCGGATGTGGAAGTCCAGGGTGTCCAGGTATTCGACTTCGCAGTTTTCTGTATCTAGGTGTCGGATGTGGAAGTCCAGGGTGTCCAGGTATTCCGCTCCGTAGTTTCCTGTATCTAGGTGTCGGATGTGGAAGTTCAGGGTGTCCAGGTATTCCGCTTCGTAGTTTTCTGCATCTAGGTGTCGGATGTGGAAGTTCAGGGTGTCCATGTATTCCGCTCCGTAGTGTCTTGTATCTAGGTACTGGATGTGGAAGTCCAGGGTGTCTAGGTATTCCGCTACGTAGTTTTCTGTATCTAGGTGTCGGATGTGGAAGTCCAGGGTGTCCAGGTATTCGACTTCGCAGTTTTCTGTATCTAGGTGTCGGATGTGGAAGTCCAGGGTGTCCAGGTATTCCGCTCCGTAGTTTCCTGTATCTAGGTGTCGGATGTGGAAGTTCAGGGTGTCCAGGTATTCCGCTTCGTAGTTTTCTGCATCTAGGTGTCGGATGTGGAAGTTCAGGGTGTCCATGTATTCTGCTCCGTAGTGTCTTGTATCTAGGTACTGGATGTGGAAGTCCAGGGTGTCTAGGTATTCCGCTACGTAGTTTTCTGTATGTAGGTGTCGGATATGGAAGTCCAGGGTGTCCAGGTATTCCGCTCCGTAGTTTCCTGTGTCCAGGTGTTGGATGTGGAAGTCCAGGGTATCCAGGTATTCCGCTACGTAGTTTTCTGTATCTAGGTGTTGGATGTGGAAGTCCAGGGTGTCCAGGTATTCCGCTTCGTAGTTTTCTGTATCTAGGTTTCGGATGTGGAAGTCCAGGGTGTCCAGGTATTCCGCTTCGTATTTTTCTGTATCTAGGTGTCGGATATGGAAGTCCACGGTGTCCAGGTATTCCGCTTCGTAGTTTTCTGCATCTAGGTGTCGGATGTGGAAGTTCTGGGTGTCCAGGTATTCCGCTCCGTAGTTTATTGTATCTAGGTACTGGATGTGGAAGTCCAGGGTGTCTAGGTATTCCGCTTCGTAGTTTTCTGCATCTAGGTGTCGGATGTGGAAGTTCAGGGTGTCCAGGTATTCCGCTCCGTAGTTTCTTGTAACTAGGTACTGGATGTGGAAGTCCAGGGTGTCTGGGTATTCCGCTACGTAGTTTTCTGTATCTAGGTGTCGGATGTGGAAGTCCAGGGTGTCCAGATATTCCGCTTCGTAGTTTTCTGTATCTAGGTGTCGGATGTGGAAGTCCAGGGTGTCCAGGTATTCCGCTTCGTAGTTTTCTGTATCTAGGTGTCGGATATGGAAGTCCACGGTGTCCAGGTATTCCGCTTCGTAGTTTTCTGCATCTAGGTGTCGGATGTGGAAATTCTGGGTGTCCAGGTATTCCGCTCCGTAGTTTATTGTATCTAGGTACTGGATGTGGAAGTTCAGGGTGTCCAGGTATTCCGCTCCGTAGTTTCTTGTATCTAGGTACTGGATGTGGAAGTCCAGGGTGTCTAGGTATTCCGCTACGTAGTTTTCTGTATGTAGGTGTCGGATATGGAAGTCCAGGGTGTCCAGGTATTCGACTTCGCAGTTTTCTGTATCTAGGTGTCGGATGTGGAAGTCCACTGTGTCCAGGTATTCCGCTCCGTAGTTTCCTGTATCTAGGTGTCGGATGTGGAAGTTCAGGGTGTCCAAGTATTCCGCTTCGTAGTTTTCTGTATCTGGGTGTCAGATGTGGAAGTTAAGGGTGTCCAGGTATTCCGCTCCGTAGTTTCTTGTAACTAGGTACTGGATGTGGAAGTCCAGGGTTTCTAGGTATTCCGCTACGTAGTTTTCTGTATCTAGGTGTCGGATGTGGAAGTCCAGGGTGTCCAGGTATTCGACTTCGCAGCTTTCTGTATCTAGGTGTCGGATGTGGAAGTCCAGGGTGTCCAGGTATTCCGCTCCGTAGTTTCCTGTATCTAGGTGTCGGATGTGGAAGTTCAGGGTGTCCAAGTATTCCGCTTCGTAGTTTTCTGTATCTGGGTGTCAGATGTGGAAGTTCAGGGTGTCCAGGTATTCCGCTCCGTAGTTTCCTGTGTACAGGTGTTGGATGTGGAAGTCCAGGGTATCCAGGTATTCCGCTACGTAGTTTTCTGTATCTAGGTGTCGGATGTGGAAGTCCAGGGTGTCCAGATATTCCGCTTCGTAGTTTTCTGTATCTAGGTGTCGGATGTGGAAGTCCAGGGTGTCCAGGTATTCCGCTTCGTAGTTTTCTGTATCTAGGTGTCGGATATGGAAGTCCACGGTGTCCAGGTATTCCGCTTCGTAGTTTTCTGCATCTAGGTGTCGGATGTGGAAGTTCTGGGTGTCCAGGTATTCCGCTCCGTAGTTTATTGTATCTAGGTACTGGATGTGGAAGTCCAGGGTGTCTAGGTATTCCGCTTCGTAGTTTTCTGTATCTAGGTGTCGGATATGGAAGTCCACGGTGTCCAGGTATTCCGCTTCGTAGTTTTCTGCATCTAGGTGTCGGATGTGGAAATTCTGGGTGTCCAGGTATTCCGCTCCGTAGTTTATTGTATCTAGGTACTGGATGTGGAAGTTCAGGGTGTCCAGGTATTCCGCTCCGTAGTTTCTTGTATCTAGGTACTGGATGTGGAAGTCCAGGGTGTCTAGGTATTCCGCTACGTAGTTTTCTGTATGTAGGTGTCGGATATGGAAGTCCAGGGTGTCCAGGTATTCGACTTCGCAGTTTTCTGTATCTAGGTGTCGGATGTGGAAGTCCACTGTATCCAGGTATTCCGCTCCGTAGTTTCCTGTATCTAGGTGTCGGATGTGGAAGTTCAGGGTGTCCAAGTATTCCGCTTCGTAGTTTTCTGTATCTGGGTGTCAGATGTGGAAGTTAAGGGTGTCCAGGTATTCCGCTCCGTAGTTTCTTGTAACTAGGTACTGGATGTGGAAGTCCAGGGTTTCTAGGTATTCCGCTACGTAGTTTTCTGTATCTAGGTGTCGGATGTGGAAGTCCAGGGTGTCCAGGTATTCGACTTCGCAGCTTTCTGTATCTAGGTGTCGGATGTGGAAGTCCAGGGTGTCCAGGTATTCCGCTCCGTAGTTTCCTGTATCTAGGTGTCGGATGTGGAAGTTCAGGGTGTCCAAGTATTCCGCTTCGTAGTTTTCTGTATCTGGGTGTCAGATGTGGAAGTTCAGGGTGTCCAGGTATTCCGCTCCGTAGTTTCCTGTGTCCAGGTGTTGGATGTGGAAGTCCAGGGTATCCAGGTATTCCGCTACGTAGTTTTCTGTATCTAGGTGTCGGATGTGGAAGTCCAGGGTGTCCAGGTATTCCGCTTCGTAGTTTTCTGTATCTAGGTGTCGGATGTGGAAGTCCAGGGTGTCCAGGTATTCCGCTTCGTAGTTTTCTGTATCTAGGTGTCGGATATGGAAGTCCACGGTGTCCAGGTATTCCGCTTCGTAGTTTTCTGCATCTAGGTGTCGGATGTGGAAGTTCTGGGTGTCCAGGTATTCCGCTCCGTAGTTTATTGTATCTAGGTACTGGATGTGGAAGTCCAGGGTTTCTAGGTATTCCGCTTCGTAGTTTTCTGTATCTAGGTGTCGGATGTGGAAGTCCAGGGTGTCCAGATATTCCGCTTCGTAGTTTTCTGTATCTAGGTGTCGGATGTGGAAGTCCAGGGTGTCCAGTTATTCCGCTTCGTAGTTTTCTGTATCTAGGTGTCGTATGTGGAAGTCCAGGGTGTCCAGGTATTCCGCTTCGTAGTTTTCTGCATCTAGGTGTCGGATGTGGAAGTTCTGGGTGTCCAGGTATTCCGCTCCGTAGTTTATTGTATCTAGGTACTGGATGTGGAAGTCCAGGGTGTCTAGGTATTCCGCTACGTAGTTTTCTGTATCTAGGTGTCGGATGTGGAAGTCCAGGGTGTCCAGGTATTCGACTTCGCAGTTTTTTGTATCTAGGTGTCGGATGTGGAAGTCCAGGGTGTCCAGGTATTCCGCTCCGTAGTTTCCTGTATCTAGGTGTCGGATGTGGAAGTTCAGGGTGTCCAAGTATTCCGCTTCGTAGTTTTCTGTATCTGGGTGTCAGATGTGGAAGTTCACGGTGTCTAGGTATTCCGCTCCGTAGTTTCCTGTGTCCAGGTGTTGGATGTGGAAGTCCAGGGTATCCAGGTATTCCGCTACGCAGTTTTCTGTATCTGGGTGTCAGATGTGGAAGTTCAGGGAGTCCAGGTATTCCGCTCCGTAGTTTCCTGTGTCCAGGTGTTGGATGTGGAAGTCCAGGGTATCCAGGTATTCCGCTACGTAGTTTTCTGTATCTAGGTGTCGGATGTGGAAGTCCAGGGTGTCCAGGTATTCGACTTCGCAGTTTTCTGTATCTAGGTGTCGGATTTGGAAGTCCAGGGTGTCCAGGTATTCCGCTCCGTAGTTTCCTGTATCTAGGTGTCGGATGTGGAAGTTCAGGGTGTCCAGGTATTCCGCTTCGTAGTTTTCTGCATCTAGGTGTCGGATGTGGAAGTTCAGGGTGTCCAGGTATTCCGCTTCGTAGTTTTCTGTATCTAGGTGTCGGATGTGGAAGTCCAGGGTGTCCAGGTATTCCGCTTCGTAGTTTTCTGTATCTAGGTGTCGGATATGGAAGTCCACGGTGTCCAGGTATTCCGCTTCGTAGTTTTCTGCATCTAGGTGTCGGATGTGGAAGTTCTGGGTGTCCAGGTATTCCGCTCCGTAGTTTATTGTATCTAGGTACTGGATGTGGAAGTCCAGGGTTTCTAGGTATTCCGCTTCGTAGTTTTCTGCATCTAGGTGTCGGATGTGGAAGTTCTGGGTGTCCAGGTATTCCGCTCCGTAGTTTATTGTATCTAGGTACTGGATGTGGAAGTCCAGGGTGTCTAGGTATTCCGCTACGTAGTTTTCTGTATCTAGGTGTCGGATGTGGAAGTCCAGGGTGTCCAGGTATTCCGCTTCGTAGTTTTCTGTATCTAGGTGTCGTATGTGGAAGTCCAGGGTGTCCAGGTATTCCGCTTCGTAGTTTTCTGTATCTAGGTGTCGGATGTGGAAGTCCAGGGTGTCCAGATATTCCGCTTCGTAGTTTTCTGTATCTAGGTGTCGGATGTGGAAGTCCAGGGTGTCCAGGTATTCCGCTTCGTAGTTTTCTGTATCTAGGTGTCGGATATGGAAGTCCACGGTGTCCAGGTATTCCGCTTCGTAGTTTTCTGCATCTAGGTGTCGGATGTGGAAGTTCTGGGTGTCCAGGTATTCCGCTCCGTAGTTTATTGTATCTAGGTACTGGATGTGGAAGTCCAGGGTGTCTAGGTATTCCGCTACGTAGTTTTCTGTATCTAGGTGTCGGATGTGGAAGTCCAGGGTGTCCAGGTATTCGACTTCGCAGTTTTCTGTATCTAGGTGTCGGATGTGGAAGTCCAGGGTGTCCAGGTATTCCGCTCCGTAGTTTCCTGTATCTAGGTGTCGGATGTGGAAGTTCAGGGTGTCCAAGTATTCCGCTTCGTAGTTTTCTGTATCTGGGTGTCAGATGTGGAAGTTCAGGGTGTCTAGGTATTCCGCTCCGTAGTTTCCTGTGTCCAGGTGTTGGATGTGGAAGTCCAGGGTATCCAGGTATTCCGCTACGCAGTTTTCTGTATCTGGGTGTCAGATGTGGAAGTTCAGGGAGTCCAGGTATTCCGCTCCGTAGTTTCCTGTGTCCAGGTGTTGGATGTGGAAGTCCAGGGTATCCAGGTATTCCGCTACGTAGTTTTCTGTATCTAGGTGTCGGATGTGGAAGTCCAGGGTGTCCAGGTATTCGACTTCGCAGTTTTCTGTATCTAGGTGTCGGATTTGGAAGTCCAGGGTGTCCAGGTATTCCGCTCCGTAGTTTCCTGTATCTAGGTGTCGGATGTGGAAGTTCAGGGTGTCCAGGTATTCCGCTTCGTAGTTTTCTGCATCTAGGTGTCGGATGTGGAAGTTCAGGGTGTCCATGTATTCCGCTCCGTAGTGTCTTGTATCTAGGTACTGGATGTGGAAGTCCAGGGTGTCTAGGTATTCCGCTACGTAGTTTTCTGTATCTAGGTGTCGGATGTGGAAGTCCAGGGTGTCCAGGTATTCGACTTCGCAGTTTTCTGTATCTAGGTGTCGGATTTGGAAGTCCAGGGTGTCCAGATATTCCGCTTCGTAGTTTTCTGTATCTAGGTGTCGGATGTGGAAGTCCAGGGTGTCCAGGTATTCCGCTTCGTAGTTTTCTGTATCTAGGTGTCGGATATGGAAGTCCACGGTGTCCAGGTATTCCGCTTCGTAGTTTTCTGCATCTAGGTGTCGGATGTGGAAGTTCTGGGTGTCCAGGTATTCCGCTCCGTAGTTTATTGTATCTAGGTACTGGATGTGGAAGTCCAGGGTGTCTAGGTATTCCGCTACGTAGTTTTCTGTATCTAGGTGTCGGATGTGGAAGTCCAGGGTGTCCAGGTATTCGACTTCGCAGTTTTCTGTATCTAGGTGTCGGATGTGGAAGTCCAGGGTGTCCAGGTATTCCGCTCCGTAGTTTCCTGTATCTAGGTGTCGGATGTGGAAGTTCAGGGTGTCCAAGTATTCCGCTTCGTAGTTTTCTGTATCTGGGTGTCAGATGTGGAAGTTCAGGGTGTCTAGGTATTCCGCTCCGTAGTTTCCTGTGTCCAGGTGTTGGATGTGGAAGTCCAGGGTATCCAGGTATTCCGCTACGCAGTTTTCTGTATCTGGGTGTCAGATGTGGAAGTTCAGGGAGTCCAGGTATTCCGCTCCGTAGTTTCCTGTGTCCAGGTGTTGGATGTGGAAGTCCAGGGTATCCAGGTATTCCGCTACGTAGTTTTCTGTATCTAGGTGTCGGATGTGGAAGTCCAGGGTGTCCAGGTATTCGACTTCGCAGTTTTCTGTATCTAGGTGTCGGATTTGGAAGTCCAGGGTGTCCAGGTATTCCGCTCCGTAGTTTCCTGTATCTAGGTGTCGGATGTGGAAGTTCAGGGTGTCCAGGTATTCCGCTTCGTAGTTTTCTGCATCTAGGTGTCGGATGTGGAAGTTCAGGGTGTCCATGTATTCCGCTCCGTAGTGTCTTGTATCTAGGTACTGGATGTGGAAGTCCAGGGTGTCTAGGTATTCCGCTACGTAGTTTTCTGTATCTAGGTGTCGGATGTGGAAGTCCAGGGTGTCCAGGTATTCGACTTCGCAGTTTTCTGTATCTAGGTGTCGGATGTGGAAGTCCAGGGTGTCCAGGTATTCCGCTCCGTAGTTTCCTGTATCTAGGTGTCGGATGTGGAAGTCCAGGGTATCCAGGTATTCCGCTACGCAGTTTTCTGTATCTGGGTGTCAGATGTGGAAGTTCAGGGAGTCCAGGTATTCCGCTCCGTAGTTTCCTGTGTCCAGGTGTTGGATGTGGAAGTCCAGGGTATCCAGGTATTCCGCTACGCAGTTTTCTGTATCTGGGTGTCAGATGTGGAAGTTCAGGGAGTCCAGGTATTCCGCTCCGTAGTTTCCTGTGTCCAGGTGTTGGATGTGGAAGTCCAGGGTATCCAGGTATTCCGCTACGTAGTTTTCTGTATCTAGGTGTCGGATGTGGAAGTCCAGGGTGTCCAGGTATTCGACTTCGCAGTTTTCTGTATCTAGGTGTCGGATTTGGAAGTCCAGGGTGTCCAGGTATTCCGCTCCGTAGTTTCCTGTATCTAGGTGTCGGATGTGGAAGTTCAGGGTGTCCAGGTATTCCGCTTCGTAGTTTTCTGCATCTAGGTGTCGGATGTGGAAGTTCAGGGTGTCCATGTATTCCGCTCCGTAGTGTCTTGTATCTAGGTACTGGATGTGGAAGTCCAGGGTGTCTAGGTATTCCGCTACGTAGTTTTCTGTATCTAGGTGTCGGATGTGGAAGTCCAGGGTGTCCAGGTATTCGACTTCGCAGTTTTCTGTATCTAGGTGTCGGATTTGGAAGTCCAGGGTGTCCAGATATTCCGCTTCGTAGTTTTCTGTATCTAGGTGTCGGATGTGGAAGTCCAGGGTGTCCAGGTATTCCGCTTCGTAGTTTTCTGTATCTAGGTGTCGGATATGGAAGTCCACGGTGTCCAGGTATTCCGCTTCGTAGTTTTCTGCATCTAGGTGTCGGATGTGGAAGTTCTGGGTGTCCAGGTATTCCGCTCCGTAGTTTATTGTATCTAGGTACTGGATGTGGAAGTCCAGGGTGTCTAGGTATTCCGCTACGTAGTTTTCTGTATCTAGGTGTCGGATGTGGAAGTCCAGGGTGTCCAGGTATTCGACTTCGCAGTTTTCTGTATCTAGGTGTCGGATGTGGAAGTCCAGGGTGTCCAGGTATTCCGCTCCGTAGTTTCCTGTATCTAGGTGTCGGATGTGGAAGTTCAGGGTGTCCAAGTATTCCGCTTCGTAGTTTTCTGTATCTGGGTGTCAGATGTGGAAGTTCAGGGTGTCTAGGTATTCCGCTCCGTAGTTTCCTGTGTCCAGGTGTTGGATGTGGAAGTCCAGGGTATCCAGGTATTCCGCTACGCAGTTTTCTGTATCTGGGTGTCAGATGTGGAAGTTCAGGGAGTCCAGGTATTCCGCTCCGTAGTTTCCTGTGTCCAGGTGTTGGATGTGGAAGTCCAGGGTATCCAGGTATTCCGCTACGTAGTTTTCTGTATCTAGGTGTCGGATGTGGAAGTCCAGGGTGTCCAGGTATTCGACTTCGCAGTTTTCTGTATCTAGGTGTCGGATTTGGAAGTCCAGGGTGTCCAGGTATTCCGCTCCGTAGTTTCCTGTATCTAGGTGTCGGATGTGGAAGTTCAGGGTGTCCAGGTATTCCGCTTCGTAGTTTTCTGCATCTAGGTGTCGGATGTGGAAGTTCAGGGTGTCCATGTATTCCGCTCCGTAGTGTCTTGTATCTAGGTACTGGATGTGGAAGTCCAGGGTGTCTAGGTATTCCGCTACGTAGTTTTCTGTATCTAGGTGTCGGATGTGGAAGTCCAGGGTGTCCAGGTATTCGACTTCGCAGTTTTCTGTATCTAGGTGTCGGATGTGGAAGTCCAGGGTGTCCAGGTATTCCGCTCCGTAGTTTCCTGTATCTAGGTGTCGGATGTGGAAGTTCAGGGTGTCCAGGTATTCCGCTTCGTAGTTTTCTGCATCTAGGTGTCGGATGTGGAAGTTCAGGGTGTCCATGTATTCCGCTCCGTAGTGTCTTGTATCTAGGTACTGGATGTGGAAGTCCAGGGTGTCTAGGTATTCCGCTACGTAGTTTTCTGTATGTAGGTGTCGGATATGGAAGTCCAGGGTGTCCAGGTATTCCGCTCCGTAGTTTCCTGTGTCCAGGTGTTGGATGTGGAAGTCCAGGGTATCCAGGTATTCCGCTACGTAGTTTTCTGTATCTAGGTGTCGGATGTGGAAGTCCAGGGTGTCCAGGTATTCGACTTCGCAGTTTTCTGTATCTAGGTGTCGGATGTGGAAGTCCAGGGTGTCCAGGTATTCCGCTTCGTAGTTTTCTGTATCTAGGTGTCGGATATGGAAGTCCACGGTGTCCAGGTATTCCGCTTCGTAGTTTTCTGCATCTAGGTGTCGGATGTGGAAGTTCTGGGTGTCCAGGTATTCCGCTCCGTAGTTTATTGTATCTAGGTACTGGATGTGGAAGTACAGGGTGTCTAGGTATTCCGCTTCGTAGTTTTCTGCATCTAGGTATCGGATGTGGAAGTTCAGGGTGTCCAGGTATTCCGCTCCGTAGTTTCTTGTAACTAGGTACTGGATGTGGAAGTCCAGGGTGTCTGGGTATTCCGCTACGTAGTTTTCTGTATCTAGGTGTCGGATGTGGAAGTCCAGGGTGTCCAGGTATTCGACTTCGCAGTTTTCTGTATCTAGGTGTCGGATGTGGAAGTCCAGGGTGTCCAGGTATTCCGCTTCGTAGTTTTCTGTATCTAGGTGTCGGATATGGAAGTCCACGGTGTCCAGGTATTCCGCTTCGTAGTTTTCTGCATCTAGGTGTCGGATGTGGAAGTTCTGGGTGTCCAGGTATTCCGCTCCGTAGTTTATTGTATCTAGGTACTGGATGTGGAAGTCCAGGGTGTCTAGGTATTCCGCTACGTAGTTTTCTGTATCTAGGTGTCGGATGTGGAAGTCCAGGGTGTCCAGGTATTCGACTTCGCAGTTTTCTGTATCTAGGTGTCGGATGTGGAAGTCCAGGGTGTCCAGGTATTCCGCTCCGTAGTTTCCTGTATCTAGGTGTCGGATGTGGAAGTTCAGGGTGTCCAAGTATTCCGCTTCGTAGTTTTCTGTATCTGGGTGTCAGATGTGGAAGTTCAGGGTGTCTAGGTATTCCGCTCCGTAGTTTCCTGTGTCCAGGTGTTGGATGTGGAAGTCCAGGGTATCCAGGTATTCCGCTACGCAGTTTTCTGTATCTGGGTGTCAGATGTGGAAGTTCAGGGAGTCCAGGTATTCCGCTCCGTAGTTTCCTGTGTCCAGGTGTTGGATGTGGAAGTCCAGGGTATCCAGGTATTCCGCTACGTAGTTTTCTGTATCTAGGTGTCGGATGTGGAAGTCCAGGGTGTCCAGGTATTCGACTTCGCAGTTTTCTGTATCTAGGTGTCGGATTTGGAAGTCCAGGGTGTCCAGGTATTCCGCTCCGTAGTTTCCTGTATCTAGGTGTCGGATGTGGAAGTTCAGGGTGTCTAGGTATTCCGCTTCGTAGTTTTCTGCATCTAGGTGTCGGATGTGGAAGTTCAGGGTGTCCATGTATTCCGCTCCGTAGTGTCTTGTATCTAGGTACTGGATGTGGAAGTCCAGGGTGTCTAGGTATTCCGCTACGTAGTTTTCTGTATCTAGGTGTCGGATGTGGAAGTCCAGGGTGTCCAGGTATTCGACTTCGCAGTTTTCTGTATCTAGGTGTCGGATGTGGAAGTCCAGGGTGTCCAGGTATTCCGCTCCGTAGTTTCCTGTATCTAGGTGTCGGATGTGGAAGTTCAGGGTGTCCAGGTATTCCGCTTCGTAGTTTTCTGCATCTAGGTGTCGGATGTGGAAGTTCAGGGTGTCCATGTATTCCGCTCCGTAGTGTCTTGTATCTAGGTACTGGATGTGGAAGTCCAGGGTGTCTAGGTATTCCGCTACGTAGTTTTCTGTATGTAGGTGTCGGATATGGAAGTCCAGGGTGTCCAGGTATTCCGCTCCGTAGTTTCCTGTGTCCAGGTGTTGGATGTGGAAGTCCAGGGTATCCAGGTATTCCGCTACGTAGTTTTCTGTATCTAGGTGTCGGATGTGGAAGTCCAGGGTGTCCAGGTATTCGACTTCGCAGTTTTCTGTATCTAGGTGTCGGATGTGGAAGTCCAGGGTGTCCAGGTATTCCGCTTCGTAGTTTTCTGTATCTAGGTGTCGGATATGGAAGTCCACGGTGTCCAGGTATTCCGCTTCGTAGTTTTCTGCATCTAGGTGTCGGATGTGGAAGTTCTGGGTGTCCAGGTATTCCGCTCCGTAGTTTATTGTATCTAGGTACTGGATGTGGAAGTACAGGGTGTCTAGGTATTCCGCTTCGTAGTTTTCTGCATCTAGGTATCGGATGTGGAAGTTCAGGGTGTCCAGGTATTCCGCTCCGTAGTTTCTTGTAACTAGGTACTGGATGTGGAAGTCCAGGGTGTCTGGGTATTCCGCTACGTAGTTTTCTGTATCTAGGTGTCGGATGTGGAAGTCCAGGGTGTCCAGGTATTCGACTTCGCAGTTTTCTGTATCTAGGTGTCGGATGTGGAAGTCCAGGGTGTCCAGGTATTCCGCTTCGTAGTTTTCTGTATCTAGGTGTCGGATATGGAAGTCCACGGTGTCCAGGTATTCCGCTTCGTAGTTTTCTGCATCTAGGTGTCGGATGTGGAAGTTCTGGGTGTCCAGGTATTCCGCTCCGTAGTTTATTGTATCTAGGTACTGGATGTGGAAGTCCAGGGTGTCTAGGTATTCCGCTACGTAGTTTTCTGTATCTAGGTGTCGGATGTGGAAGTCCAGGGTGTCCAGGTATTCGACTTCGCAGTTTTCTGTATCTAGGTGTCGGATGTGGAAGTCCAGGGTGTCCAGGTATTCCGCTCCGTAGTTTCCTGTATCTAGGTGTCGGATGTGGAAGTTCAGGGTGTCCAAGTATTCCGCTTCGTAGTTTTCTGTATCTGGGTGTCAGATGTGGAAGTTCAGGGTGTCTAGGTATTCCGCTCCGTAGTTTCCTGTGTCCAGGTGTTGGATGTGGAAGTCCAGGGTATCCAGGTATTCCGCTACGCAGTTTTCTGTATCTGGGTGTCAGATGTGGAAGTTCAGGGAGTCCAGGTATTCCGCTCCGTAGTTTCCTGTGTCCAGGTGTTGGATGTGGAAGTCCAGGGTATCCAGGTATTCCGCTACGTAGTTTTCTGTATCTAGGTGTCGGATGTGGAAGTCCAGGGTGTCCAGGTATTCGACTTCGCAGTTTTCTGTATCTAGGTGTCGGATTTGGAAGTCCAGGGTGTCCAGGTATTCCGCTCCGTAGTTTCCTGTATCTAGGTGTCGGATGTGGAAGTTCAGGGTGTCTAGGTATTCCGCTTCGTAGTTTTCTGCATCTAGGTGTCGGATGTGGAAGTTCAGGGTGTCCATGTATTCCGCTCCGTAGTGTCTTGTATCTAGGTACTGGATGTGGAAGTCCAGGGTGTCTAGGTATTCCGCTACGTAGTTTTCTGTATCTAGGTGTCGGATGTGGAAGTCCAGGGTGTCCAGGTATTCGACTTCGCAGTTTTCTGTATCTAGGTGTCGGATGTGGAAGTCCAGGGTGTCCAGGTATTCCGCTCCGTAGTTTCCTGTATCTAGGTGTCGGATGTGGAAGTTCAGGGTGTCCAGGTATTCCGCTCCGTAGTTTCCTGTATCTAGGTACTGGATGTGGAAGTCCAGGGTGTCTAGGTATTCCGCTACGTAGTTTTCTGTATGTAGGTGTCGGATATGGAAGTCCAGGGTGTCCAGGTATTCCGCTCCGTAGTTTCCTGTGTCCAGGTGTTGGATGTGGAAGTCCAGGGTATCCAGGTATTCCGCTACGTAGTTTTCTGTATCTAGGTGTCGGATGTGGAAGTCCAGGGTGTCCAGGTATTCGACTTCGCAATTTTCTGTATCTAGGTGTCGGATGTGGAAGTCCAGGGTGTCCAGGTATTCCGCTTCGTAGTTTTCTGTATCTAGGTGTCGGATATGGAAGTCCACGGTGTCCAGGTATTCCGCTTCGTAGTTTTCTGCATCTAGGTGTCGGATGTGGAAGTTCTGGGTGTCCAGGTATTCCGCTCCGTAGTTTATTGTATCTAGGTACTGGATGTGGAAGTCCAGGGTGTCTAGGTATTCCGCTTCGTAGTTTTCTGCATCTAGGTATCGGATGTGGAAGTTCAGGGTGTCCAGGTATTCCGCTCCGTAGTTTCTTGTAACTAGGTACTGGATGTGGAAGTCCAGGGTGTCTGGGTATTCCGCTACGTAGTTTTCTGTATCTAGGTGTCGGATGTGGAAGTCCAGGGTGTCCAGGTATTCGACTTCGCAGTTTTCTGTATCTAGGTGTCGGATGTGGAAGTCCAGGGTGTCCAGGTATTCCGCTTCGTAGTTTTCTGTATCTAGGTGTCGGATATGGAAGTCCACGGTGTCCAGGTATTCCGCTTCGTAGTTTTCTGCATCTAGGTGTCGGATGTGGAAGTTCTGGGTGTCCAGGTATTCCGCTCCGTAGTTTATTGTATCTAGGTACTGGATGTGGAAGTCCAGGGTGTCTAGGTATTCCGCTACGTAGTTTTCTGTATCTAGGTGTCGGATGTGGAAGTCCAGGGTGTCCAGGTATTCGACTTCGCAGTTTTCTGTATCTAGGTGTCGGATGTGGAAGTCCAGGGTGTCCAGGTATTCCGCTCCGTAGTTTCCTGTATCTAGGTGTCGGATGTGGAAGTTCATGGTGTCCAAGTATTCCGCTTCGTAGTTTTCTGTATCTGGGTGTCAGATGTGGAAGTTCAGGGTGTCTAGGTATTCCGCTCCGTAGTTTCCTGTGTCCAGGTGTTGGATGTGGAAGTCCAGGGTATCCAGGTATTCCGCTACGTAGTTTTCTGTATCTAGGTGTCGGATGTGGAAGTCCAGGGTGTCCAGGTATTCCGCTTCGTAGTTTTCTGCATCTAGGTGTCGGATGTGGAAGTTCAGGGTGTCCAGGTATTTCGCTCCGTAGTTTCTTGTAACTAGGTACTGGATGTGGAAGTCCAGGGTGTCTAGGTATTCCGCTACGTAGTTTTCTGTATCTAGGTGTCGGATGTGGAAGTCCAGGGTGTCCAGGTATTCGACTTCGCAGTTTTCTGTATCTAGGTGTCGGATGTGGAAGTCCAGGGTGTCCAGGTATTCCGCTCCGTAGTTTCCTGTATCTAGGTGTCGGATGTGGAAGTTCAGGGTGTCCAAGTATTCCGCTTCGTAGTTTTCTGTATCTGGGTGTCAGATGTGGAAGTTCAGGGTGTCCAGATATTCCGCTCCGTAGTTTTCTGTGTCCAGGTGTTGGATGTGGAAGTCCAGGGTATCCAGGTATTCCGCTACGTAGTTTTCTGTATCTAGGTGTCGGATGTGGAAGTCCAGGGTGTCCAGGTATTCCGCTTCGTAGTTTTCTGTATCTAGGTGTCGGATGTGGAAGTCCAGGGTGTCCAGGTATTCCGCTTCGTAGTTTTCTGTATCTAGGTGTCGGATATGGAAGTCCAGGATGTCCAGGTATTCCGCTTCGTAGTTTTCTGCATCTAGGTGTCGGATGTGGAAGTTCAGGGTGTCCAGGTATTTCGCTCCGTAGTTTCTTGTAACTAGGTACTGGATGTGGAAGTCCAGGGTGTCTAGGTATTCCGCTACGTAGTTTTCTGTATCTAGGTGTCGGATGTGGAAGTCCAGGGTGTCCAGGTATTCGACTTCGCAGTTTTCTGTATCTAGGTGTCGGATGTGGAAGTCCAGGGTGTCCAGGTATTCCGCTCTGTAGTTTCCTGTATCTAGGTGTCGGATGTGGAAGTTCAGGGTGTCCAAGTATTCCGCTTCGTAGTTTTCTGTATCTGGGTGTCAGATGTGGAAGTTCAGGGTGTCCAGATATTCCGCTCCGTAGTTTTCTGTGTCCAGGTGTTGGATGTGGAAGTCCAGGGTATCCAGGTATTCCGCTACGTAGTTTTCTGTATCTAGGTGTCGGATGTGGAAGTCCAGGGTGTCCAGGTATTCCGCTTCGTAGTTTTCTGTATCTAGGTGTCGGATGTGGAAGTCCAGGGTGTCCAGGTATTCCGCTTCGTAGTTTTCTGTATCTAGGTGTCGGATATGGAAGTCCAGGATGTCCAGGTATTCCGCTTCGTAGTTTTCTGCATCTAGGTGTCGGATGTGGAAGTTCAGGGTGTCCAGGAATTCCGCTCCGTAGTTTCTTGTAACTAGGTACTGGATGTGGAAGTCCAGGGTGTCTAGGTATTCCGCTACGTAGTTTTCTGTATCTAGGTGTCGGATGTGGAAGTCCAGGGTGTCCAGGTATTCGACTTCGCAGTTTTCTGTATCTGGGTGTCAGATGTGGAAGTTCAGGGAGTCCAGGTATTCCGCTCCGTAGTTTCCTGTGTCCAGGTGTTGGATGTGGAAGTCCAGGGTATCCAGGTATTCCGCTACGTAGTTTTCTGTTTCTAGGTGTCAGATGTGAAAGTCCAGGGTGTCCAGGTATTCCGCTTCGTAGTTTTCTGTATCTAGGAGTCGGATATGGAAATCCAGGGTGTCCAGGTATTCCGCTTCGTAGTTTTCTGCATCTTGGTGTCGGATGTGGAAGTTCAGGGTGTCCATGTATTCCGCTCCGTAGTGTCTTGTATCTAGGTACTGGATGTGGAAGTCCAGGGTGTCTAGGTATTCCGCTACGTAGTTTTCTGTATCTAGGTGTCGGATGTGGAAGTCCAGGGTGTCCAGGTATTCGACTT
The DNA here is from genome assembly GCA_963971525.1 of Cephus spinipes. Taxonomy (NCBI): domain Eukaryota; kingdom Metazoa; phylum Arthropoda; class Insecta; order Hymenoptera; family Cephidae; genus Cephus; species Cephus spinipes. Next base: position 14,118,843 of record OZ020576.1, read on the forward strand.
CGCAGTTTTCTGTATCTAGGTGTCGGATGTGGAAGTCCAGGGTGTCCAGGTATTCCGCTACGTAGTTTTCTGTATCTAGGTGTCGGATGCGGAAGTCCAGGGTGTCCAGGTATTCGACTTCGCAGTTTTCTGTATCTGGGTGTCAGATGTGGAAGTTCAGGGAGTCCAGGTATTCCGCTCCGTAGTTTCCTGTGTCCAGGTGTTGGATGTGGAAGTCCAGGGTATCCAGGTATTCCGCTACGTAGTTTTCTGTATCTAGGTGTCGGATGTGGAAGTCCAGGGTGTCCAGGTATTCGACTTCGCAGTTTTCTGTATCTAGGTGTCGGATGTGGAAGTCCAGGGTGTCCAGGTATTCCGCTCCGTAGTTTCCTGTATCTAGGTGTCGGATGTGGAAGTTCAGGGTGTCCAGGTATTCCGCTTCGTAGTTTTCTGCATCTAGGTGTCGGATGTGGAAGTTCAGGGTGTCCATGTATTCCGCTCCGTAGTGTCTTGTATCTAGGTACTGGATGTGGAAGTCCAGGGTGTCTAGGTATTCCGCTACGTAGTTTTCTGTATCTAGGTGTCGGATGTGGAAGTCCAGGGTGTCCAGGTATTCGACTTCGCAGTTTTCTGTATCTAGGTGTCGGATGTGGAAGTCCAGGGTGTCCAGGTATTCCGCTCCGTAGTTTCCTGTATCTAGGTGTCGGATGTGGAAGTTCAGGGTGTCCAGGTATTCCGCTTCGTAGTTTTCTGCATCTAGGTGTCGGATGTGGAAGTCCAGGGTGTCCAGGTATTCCGCTCCGTAGTTTCCTGTATCTAGGTGTCGGATGTGGAAGTTCAGGGTGTCCAGGTATTCCGCTCCGTAGATTCCTGTGTCCAGGTGTTGGATGTGGAAGTCCAGGGTATCCAGGTATTCCGCTATGTAGTTTTCTGCATCTAGGTGTCGGATGTGGAAGTTCAGGGTGTCCAGGTATTCCGCTCCGTAGTTTCTTGTATCTAGGTACTGGATGTGGAAGTCCAGGGTGTCTAGGTATTCCGCTACGTAGTTTTATGTATGTAGGTGTCGGATATGGAAGTCCAGGGTGTCCAGGTATTCGACTTTGCAGTTTTCTGTATCTAGGTGTCGGATGTGGAAGTCCACTGTGTCCAGGTATTCCGCTCCGTAGTTTCCTGTATCTAGGTGTCGGATGTGGAAGTTCAGGGTGTCCAAGTATTCCGCTTCGTAGTTTTCTGTATCTGGGTGTCAGATGTGGAAGTTCAGGGTGTCTAGGTATTCCGCTCCGTAGTTTCCTGTGTCCAGGTGTTGGATGTGGAAGTCCAGGGTATCCAGGTATTCCGCTACGTAGTTTTCTGTATCTAGGTGTCGGATGTGGAAGTCCAGGGTGTCCAGGTATTCCGCTTCGTAGTTTTCTGTATCTAGGTGTCGGATGTGGAAGTCCAGGGTGTCCAGGTATTCCGCTTCGTAGTTTTCTGTATCTAGGTGTCGGATATGGAAGTCCAGGATGTCCAGGTATTCCGCTTCGTAGTTTTCTGCATCTAGGTGTCGGATGTGGAAGTTCAGGGTGTCCAGGTATTCCGCTCCGTAGTTTCTTGTAACTAGGTACTGGATGTGGAAGTCCAGGGTGTCTAGGTATTCCGCTACGTAGTTTTCTGTATCTAGGTGTCGGATGTGGAAGTTCAGGGTGTCCAGGTATTCGACTTCGCAGTTTTCTGTATCTAGGTGTCGGATGTGGAAGTCCAGGGTGTCCAGGTATTCCGCTCCGTAGTTTCCTGTATCTAGGTGTCGGATGTGGAAGTTCAGGGTGTCCAGGTATTCCGCTCCGTAGATTCCTGTGTCCAGGTGTTGGATGTGGAAGTCCAGGGTATCCAGGTATTCCGCTATGTAGTTTTCTGCATCTAGGTGTCGGATGTGGAAGTTCAGGGTGTCCAGGTATTCCGCTCCGTAGTTTCTTGTATCTAGGTACTGGATGTGGAAGTCCAGGGTGTCTAGGTATTCCGCTACGTAGTTTTATGTATGTAGGTGTCGGATATGGAAGTCCAGGGTGTCCAGGTATTCGACTTTGCAGTTTTCTGTATCTAGGTGTCGGATGTGGAAGTCCACTGTGTCCAGGTATTCCGCTCCGTAGTTTCCTGTATCTAGGTGTCGGATGTGGAAGTTCAGGGTGTCCAAGTATTCCGCTTCGTAGTTTTCTGTATCTGGGTGTCAGATGTGGAAGTTAAGGGTGTCCAGGTATTCCGCTCCGTAGTTTCCTGTGTCCAGGTGTTGGATGTGGAAGTCCAGGGTATCCAGGTATTCCGCCTCGTAGTTTTCTGTATCTAGGTGTCGGATGTGGACGTCCAGGGTGTCCAGGTATTCCGCTTCGTAGTTTTCTGCATCTAGGTGTCGGATGTGGAAGTTCAGGGTGTCCAGGTATTCCGCTCCGTAGTTTCTTGTAACTAGGTACTGGATGTGGAAGTCCAGGGTGTCTAGGTATTCCGCTACGTAGTTTTCTGTATCTAGGTGTCGGATGTGGAAGTCCAGGGTGTCCAGGTATTCGACTTCGCAGTTTTCTGTATCTAGGTGTCGGATGTGGAAGTTCAGGGTGTCCAAGTATTCCGCTTCGTAGTTTTCTGTATCTGGGTGTCAGATGTGGAAGTTCAGGGTGTCCAGGTATTCCGCTCCGTAGTTTCCTGTGTCCAGGTGTTGGATGTGGAAGTCCAGGGTATCCAGGTATTCCGCTACGTAGTTTTCTGTATCTAGGTGTCGGATGTGGAAGTCCAGGGTGTCCAGGTATTCCGCTTCGTAGTTTTCTGCATCTAGGTGTCGGATGTGGAAGTTCTGGGTGTCCAGGTATTCCGCTCCGTAGTTTATTGTATCTAGGTACTGGATGTGGAAGTCCAGGGTGTCTAGGTATTCCGCTACGTAGTTTTCTGTATCTAGGTGTCGGATGTGGAAGTCCAGGGTGTCCAGGTATTCGACTTCGCAGTTTTCTGTATCTAGGTGTCGGATGTGGAAGTCCAGGGTGTCCAGGTATTCCGCTCCGTAGTTTCCTGTATCTAGGTGTCGGATGTGGAAGTTCAGGGTGTCCAAGTATTCCGCTTCGTAATTTTCTGTATCTGGGTGTCAGATGTGGAAGTTCAGGGTGTCTAGGTATTCCGCTCCGTAGTTTCCTGTGTCCAGGTGTTGGATGTGGAAGTCCAGGGTATCCAGGTATTCCGCTACGTAGTTTTCTGTATCTAGGTGTCGGATGTGGAAGTCCAGGGTGTCCAGGTATTCCGCTTCGTAGTTTTCTGTATCTAGGTGTCGGATGTGGAAGTCCAGGGTGTCCAGGTATTCCGCTTCGTAGTTTTCTGTATCTAGGTGTCGGATATGGAAGTCCAGGATGTCCAGGTATTCCGCTTCGTAGTTTTCTGCATCTAGGTGTCGGATGTGGAAGTTCAGGGTGTCCAGGTATTCCGCTCCGTAGTTTCTTGTAACTAGGTACTGGATGTGGAAGTCCAGGGTGTCTAGGTATTCCGCTACGTAGTTTTCTGTATCTAGGTGTCGGATGTGGAAGTCCAGGGTGTCCAGGTATTCGACTTCGCAGTTTTCTGTATCTAGGTGTCGGATGCGGAAGTCCAGGGTGTCCAGGTATTCCGCTCCGTAGTTTCCTGTATCTAGGCGTCGGATGTGGAAGTTCAGGGTGTCCAAGTATTCCGCTTCGTAGTTTTCTGTATCTGGGTGTCAGATGTGGAAGTTCAGGGTGTCCAGGTATTCCGCTCCGTAGTTTTCTGTGTCCAGGTGTTGGATGTGGAAGTCCAGGGTATCCAGGTATTCCGCTACGTAGTTTTCTGTATCTAGGTGTCGGATGTGGAAGTCCAGGGTGTCCAGGTATTCCGCTTCGTAGTTTTCTGTATCTAGGTGTCGGATGTGGAAGTCCAGGGTGTCCAGGTATTCCGCTTCGTAGTTTTCTGTATCTAGGTGTCGGATATGGAAGTCCAGGATGTCCAGGTATTCCGCTTCGTAGTTTTCTGCATCTAGGTGTCGGATGTGGAAGTTCAGGGTGTCCAGGAATTCCGCTCCGTAGTTTCTTGTAACTAGGTACTGGATGTGGAAGTCCAGGGTGTCTAGGTATTCCGCTACGTAGTTTTCTGTATCTAGGTGTCGGATGTGGAAGTCCAGGGTGTCCAGGTATTCGACTTCGCAGTTTTCTGTATCTAGGTGTCGGATGTGGAAGTCCAGGGTGTCCAGGTATTCCGCTCCGTAGTTTCCTGTATCTAAGTGTCGGATGTGGAAGTTCCGGGTATCCAAGTATTCCGCTTCGTAGTTTTCTGTATCTGGGTGTCAGATGTGGAAGTTCAGGGTGTCCAGGTATTCCGCTCCGTAGTTTCCTGTGTCCAGGTGTTGGATGTGGAAGTCCAGGGTATCCAGGTATTCCGCTACGTAGTTTTCTGTATCTAGGTGTCAGATGTGAAAGTCCAGGGTGTCCAGGTATTCCGCTTCGTAGTTTTCTGTATCTAGGTGTCGGATATGGAAATCCAGGGTGTCCAGGTATTCCGCTTCGTAGTTTTCTGCATCTAGGTGTCGGATGTGGAAGTTCAGGGTGTCCATGTATTCCGCTCCGTAGTGTCTTGTATCTAGGTACTGGATGTGGAAGTCCAGGGTGTCTAGGTATTCCGCTACGTAGTTTTCTGTATCTAGGTGTCGGATGTGGAAGTCCAGGGTGTCCAGGTATTCGACTTCGCAGTTTTCTGTATCTAGGTGTCGGATGTGGAAGTTCAGGGTGTCCAAGTATTCCGCTTCGTAGTTTTCTGTATCTGGGTGTCAGATGTGGAAGTTCAGGGTGTCTAGGTATTCCGCTCCGTAGTTTCCTGTGTCCAGGTGTTGGATGTGGAAGTCCAGGGTATCCAGGTATTCCGCTACGTAGTTTTCTGTATCTAGGTGTCGGATGTGGAAGTCCAGGGTGTCCAGGTATTCCGCTTCGTAGTTTTCTGTATCTAGGTGTCGGATGTGGAAGTCCAGGGTGTCCAGGTATTCCGCTTCGTAGTTTTCTGTATCTAGGTGTCGGATATGGAAGTCCAGGATGTCCAGGTATTCCGCTTCGTAGTTTTCTGCATCTAGGTGTCGGATGTGGAAGTTCAGGGTGTCCAGGTATTCCGCTCCGTAGTTTCTTGTAACTAGGTACTGGATGTGGAAGTCCAGGGTGTCTAGGTATTCCGCTACGTAGTTTTCTGTATCTAGGTGTCGGATGTGGAAGTCCAGGGTGTCCAGGTATTCGACTTCGCAGTTTTCTGTATCTAGGTGTCGGATGTGGAAGTCCAGGGTGTCCAGGTATTCCGCTCCGTAGTTTCCTGTATCTAGGTGTCGGATGTGGAAGTTCAGGGTGTCCAGGTATTCCGCTCCGTAGATTCCTGTGTCCAGGTGTTGGATGTGGAAGTCCAGGGTATCCAGGTATTCCGCTATGTAGTTTTCTGCATCTAGGTGTCGGATGTGGAAGTTCAGGGTGTCCAGGTATTCCGCTCCGTAGTTTCTTGTATCTAGGTACTGGATGTGGAAGTCCAGGGTGTCTAGGTATTCCGCTACGTAGTTTTATGTATGTAGGTGTCGGATATGGAAGTCCAGGGTGTCCAGGTATTCGACTTTGCAGTTTTCTGTATCTAGGTGTCGGATGTGGAAGTCCACTGTGTCCAGGTATTCCGCTCCGTAGTTTCCTGTATCTAGGTGTCGGATGTGGAAGTTCAGGGTGTCCAAGTATTCCGCTTCGTAGTTTTCTGTATCTGGGTGTCAGATGTGGAAGTTAAGGGTGTCCAGGTATTCCGCTCCGTAGTTTCCTGTGTCCAGGTGTTGGATGTGGAAGTCCAGGGTATCCAGGTATTCCGCCTCGTAGTTTTCTGTATCTAGGTGTCGGATGTGGACGTCCAGGGTGTCCAGGTATTCCGCTTCGTAGTTTTCTGCATCTAGGTGTCGGATGTGGAAGTTCAGAGTGTCCAGGTATTCCGCTCCGTAGTTTCTTGTAACTAGGTACTGGATGTGGAAGTCCAGGGTGTCTAGGTATTCCGCTACGTAGTTTTCTGTATCTAGGTGTCGGATGTGGAAGTCCAGGGTGTCCAGGTATTCGACTTCGCAGTTTTCTGTATCTAGGTGTCGGATGTGGAAGTTCAGGGTGTCCAAGTATTCCGCTTCGTAGTTTTCTGTATCTGGGTGTCAGATGTGGAAGTTCAGGGTGTCCAGGTATTCCGCTCCGTAGTTTCCTGTGTCCAGGTGTTGGATGTGGAAGTCCAGGGTATCCAGGTATTCCGCTACGTAGTTTTCTGTATCTAGGTGTCGGATGTGGAAGTCCAGGGTGTCCAGGTATTCCGCTTCGTAGTTTTCTGCATCTAGGTGTCGGATGTGGAAGTTCTGGGTGTCCAGGTATTCCGCTCCGTAGTTTATTGTATCTAGGTACTGGATGTGGAAGTCCAGGGTGTCTAGGTATTCCGCTACGTAGTTTTCTGTATCTAGGTGTCGGATGTGGAAGTCCAGGGTGTCCAGGTATTCGACTTCGCAGTTTTCTGTATCTAGGTGTCGGATGTGGAAGTCCAGGGTGTCCAGGTATTCCGCTCCGTAGTTTCCTGTATCTAGGTGTCGGATGTGGAAGTTCAGGGTGTCCAAGTATTCCGCTTCGTAATTTTCTGTATCTGGGTGTCAGATGTGGAAGTTCAGGGTGTCTAGGTATTCCGCTCCGTAGTTTCCTGTGTCCAGGTGTTGGATGTGGAAGTCCAGGGTATCCAGGTATTCCGCTACGTAGTTTTCTGTATCTAGGTGTCGGATGTGGAAGTCCAGGGTGTCCAGGTATTCCGCTTCGTAGTTTTCTGTATCTAGGTGTCGGATGTGGAAGTCCAGGGTGTCCAGGTATTCCGCTTCGTAGTTTTCTGTATCTAGGTGTCGGATATGGAAGTCCAGGATGTCCAGGTATTCCGCTTCGTAGTTTTCTGCATCTAGGTGTCGGATGTGGAAGTTCAGGGTGTCCAGGTATTCCGCTCCGTAGTTTCTTGTAACTAGGTACTGGATGTGGAAGTCCAGGGTGTCTAGGTATTCCGCTACGTAGTTTTCTGTATCTAGGTGTCGGATGTGGAAGTCCAGGGTGTCCAGGTATTCGACTTCGCAGTTTTCTGTATCTAGGTGTCGGATGCGGAAGTCCAGGGTGTCCAGGTATTCCGCTCCGTAGTTTCCTGTATCTAGGCGTCGGATGTGGAAGTTCAGGGTGTCCAAGTATTCCGCTTCGTAGTTTTCTGTATCTGGGTGTCAGATGTGGAAGTTCAGGGTGTCCAGGTATTCCGCTCCGTAGTTTTCTGTGTCCAGGTGTTGGATGTGGAAGTCCAGGGTATCCAGGTATTCCGCTACGTAGTTTTCTGTATCTAGGTGTCGGATGTGGAAGTCCAGGGTGTCCAGGTATTCCGCTTCGTAGTTTTCTGTATCTAGGTGTCGGATGTGGAAGTCCAGGGTGTCCAGGTATTCCGCTTCGTAGTTTTCTGTATCTAGGTGTCGGATATGGAAGTCCAGGATGTCCAGGTATTCCGCTTCGTAGTTTTCTGCATCTAGGTGTCGGATGTGGAAGTTCAGGGTGTCCAGGAATTCCGCTCCGTAGTTTCTTGTAACTAGGTACTGGATGTGGAAGTCCAGGGTGTCTAGGTATTCCGCTACGTAGTTTTCTGTATCTAGGTGTCGGATGTGGAAGTCCAGGGTGTCCAGGTATTCGACTTCGCAGTTTTCTGTATCTAGGTGTCGGATGTGGAAGTCCAGGGTGTCCAGGTATTCCGCTCCGTAGTTTCCTGTATCTAAGTGTCGGATGTGGAAGTTCCGGGTATCCAAGTATTCCGCTTCGTAGTTTTCTGTATCTGGGTGTCAGATGTGGAAGTTCAGGGTGTCCAGGTATTCCGCTCCGTAGTTTCCTGTGTCCAGGTGTTGGATGTGGAAGTCCAGGGTATCCAGGTATTCCGCTACGTAGTTTTCTGTATCTAGGTGTCAGATGTGAAAGTCCAGGGTGTCCAGGTATTCCGCTTCGTAGTTTTCTGTATCTAGGTGTCGGATATGGAAATCCAGGGTGTCCAGGTATTCCGCTTCGTAGTTTTCTGCATCTAGGTGTCGGATGTGGAAGTTCAGGGTGTCCATGTATTCCGCTCCGTAGTGTCTTGTATCTAGGTACTGGATGTGGAAGTCCAGGGTGTCTAGGTATTCCGCTACGTAGTTTTCTGTATCTAGGTGTCGGATGTGGAAGTCCAGGGTGTCCAGGTATTCGACTTCGCAGTTTTCTGTATCTAGGTGTCGGATGTGGAAGTCCAGGGTGTCCAGGTATTCCGCTCCGTAGTTTCCTGTATCTAGGTGTCGGATGTGGAAGTTCAGGGTGTCCAGGTATTCCGTTCCGTAGATTCCTTTGTCCAGGTGTTGGATGGGGAAGTCCAGGGTATCCAGGTATTCCGCTATGTAGTTTTCTGCATCTAGGTGTCGGATGTGGAAGTTCAGGGTGTCTAGGTATTCCGCTCCGTAGTTTCTTGTATCTAGGTACTGGATATGGAAGTCCAGGGTGTCCAGGTATTCCGCTATGTAGTTTTCTGTATCTAGGTGTCGGATGTGGAAGTTCAGGGTGTCCAAGTATTCCGCTTCGTAGTTTTCTGTATCTGGGTGTCAGATGTGGAAGTTAAGGGTGTCCAGGTATTCCGCTCCGTAGTTTTCTGTGTCCAGGTGTTGGATGTGGAAGTCCAGGGTATCCAGGTATTCCGCCTCGTAGTTTTCTGTATCTAGGTGTCGGATGTGGAAGTCCAGGGTGTCCAGGTATTCCGCTTCGTAGTTTTCTGCATCTAGGTGTCGGATGTGGAAGTTCAGGGTGTCCAGGTATTCCGCTCCGTAGTTTCTTGTAACTAGGTACTGGATGTGGAAGTCCAGGGTGTCTAGGTATTCCGCTACGTAGTTTTCTGTATCTAGGTGTCGGATGTGGAAGTCCAGGGTGTCCAGGTATTCGACTTTGCAGATTTCTGTATCTAGGTGTCGGATGTGGAAGTTCAGGGTGTCCAGGTATTCCGCTTCGTAGTTTTCTGTATCTAGGTGTCGGATGTGGAAGTCCAGGGTGTCCAGGTATTCCGCTTCGTAGTTTTCTGTATCTAGGTGGCGGATATGGAAGTCCAGGATGTCCAGGTATTCCGCTTCGTAGTTTTCTGCATCTAGGTGTCGGATGTGGAAGTTCAGGGTGTCCAGGTATTCCGCTCCGTAGTTTCTTGTAACTAGGTACTGGATGTGGAAGTCCAGGGTGTCTAGGTATTCCGCTACGTAGTTTTCTGTATCTAGGTGTCGGATGTGGAAGTCCAGGGTGTCCAGGTATTCGACTTCGCAGTTTTCTGTATCTAGGTGTCGGATGTGGAAGTCCAGGGTGTCCAGGTATTCCGCTCCGTAGTTTCCTGTATCTAGGCGTCGGATGTGGAAGTTCAGGGTGTCCAGGTATTCCGCTCCGTAGTTTTCTGTGTCCAGGTGTTGGATGTGGAAGTCCAGGGTATCCAGGTATTCCGCTACGTAGTTTTCTGTATCTAGGTGTCGGATGTGGAAGTCCAGGGTGTCCAGGTATTCCGCTTCGTAGTTTTCTGTATCTAGGTGTCGGATGTGGAAGTCCAGGGTGTCCAGGTATTCCGCTTCGTAGTTTTCTGTATCTAGGTGTCGGATATGGAAGTCCAGGATGTCCAGGTATTCCGCTTCGTAGTTTTCTGCATCTAGGTGTCGGATGTGGAAGTTCAGGGTGTCCAGGAATTCCGCTCCGTAGTTTCTTGTAACTAGGTACTGGATGTGGAAGTCCAGGGTGTCTAGGTATTCCGCTACGTAGTTTTCTGTATCTAGGTGTCGGATGTGGAACTCCAGGGTGTCCAGGTATTCGACTTCGCAGTTTTCTGTATCTAGGTGTCGGATGTGGAAGTCCAGGGTGTCCAGGTATTCCGCTCCGTAGTTTCCTGTATCTAAGTGTCGGATGTGGAAGTTCCGGGTATCCAAGTATTCCGCTTCGTAGTTTTCTGTATCTGGGTGTCAGATGTGGAAGTCCAGGGTGTCCAGGTATTCCGCTTCGTAGTTTTCTGTATCTAGGTGTCGGATATGGAAGTCCAGGATGTCCAGGTATTCCGCTTCGTAGTTTTCTGCATCTAGGTGTCGGATGTGGAAGTTCAGGGTGTCCAGGTATTCCGCTCCGTAGTTTCTTGTAACTAGGTACTGGATGTGGAAGTCCAGGGTGTCTAGGTATTCCGCTACGTAGTTTTCTGTATCTAGGTGTCGGATGTGGAAGTCCAGGGTGTCCAGGTATTCGACTTCGCAGTTTTCTGTATCTAGGTGTCGGATGCGGAAGTCCAGGGTGTCCAGGTATTCCGCTCCGTAGTTTCCTGTATCTAGGCGTCGGATGTGGAAGTTCAGGGTGTCCAAGTATTCCGCTTCGTAGTTTTCTGTATCTGGGTGTCAGATGTGGAAGTTCAGGGTGTCCAGGTATTCCGCTCCGTAGTTTTCTGTGTCCAGGTGTTGGATGTGGAAGTCCAGGGTATCCAGGTATTCCGCTACGTAGTTTTCTGTATCTAGGTGTCGGATGTGGAAGTCCAGGGTGTCCAGGTATTCCGCTTCGTAGTTTTCTGTATCTAGGTGTCGGATGTGGAAGTCCAGGGTGTCCAGGTATTCCGCTTCGTAGTTTTCTGTATCTAGGTGTCGGATATGGAAGTCCAGGATGTCCAGGTATTCCGCTTCGTAGTTTTCTGCATCTAGGTGTCGGATGTGGAAGTTCAGGGTGTCCAGGAATTCCGCTCCGTAGTTTCTTGTAACTAGGTACTGGATGTGGAAGTCCAGGGTGTCTAGGTATTCCGCTACGTAGTTTTCTGTATCTAGGTGTCGGATGTGGAAGTCCAGGGTGTCCAGGTATTCGACTTCGCAGTTTTCTGTATCTAGGTGTCGGATGTGGAAGTCCAGGGTGTCCAGGTATTCCGCTCCGTAGTTTCCTGTATCTAAGTGTCGGATGTGGAAGTTCCGGGTATCCAAGTATTCCGCTTCGTAGTTTTCTGTATCTGGGTGTCAGATGTGGAAGTTCAGGGTGTCCAGGTATTCCGCTCCGTAGTTTCCTGTGTCCAGGTGTTGGATGTGGAAGTCCAGGGTATCCAGGTATTCCGCTACGTAGTTTTCTGTATCTAGGTGTCAGATGTGAAAGTCCAGGGTGTCCAGGTATTCCGCTTCGTAGTTTTCTGTATCTAGGTGTCGGATATGGAAATCCAGGGTGTCCAGGTATTCCGCTTCGTAGTTTTCTGCATCTAGGTGTCGGATGTGGAAGTTCAGGGTGTCCATGTATTCCGCTCCGTAGTGTCTTGTATCTAGGTACTGGATGTGGAAGTCCAGGGTGTCTAGGTATTCCGCTACGTAGTTTTCTGTATCTAGGTGTCGGATGTGGAAGTCCAGGGTGTCCAGGTATTCGACTTCGCAGTTTTCTGTATCTAGGTGTCGGATGTGGAAGTCCAGGGTGTCCAGGTATTCCGCTCCGTAGTTTCCTGTATCTAGGCGTCGGATGTGGAAGTTCAGGGTGTCCAGGTATTCCGCTCCGTAGTTTTCTGTGTCCAGGTGTTGGATGTGGAAGTCCAGGGTGTCCAGGTATTCCGCTTCGTAGTTTTCTGTATCTAGGTGTCGGATGTGGAAGTCCAGGGTGTCCAGGTATTCCGCTTCGTAGTTTTCTGTATCTAGGTGTCGGATATGGAAGTCCAGGATGTCCAGGTATTCCGCTTCGTAGTTTTCTGCATCTAGGTGTCGGATGTGGAAGTTCAGGGTGTCCAGGAATTCCGCTCCGTAGTTTCTTGTAACTAGGTACTGGATGTGGAAGTCCAGGGTGTCTAGGTATTCCGCTACGTAGTTTTCTGTATCTAGGTGTCGGATGTGGAAGTCCAGGGTGTCCAGGTATTCGACTTCGCAGTTTTCTGTATCTAGGTGTCGGATGTGGAAGTCCAGGGTGTCCAGGTATTCCGCTCCGTAGTTTCCTGTATCTAGGTGTCGGATGTGGAAGTTCAGGGTGTCCAGGTATTCCGTTCCGTAGATTCCTGTGTCCAGGTGTTGGATGGGGAAGTCCAGGGTATCCAGGTATTCCGCTATGTAGTTTTCTGCATCTAGGTGTCGGATGTGGAAGTTCAGGGTGTCCAGGTATTCCGCTCCGTAGTTTCTTGTATCTAGGTACTGGATATGGAAGTCCAGGGTGTCCAGGTATTCCGCTATGTAGTTTTCTGTATCTAGGTGTCGGATGTGGAAGTTCAGGGTGTCCAAGTATTCCGCTTCGTAGTTTTCTGTATCTGGGTGTCAGATGTGGAAGTTAAGGGTGTCCAGGTATTCCGCTCCGTAGTTTTCTGTGTCCAGGTGTTGGATGTGGAAGTCCAGGGTATCCAGGTATTCCGCCTCGTAGTTTTCTGTATCTAGGTGTCGGATGTGGAAGTCCAGGGTGTCCAGGTATTCCGCTTCGTAGTTTTCTGCATCTAGGTGTCGGATGTGGAAGTTCAGGGTGTCCAGGTATTCCGCTCCGTAGTTTCTTGTAACTAGGTACTGGATGTGGAAGTCCAGGGTGTCTAGGTATTCCGCTACGTAGTTTTCTGTATCTAGGTGTCGGATGTGGAAGTCCAGGGTGTCCAGGTATTCGACTTTGCAGATTTCTGTATCTAGGTGTCGGATGTGGAAGTTCAGGGTGTCCAAGTATTCCGCTTCGTAGTTTTCTGTATCTGGGTGTCAGATGTGGAAGTTCAGGGTGTCCAGGTATTCCGCTCCGTAGTTTCCTGTGTCCAGGTGTTGGATGTGGAAGTCCAGGGTATCCAGGTATTCCGCTACGTAGTTTTCTGTATCTAGGTGTCGGATGTGGAAGTCCAGGGTGTCCAGGTATTCCGCTTCGTAGTTTTCTGTATCTAGGTGTCGGATGTGGAAGTCCAGGGTGTCCAGGTATTCCGCTTCGTAGTTTTCTGTATCTAGGTGTCGGATGTGGAAGTCCAGGGTGTCCAGGTATTCCGCTTCGTAGTTTTCTGTATCTAGGTGGCGGATATGGAAGTCCAGGATGTCCAGGTATTCCGCTTCGTAGTTTTCTGCATCTAGGTGTCGGATGTGGAAGTTCAGGGTGTCCAGGTATTCCGCTCCGTAGTTTCTTGTAACTAGGTACTGGATGTGGAAGTCCAGGGTGTCTAGGTATTCCGCTACGTAGTTTTCTGTATCTAGGTGTCGGATGTGGAAGTCCAGGGTGTCCAGGTATTCGACTTCGCAGTTTTCTGTATCTAGGTGTCGGATGTGGAAGTCCAGGGTGTCCAGGTATTCCGCTCCGTAGTTTCCTGTATCTAGGTGTCGGATGTGGAAGTTCAGGGTGTCCAAGTATTCCGCTTCGTAATTTTCTGTATCTGGGTGTCAGATGTGGAAGTTCAGGGTGTCTAGGTATTCCGCTCCGTAGTTTCCTGTGTCCAGGTGTTGGATGTGGAAGTCCAGGGTATCCAGGTATTCCGCTACGTAGTTTTCTGTATCTAGGTGTCGGATGTGGAAGTCCAGGGTGTCCAGGTATTCCGCTTCGTAGTTTTCTGTATCTAGGTGTCGGATGTGGAAGTCCAGGGTGTCCAGGTATTCCGCTTCGTAGTTTTCTGTATCTAGGTGTCGGATATGGAAGTCCAGGATGTCCAGGTATTCCGCTTCGTAGTTTTCTGCATCTAGGTGTCGGATGTGGAAGTTCAGGGTGTCCAGGAATTCCGCTCCGTAGTTTCTTGTAACTAGGTACTGGATGTGGAAGTCCAGGGTGTCTAGGTATTCCGCTACGTAGTTTTCTGTATCTAGGTGTCGGATGTGGAAGTCCAGGGTGTCCAGGTATTCGACTTCGCAGTTTTCTGTATCTAGGTGTCGGATGTGGAAGTCCAGGGTGTCCAGGTATTCCGCTCCGTAGTTTCCTGTATCTAAGTGTCGGATGTGGAAGTTCCGGGTATCCAAGTATTCCGCTTCGTAGTTTTCTGTATCTGGGTGTCAGATGTGAAAGTCCAGGGTGTCCAGGTATTCCGCTTCGTAGTTTTCTGTATCTAGGTGTCGGATATGGAAATCCAGGGTGTTCAGGTATTCCGCTTCGTAGTTTTCTGCATCTAGGTGTCGGATGTGGAAGTTCAGGGTGTCCATGTATTCCGCTCCGTAGTGTCTTGTATCTAGGTACTGGATGTGGAAGTCCAGGGTGTCTAGGTATTCCGCTACGTAGTTTTCTGTATCTGGGTGTCAGATGTGGAAGTTAAGGGTGTCCAGGTATTCCGCTCCGTAGTTTCCTGTGTCCAGGTGTTGGATGTGGAAGTCCAGGGTATCCAGGTATTCCGCCTCGTAGTTTTCTGTATCTAGGTGTCGGATGTGGAAGTCCAGGGTGTCCAGGTATTCGACTTCGCAGTTTTCTGTATCTAGGTGTCGGATGTGGAAGTCCAGGGTGTCCAGGTATTCCGCTCCGTAGTTTCCTGTATCTAGGTGTCGGATGTGGAAGTTCAGGGTGTCCAAGTATTCCGCTTCGTAATTTTCTGTATCTGGGTGTCAGATGTGGAAGTTCAGGGTGTCTAGGTATTCCGCTCCGTAGTTTCCTGTGTCCAGGTGTTGGATGTGGAAGTCCAGGGTATCCAGGTATTCCGCTACGTAGTTTTCTGTATCTAGGTGTCGGATGTGGAAGTCCAGGGTGTCCAGGTATTCCGCTTCGTAGTTTTCTGTATCTAGGTGTCGGATGTGGAAGTCCAGGGTGTCCAGGTATTCCGCTTCGTAGTTTTCTGTATCTAGGTGTCGGATATGGAAGTCCAGGATGTCCAGGTATTCCGCTTCGTAGTTTTCTGCATCTAGGTGTCGGATGTGGAAGTTCAGGGTGTCCAGGAATTCCGCTCCGTAGTTTCTTGTAACTAGGTACTGGATGTGGAAGTCCAGGGTGTCTAGGTATTCCGCTACGTAGTTTTCTGTATCTAGGTGTCGGATGTGGAAGTCCAGGGTGTCCAGGTATTCGACTTCGCAGTTTTCTGTATCTAGGTGTCGGATGTGGAAGTCCAGGGTGTCCAGGTATTCCGCTCCGTAGTTTCCTGTATCTAAGTGTCGGATGTGGAAGTTCCGGGTATCCAAGTATTCCGCTTCGTAGTTTTCTGTATCTGGGTGTCAGATGTGAAAGTCCAGGGTGTCCAGGTATTCCGCTTCGTAGTTTTCTGTATCTAGGTGTCGGATATGGAAATCCAGGGTGTTCAGGTATTCCGCTTCGTAGTTTTCTGCATCTAGGTGTCGGATGTGGAAGTTCAGGGTGTCCATGTATTCCGCTCCGTAGTGTCTTGTATCTAGGTACTGGATGTGGAAGTCCAGGGTGTCTAGGTATTCCGCTACGTAGTTTTCTGTATCTGGGTGTCAGATGTGGAAGTTAAGGGTGTCCAGGTATTCCGCTCCGTAGTTTCCTGTGTCCAGGTGTTGGATGTGGAAGTCCAGGGTATCCAGGTATTCCGCCTCGTAGTTTTCTGTATCTAGGTGTCGGATGTGGAAGTCCAGGGTGTCCAGGTATTCCGCTTCGTAGTTTTCTGCATCTAGGTGTCGGATGTGGAAGTTCAGGGTGTCCAGGTATTCCGCTCCGTAGTTTCTTGTAACTAGGTACTGGATGTGGAAGTCCAGGGTGTCTAGGTATTCCGCTACGTAGTTTTCTGTATCTAGGTGTCGGATGTGGAAGTCCAGGGTGTCCAGGTATTCGACTTTGCAGTTTTCTGTATCTAGGTGTCGGATGTGGAAGTTCAGGGTGTCCAAGTATTCCGCTTCGTAGTTTTCTGTATCTGGGTGTCAGATGTGGAAGTTCAGGGTGTCCAGGTATTCCGCTCCGTAGTTTCCTGTGTCCAGGTGTTGGATGTGGAAGTCCAGGGTATCCAGGTATTCCGCTACGTAGTTTTCTGTATCTAGGTGTCGGATGTGGAAGTCCAGGGTGTCCAGGTATTCCGCTTCGTAGTTTTCTGTATCTAGGTGTCGGATGTGGAAGTCCAGGGTGTCCAGGTATTCCGCTTCGTAGTTTTCTGTATCTAGGTGTCGGATATGGAAGTCCAGGATGTCCAGGTATTCCGCTTCGTAGTTTTCTGCATCTAGGTGTCGGATGTGGAAGTTCAGGGTGTCCAGGTATTCCGCTTCGTAGTTTTCTGTATCTGGGTGTCAGATGTGGAAGTTCAGGGTGTCCAGGTATTCCGCTCCGTAGTTTCCTGTGTCCAGGTGTTGGATGTGGAAGTCCAGGGTATCCAGGTATTCCGCTACGTAGTTTTCTGTATCTAGGTGTCGGATGTGGAAGTCCAGGGTGTCCAGGTATTCCGCTTCGTAGTTTTCTGTATCTAGGTGTCGGATGTGGAAGTCCAGGGTGTCCAGGTATTCCGCTTCGTAGTTTTCTGTATCTAGGTGTCGGATGTGGAAGTCCAGGGTGTCCAGGTATTCCGCTTCGTAGTTTTCTGTATCTAGGTGGCGGATATGGAAGTCCAGGATGTCCAGGTATTCCGCTTCGTAGTTTTCTGCATCTAGGTGTCGGATGTGGAAGTTCAGGGTGTCCAGGTATTCCGCTCCGTAGTTTCTTGTAACTAGGTACTGGATGTGGAAGTCCAGGGTGTCTAGGTATTCCGCTACGTAGTTTTCTGTATCTAGGTGTCGGATGTGGAAGTCCAGGGTGTCCAGGTATTCGACTTCGCAGTTTTCTGTATCTAGGTGTCGGATGTGGAAGTCCAGGGTGTCCAGGTATTCCGCTCCGTAGTTTCCTGTATCTAGGCGTCGGATGTGGAAGTTCAGGGTGTCCAAGTATTCCGCTTCGTAGTTTTCTGTATCTGGGTGTCAGATGTGGAAGTTCAGGGTGTCCAGGTATTCCGCTCCGTAGTTTTCTGTGTCCAGGTGTTGGATGTGGAAGTCCAGGGTATCCAGGTATTCCGCTACGTAGTTTTCTGTATCTAGGTGTCGGATGTGGAAGTCCAGGGTGTCCAGGTATTCCGCTTCGTAGTTTTCTGTATCTAGGTGTCGGATGTGGAAGTCCAGGGTGTCCAGGTATTCCGCTTCGTAGTTTTCTGTATCTAGGTGTCGGATATGGAAGTCCAGGATGTCCAGGTATTCCGCTTCGTAGTTTTCTGCATCTAGGTGTCGGATGTGGAAGTTCAGGGTGTCCAGGAATTCCGCTCCGTAGTTTCTTGTAACTAGGTACTGGATGTGGAAGTCCAGGGTGTCTAGGTATTCCGCTACGTAGTTTTCTGTATCTAGGTGTCGGATGTGGAAGTCCAGGGTGTCCAGGTATTCGACTTCGCAGTTTTCTGTATCTAGGTGTCGGATGTGGAAGTCCAGGGTGTCCAGGTATTCCGCTCCGTAGTTTCCTGTATCTAAGTGTCGGATGTGGAAGTTCCGGGTATCCAAGTATTCCGCTTCGTAGTTTTCTGTATCTGGGTGTCAGATGTGAAAGTCCAGGGTGTCCAGGTATTCCGCTTCGTAGTTTTCTGTATCTAGGTGTCGGATATGGAAATCCAGGGTGTCCAGGTATTCCGCTTCGTAGTTTTCTGCATCTAGGTGTCGGATGTAGAAGTTCAGGGTGTCCATGTATTCCGCTCCGTAGTGTCTTGTATCTAGGTACTGGATGTGGAAGTCCAGGGTGTCTAGGTATTCCGCTACGTAGTTTTCTGTATCTAGGTGTCGGATGTGGAAGTCCAGGGTGTCCAGGTATTCGACTTCGCAGTTTTCTGTATCTAGGTGTCGGATGTGGAAGTCCAGGGTGTCCAGGTATTCCGCTGTGTAGTTTCCTGTATCTAGGTGTCGGATGTGGAAGTTCAGGGTGTCCAGGTATTCCGTTCCGTAGATTCCTGTGTCCAGGTGTTGGATGGGGAAGTCCAGGGTATCCAGGTATTCCGCTATGTAGTTTTCTGCATCTAGGTGTCGGATGTGGAAGTTCAGGGTGTCCAGGTATTCCGCTCCGTAGTTTCTTGTATCTAGGTACTGGATGTGGAAGTCCAGGGTGTCTAGGTATTCCGCTACGTAGTTTTCTGTATGTAGGTGTCGGATATGGAAGTCCAGGGTGTCCAGGTATTCGACTTCGCAGTTTTCTGTATCTAGGTGTCGGATGTGGAAGTTCAGGGTGTCCAAGTATTCCGCTTCGTAGTTTTCTGTATCTGGGTGTCAGATGTGGAAGTTAAGGGTGTCCAGGTATTCCGCTCCGTAGTTTCCTGTGTCCAGGTGTTGGATGTGGAAGTCCAGGGTATCCAGGTATTCCGCCTCGTAGTTTTCTGTATCTAGGTGTCGGATGTGGAAGTCCAGGGTGTCCAGGTATTCCGCTTCGTAGTTTTCTGCATCTAGGTGTCGGATGTGGAAGTTCAGGGTGTCCAGGTATTCCGCTCCGTAGTTTCTTGTAACTAGGTACTGGATGTGGAAGTCCAGGGTGTCTAGGTATTCCGCTACGTAGTTTTCTGTATCTAGGTGTCGGATGTGGAAGTCCAGGGTGTCCAGGTATTCGACTTTGCAGTTTTCTGTATCTAGGTGTCGGATGTGGAAGTTCAGGGTGTCCAAGTATTCCGCTTCGTAGTTTTCTGTATCTGGGTGTCAGATGTGGAAGTTCAGGGTGTCCAGGTATTCCGCTCCGTAGTTTCCTGCATCTAGGTGTCGGATGTGGAAGTTCAGGGTGTCCAGGAATTCCGCTCCGTAGTTTCTTGTAACTAGGTACTGGATGTGGAAGTCCAGGGTGTCTAGGTATTCCGCTACGTAGTTTTCTGTATCTAGGTGTCGGATGTGGAAGTCCAGGGTGTCCAGGTATTCGACTTCGCAGTTTTCTGTATCTAGGTGTCGGATGTGGAAGTCCAGGGTGTCCAGGTATTCCGCTCCGTAGTTTCCTGTATCTAAGTGTCGGATGTGGAAGTTCCGGGTATCCAAGTATTCAGCTTCGTAGTTTTCTGTATCTGGGTGTCAGATGTGGAAGTTCAGGGTGTCCAGGTATTCCGCTCCGTAGTTTCCTGTGTCCAGGTGTTGGATGTGGAAGTCCAGGGTATCCAGGTATTCCGCTACGTAGTTTTCTGTATCTAGGTGTCAGATGTGAAAGTCCAGGGTGTCCAGGTATTCCGCTTCGTAGTTTTCTGTATCTAGGTGTCGGATATGGAAGTCCAGGGTGTCCAGGTATTCCGCTCCGTAGTTTCCTGTATCTAGGTGTCGGATGTGGAAGTTCAGGGTGTCCAAGTATTCCGCTTGGTAGTTTTCTGTATCTGGGTGTCGGACGTGGAAGTCCAGGGTGTCCAGGTATTCCGCTCCGTAGTTTCCTGTATCTAGGTGTCGGATGTGGAAGTTCAGGGTGTCCAAGTATTCCGCTACGTAGTTTTCTGTATCTAGGTGTCGGACGTGGAAGTCCAGGGTGTCCAGGTATTCGAGTTCGCAGTTTTCTGTATCTAGGTGTCGGATGGGAAGTCCAGGGTGTCTAGGTATTCCGCTACGTAGTTTTCAGTATCTAGGTGTCGGATGTGGAAGTTAAGGGTGTCCAGGTATTCCGCTCCGTAGTTTCCTGTGTCCAGGTGTTGGATATGGAAGTCCAGGGTATCCAGGTATTCCGCCTCGTAGTTTTCTGTATCTAGGTGTCGGATGTGGAAGTCCAGGGTGTCCAGGTATTCCGCTCCGTAGTTTCCTGTGTCCAGGTGTTGGATATGGAAGTCCAGGGTATCCAGGTATTCCGCCTCGTAGTTTTCTGTATCTAGGTGTCGGATGTGGAAGTTCAGGGTGTCCAAGTATATCGCTTCGTAGTTTTCTGTATCTGGGTGTCAGATGTGGAAGTTCAGGGTGTCCAGGTATTCCGCTCCGTAGTTTCCTGTGTCCAGGTGTTGGATGTGGAAGTCCAGGGTATCCAGGTATTCCGCTACGTAGTTTTCTGTATCTAGGTGTCGGATGTGGAAGTCCAGGGTGTCCAGGTATTCCGCTCCGTAGTTTCTTGTATCTAGGTACTGGATGTGGAAGTCCAGGGTGTCTAGGTATTCCGCTACGTAGTTTTCGGTATCTAGGTATCGGATATGGAAGTCCAGGGTGTCCAGGTATTCCGCTTCGTAGTTTTCTGTATCTAGGTGTCGGATGTGGAAGTCCAGGGTGTCCAGGTATTCCGCTCCGTAGTTTCCTGTATCTAAGTGTCGGATGTGGAAGTTCCGGGTATCCAAGTATTCCGCTTCGTAGTTTTCTGTATCTGGGTGTCAGATGTGAAAGTCCAGGGTGTCCAGGTATTCCGCTTCGTAGTTTTCTGTATCTAGGTGTCGGATATGGAAATCCAGGGTGTCCAGGTATTCCGCTTCGTAGTTTTCTGCATCTAGGTGTCGGATGTAGAAGTTCAGGGTGTCCATGTATTCCGCTCCGTAGTGTCTTGTATCTAGGTACTGGATGTGGAAGTCCAGGGTGTCTAGGTATTCCGCTACGTAGTTTTCTGTATCTAGGTGTCGGATGTGGAAGTCCAGGGTGTCCAGGTATTCGACTTCGCAGTTTTCTGTATCTAGGTGTCGGATGTGGAAGTCCAGGGTGTCCAGGTATTCCGCTGTGTAGTTTCCTGTATCTAGGTGTCGGATGTGGAAGTTCAGGGTGTCCAGGTATTCCGTTCCGTAGATTCCTGTGTCCAGGTGTTGGATGGGGAAGTCCAGGGTATCCAGGTATTCCGCTATGTAGTTTTCTGCATCTAGGTGTCGGATGTGGAAGTTCAGGGTGTCCAGGTATTCCGCTCCGTAGTTTCTTGTATCTAGGTACTGGATGTGGAAGTCCAGGGTGTCTAGGTATTCCGCTACGTAGTTTTCTGTATGTAGGTGTCGGATATGGAAGTCCAGGGTGTCCAGGTATTCGACTTCGCAGTTTTCTGTATCTAGGTGTCGGATGTGGAAGTTCAGGGTGTCCAAGTATTCCGCTTCGTAGTTTTCTGTATCTGGGTGTCAGATGTGGAAGTTAAGGGTGTCCAGGTATTCCGCTCCGTAGTTTCCTGTGTCCAGGTGTTGGATGTGGAAGTCCAGGGTATCCAGGTATTCCGCCTCGTAGTTTTCTGTATCTAGGTGTCGGATGTGGAAGTCCAGGGTGTCCAGGTATTCCGCTTCGTAGTTTTCTGCATCTAGGTGTCGGATGTGGAAGTTCAGGGTGTCCAGGTATTCCGCTCCGTAGTTTCTTGTAACTAGGTACTGGATGTGGAAGTCCAGGGTGTCTAGGTATTCCGCTACGTAGTTTTCTGTATCTAGGTGTCGGATGTGGAAGTCCAGGGTGTCCAGGTATTCGACTTTGCAGTTTTCTGTATCTAGGTGTCGGATGTGGAAGTTCAGGGTGTCCAAGTATTCCGCTTCGTAGTTTTCTGTATCTGGGTGTCAGATGTGGAAGTTCAGGGTGTCCAGGTATTCCGCTCCGTAGTTTCCTGTGTCCAGGTGTTGGATGTGGAAGTCCAGGGTATCCAGGTATTCCGCTACGTAGTTTTCTGTATCTAGGTGTCGGATGTGGAAGTCCAGGGTGTCCAGGTATTCCGCTTCGTAGTTTTCTGTATCTAGGTGTCGGATGTGGAAGTCCAGGGTGTCCAGGTATTCCGCTTCGTAGTTTTCTGTATCTAGGTGTCGGATATGGAAGTCCAGGATGTCCAGGTATTCCGCTTCGTAGTTTTCTGCATCTAGGTGTCGGATGTGGAAGTTCAGGGTGTCCAGGAATTCCGCTCCGTAGTTTCTTGTAACTAGGTACTGGATGTGGAAGTCCAGGGTGTCTAGGTATTCCGCTACGTAGTTTTCTGTATCTAGGTGTCGGATGTGGAAGTCCAGGGTGTCCAGGTATTCGACTTCGCAGTTTTCTGTATCTAGGTGTCGGATGTGGAAGTCCAGGGTGTCCAGGTATTCCGCTCCGTAGTTTCCTGTATCTAAGTGTCGGATGTGGAAGTTCCGGGTATCCAAGTATTCAGCTTCGTAGTTTTCTGTATCTGGGTGTCAGATGTGGAAGTTCAGGGTGTCCAGGTATTCCGCTCCGTAGTTTCCTGTGTCCAGGTGTTGGATGTGGAAGTCCAGGGTATCCAGGTATTCCGCTACGTAGTTTTCTGTATCTAGGTGTCAGATGTGAAAGTCCAGGGTGTCCAGGTATTCCGCTTCGTAGTTTTCTGTATCTAGGTGTCGGATATGGAAGTCCAGGGTGTCCAGGTATTCCGCTCCGTAGTTTCCTGTATCTAGGTGTCGGATGTGGAAGTTCAGGGTGTCCAAGTATTCCGCTTGGTAGTTTTCTGTATCTGGGTGTCGGACGTGGAAGTCCAGGGTGTCCAGGTATTCCGCTCCGTAGTTTCCTGTATCTAGGTGTCGGATGTGGAAGTTCAGGGTGTCCAAGTATTCCGCTACGTAGTTTTCTGTATCTAGGTGTCGGACGTGGAAGTCCAGGGTGTCCAGGTATTCGAGTTCGCAGTTTTCTGTATCTAGGTGTCGGATGGGAAGTCCAGGGTGTCTAGGTATTCCGCTACGTAGTTTTCAGTATCTAGGTGTCGGATGTGGAAGTTAAGGGTGTCCAGGTATTCCGCTCCGTAGTTTCCTGTGTCCAGGTGTTGGATATGGAAGTCCAGGGTATCCAGGTATTCCGCCTCGTAGTTTTCTGTATCTAGGTGTCGGATGTGGAAGTCCAGGGTGTCCAGGTATTCCGCTCCGTAGTTTCCTGTGTCCAGGTGTTGGATATGGAAGTCCAGGGTATCCAGGTATTCCGCCTCGTAGTTTTCTGTATCTAGGTGTCGGATGTGGAAGTTCAGGGTGTCCAAGTATATCGCTTCGTAGTTTTCTGTATCTGGGTGTCAGATGTGGAAGTTCAGGGTGTCCAGGTATTCCGCTCCGTAGTTTCCTGTGTCCAGGTGTTGGATGTGGAAGTCCAGGGTATCCAGGTATTCCGCTACGTAGTTTTCTGTATCTAGGTGTCGGATGTGGAAGTCCAGGGTGTCCAGGTATTCCGCTCCGTAGTTTCTTGTATCTAGGTACTGGATGTGGAAGTCCAGGGTGTCTAGGTATTCCGCTACGTAGTTTTCGGTATCTAGGTGTCGGATATGGAAGTCCAGGGTGTCCAGGTATTCCGCTTCGTAGTTTTCTGCATCTAGGTGTCGGATGTGGAATTTCAGGGTGTCCAGGTATTCCGCTCCGTAGTTTCTTGTATCTAGGTACTGGATGTGGAAGTCCAGGGTGTCTAGGTATTCCGCTACGTAGTTTTCGGTATCTAGGTGTCGCATGTGCAAGTTCAGGGTGTCCAAGTATTCCGCTTCGTAGTTTTCTGTATCTAGGTGTCGGATGTGGAAGTTCAGGGTGTCCAGGTGTTCCGCTCCGTAGTTTCTTGTATCTAGGTGTCGGACGTAGAAGTCCAGAAAAGTGTGCAACAAGCTTTGGCGCTTCGCTCGAACTATAGTATCCCCTTTGATGTTCGCACGGCCTGAGGTACAAGGCCTGAAATAATCCAGCACACTTTCGTCTCTTACGTTTACCACACGGCTTCAACAGGCTGAACACCATTAACGACGCTCATATGCATTGAAGATTACATTTTCGTTAAAAATTTGTATATGTCTTTATGCATTTCTAGAAAAAGGGACTTACAAATTAAATTTATATGCCATTAACCCCTTCCCGTACTTTAGCGAGTCTGACTCGCGATGAAGATTTTGGCCCAAACATGCATATCGCGAGTCAGAGTCGCGACGAGATACTTGGGCCAAACATGCATATCGCGAGTCAGAGTCGCGACGAGATACTTGGGCCAAACATGCATATCGCGATTCAGGGTCGCGACGAGAGACGTCAAAAAGAGCTCGGTTCGGAATAAAAATTTACAAATTGTGCGAGGCAAGTACCGGTTTCTGTTATCAATTTAAAATATATACCGGCCAGGACAAAATTGATCGAAACGATAGTGCGTCGGAGAACGTTACGATAGAGTTGTCAAAGTCTATAATTAACAAAGGATATACTTTATTCTTGGATAACTGGTACTCTTCACCCAACCTGTTTCTAAAATTACACCAGCGAAAGACAAACGTTATCGGGACCGTACGCAAGAACAGAAAAAATATGCCACAGGACTTGCAAAAGCATATTTTGAAGAAAGGAGAATTTATGTGGAGATCTTGCAATAATTTGATAGCTCTGCGATGGAAGGACAAGCGCGACGTTTATATGCTCTCCACAAAACACAAAACTATAGAGATGGTCGAGGAATCAAACAAACAATTACAGAAAGTAATGAAGCCAAAATGTATTGTAGAATATAATAAGGGTATGGGTGGAGTTGATCGTCAAGATCAGGCGTTAGCATGTTTCCCAATAATGAGAAAAGCCATGAAAGGATATCGAAAGCTGTTCTTCTACATATCAGATATGGCTTTGTTTAATACCTATATCATGCAGAAAACAATTTACAGTCGAAAACGGGAGACCTATGTTGATTACCGTGTAAATATAGCCGAGGCAATTTTACAAATTGTTAAATTACCGGACTACAAAATGCGTGGGAAATCATCAGTTGAAACACCCCTTCGACTCCAAGCTCGATATTGGGCTCATTTCCCCAAAAATATAGATCCGACACCTCGGAATAAGCATCCAACAAGGATGTGCAAAGTCTGCTATAAACAGAAAATTCGAAGCGCAACGAAGTGGGAATGCGCGAAATGTAAAGTGGCTTTACATCTGCCAAAATGTTTTGAGAAGTATCATACCATGGAGGATTTCTAGAATTGTACGTATTTCCTTTTTGGATATTCAGACAGTTTTATGATTAAATTCTTTTAAATAATATACCATTTACTTTTAGGTGTAGTATTATTATATTTCTCAGAGGACCAAACTATTATACATATCCTACAATATTATATACAAAATATAATAAATTTATAATATCATAAAAGTAAAAGCGTAAGAGTTTACTTCCTCAACAGCAGTATCGCGTAAAATTCACTATACCACAGGTATCGCGGGCATCTACATTTCGGTTCGTATTGCGACTGTTTACGAACATCAGTGTGGTCTGTTTAGCGCGCGTCGATGTGTACCGCTTGGGCCCGAGTTTCGTCGAGCTAAATGGCACGGGAAGGGGTTAAACATTTTCGACACCGCAATATATTTTTCTGATTAGCAACATCATAGTGCATTTACATTTTATATCTGTGACAACATAGATTTCAGAGCTTAATACTTGTATGTCCCGTTGAACAACAAAAACTTGTGATATCCCCCAAAAAACACTTACGTGTAAAAAACTACGCCAAGTACAGGTGTGCTGTTTATTCCTCTAATAAAAAGTATTGATATCAGATTATTGAGGCCAAGTACATAAGTCACTACATGTTTGCCTATTATATGATCTAGCACTGGCCCATCATTTTAATTGTATTTTCAAAATTTCCTATAACATTTTCACTACTCTTTTACATTACTACTGCTTGCCATAGTTGATTATGATTTAATGGTCATTTAATAATTAATGAAACTTTATCTGATTCCTTATCGAGTACTACTTGGCGGGTCCGTGCCAGAAATTCCAAAGTACTTAATTTGAACGTACTAATAGTATCCTAAAATTATATGTTTGTTATTAAGATTTTACCGTGATTATTATTAACGAGTTGTCGTTAATAAGCTCTATATAGAAAGTTGACATTGGTTTTTAGTTTAATGACTGGCATTATGAATGCAAATTTATATCAAGAATTGCACGGACCCGCCAAGTAGTACTCGATAAGGAATCAGCTAAAGTTTCATTAATTATTAAATAACCATTAATTCATAATCAACTACGAGAAACAGTAGTAATGTAAAAGAGTAGTGAAAACGTTATAGGAAATTTTTAAAATACAATTAAAATGATGGGCCAGTGCTAGATCATATAATAGGCAAACATGTAGTGACTTATGTACTTGGCCTCAATAATCTGATATCAATACTTTTTATTAGAGAAATACACAGCGCACCTCTACTTGGCGTAGTTTTTTACACGTAAGTGTTTTTTGGGGGATTAATACTCTTTCGTGATAGGTTCTGTGAGGTAATAGTGTGACGTGCAGGGCGTTATTACACGTCTAGCAAAGTTAATCTCCCATGCTACGATTGGAAGTTTATATTTATTTTTGTTTTGGGTAAGTTCTTGACTGCCGTCCTATACAGGCCCGGTCGTTTGGATTGCCGTTAGGTCGAGGAATTGGTGTATGGTCAATTTAAATCAAAGATGCAGTAATCCCAATGAAATGATTCGAATATATTGTTACAACCCAATTTTGCTTAAGTGCTAGTTATTAAAATAGAAAATAAGGAAAGTGCCAGATGGTCTTACAGCCAGGTTACAAAGATCTTATAATGCCGTGCCCACACTCACTCTTACGTACTCACTCTTACGTTCATTCGGCGTGCAACGTTAGACGCCCACGCTGCCTTGGTGTTCGCTATTCTTCTTCTCACGACTCGAGATCTTTCACTTTAATAATCACTTAAACTACACGACAATATTGTTCGTGGCAGAAATCAAAGTACTAACATCTAAACTCACATTGACTAATACGCTACGCGTGCAACTCGTAGGGCTCGATACGACTTATCGACTTACAACGGCGATAGATAAATAGTACGCGGAACTCCCGTGAGAATGATAGCCGCCGCGCGATGCAATTTGTGAGGAGCTATTCCAGCCCGAACTATGCGCTCTGGTGTGTATCTGGAGACTGATTTGCCTTCCCTGATCCATCCTACTTTCTGCTGAAAGTAGGTGGACAGGTAGGGGCAAATCTTACTAATTCAGCGGTTTTTACCCGCTCGCGTGAATCCTGGAATTTTCTGTTCACACGTTTAGGCACGTTCTTGGTGCGATAAGACCGGAAGCTAGCTTCCTCCCAATTTGTTGCAGTCGGCGTGACTTCTCTGTTGCATCGTATCGTATCTATGTGTATGCGAGCTTCAAACATCCAAAGGCACGGCACGTGACAGCATCCCCCCCTTAAGTATCGACGCCCTCGTCGATTCGATCGCCTCTGGCGATCAATCCAACGGCGCTCCGATACCCAAGGGCCACGGATCATAAAGATTTTGGTAAGTGTATAACTACAGGATAAACATAATTTTCCTACGGTAAGTGAAGATCTTATGCTATGGCTTAAGCTTGTGAATACGCTAACTGGACCCGGACTATCACTCTAGTAGGGTTATCTCATTGATAGAAGGATGCCCTGGACTGCTACCTTGCAAATTCCCGTAGATGCAGTCTGGGAAAATCCGTACCCCTTCCTTGCCCATTCGTTCTTCTCCGGTCCTCAGGGTCTCCTCCCAGGGAGACTTCCTCAGTCTTACAACTGAACTCGAGGATGGAAGACGTCCAAGTTACACGCCACGGCATATACACGGCTTTCCTGTGCGAAGGGCCACCTCCCTTAGAGTTGCAGGTGTGGCTGGTAAGTTCCTACTATTATTATTTAATATTCAGTGTTACTATCTCAAAAAGGATAGTTTACTAATGTTTCCCCATCTTCTTTTTCCTTTTAGGACGTGGGAAAGATCTTAATTCCAACCAAGAGAACCCGCCGCCGCCCCAGACGTACAATAAATGAGCGGACGGCGATCCGGGAACATCGCCAAATGCTGCGGTGTCGCAGCGACATCCTATGGGCAAATCCGAACCACGAGGAAGACCCCCTGGAGCTTGGCCGCTTGTTCGCCGCATAAAGCCAATGACAACTTCAGTATATAAAAATTTAGCGGTAAATCATAAAAGAAGTCTACTTTTCTAAATAAAAAGAGATTCGCCTCAGCTTTTGACAGAACTACTCGATTTTTATTTCTTGGTGTTCGTCATCTCCTGTCATAGCGTCTCCTTTACCTTATGAATAGTGGTATGTCTAAGAAATAGGTTTAGGATTAATCGACCTGAGCCTCTTGGCGCGGGAGAATTCCGGTGCCAGTAGCTGTGGGTGGGGAACCGATCTCGGGTTTCCCTGCCCCCATTGTGGTGGTTCTTATTCCGCTGTTGCGAATACGATAAAGGTGACTTAAGCGCTTACGTGGTAATGGCACCGTTTCTCCTACTTCAACGTCGTTCTTCCGGGGAGTTAACCATCCATGACAGGTTCGTTTCCGGATGATTTTCCGACAAAGAATGCCGCAGAGGACCAGCACGAAGAACCCCTGGAGAGAGAATCCGATGATGGTCCAGTGTTGTTGCTGCTGCTTGTTTCTTCTGTGCGTTCCAATCTCCATGATCTTCCGTTCGATATCGAATAGTGATTCGCCATCCTGTCGATACTTCCATGGTTGGGATTTCCCTTCGGATTCGTCCGGTGCTGGCGGCAATACCCTCTCGTCCGGAAGGTCTTTCAGGTTTGGTGCTATCAGGGTCACATTTAGGGTGATCTCTGGTGCATAGAAATATTGCTGCTGGCTTTCATAAGCCCTAATTCCAGTCAGCGTTGCGCTGCGTGTCCGTCCTACGCAATTCGCACTTAGGTGAAATACCCCTGCGCCACTCAATTTCTCTGTGGTATCAACTCGTCCAGGGCAAAGTATGTGCACCGTTTCTGGTTGAGCAAGAGAATACAACCAGCCCCCTTGAGCTGGTAGGTGTTTCCAGAACGGACCAAGCCATGGAGTGACACGGACGTTGCACTGCTGATAAGCTGTTATCGATGGACGAGTCAGCATTTCTATTTCGCATCTTCCAGTTATAGATACTTCGTAAACGGGTGCTTCTATGGTACATATGTAGTTGGAAATTACTTGCACACATGCCGCAATATATAACGAGTCGGCCAAAAAGTATGTTCTACGGTCTTCTGAAACGGCAATGTATGGAGCGGCTGGAGTTATGTAAGCTGAACCCGTCTGACCTCCTGCCTGAGGCACCGGCCACGGATGCATGTGGTATAGCTGATAACGCGTTCTGTCGAGTAATGGAATGTGCAGTACGATGATGAGGCGGCCTTTGTGGAACACTAGGTCAGTGCGTACTATACGTGCCAAGATTTCACCCCTTAAAGACTCCACGGGCAATGGAAACTCAAACTCAGGAGCTTGAAGTTGAATTGCCCGGGAGATTGCTGTTAGTTGATCTGTACGTAGAATGGCGGGATCATATCGCCCATCCCGTGCTGCGGAAATCACTCGGATATATTCCTCACCAATTTTTACGTACTGCTCTAATTTCAATTGAGCGCGGTACGCAAACCTCGTCAGTTCCGCATTAAACCTGATCTTTGCATTTTCCTTGTCCAAGGTTTGTAATTGCTTCCAAAGACCATCTAGTCCGTCGTACAGCTTATCCACTCTTCGGGATTCGCTTACATGATCCTCATGGAGTTGTTGCAACCGTGATGCTGTGATGTGCATTTGTTTTCCTATCAGTTGTGTCAAGTTGGTTTGATCCTCAAACAGTCGGTCTATCTGGGACTGGATATATTCCGCGTCTTCCTGATTCATGGTCCCGAATAGTGATTTACTGATCGATCCAATTATTCCGAGCGGCACAGAACGCTTTTTCATGGTACGCAAGGGCACACGGTCTACGGGAGGTGGAAGTTCATGCGCGACCGCTGCATGCTCTAACTCCCTCACTGTTGTTTTGGCCAATTTTAACTGATCCCGGAGGAGGTCATGTTGCAAGAGTTCGCGGCAAGTGTCTAGTGAGTTTACCTGCTGACAAGCGTCCCGTGCATTGTCTAATTGCTTGCCTATTTCTGGAAAATCATTCTTGAATTTTTCCACTTCAATAAATACACTTACTCTCCAATCCACGTGTTGTAGTCGTAGTGAGGTCACTTTTTCGTAATATAATCCAGGAAGATCTTTTATCGCAATGTTCTGATGCGAATTCTGATTGTTCAAACTCCCCTCCCCCGGAGACACAAGGCTCAAA
This sequence comes from Cephus spinipes, assembly GCA_963971525.1. Taxonomy (NCBI): domain Eukaryota; kingdom Metazoa; phylum Arthropoda; class Insecta; order Hymenoptera; family Cephidae; genus Cephus; species Cephus spinipes. The sequence goes on from OZ020576.1 coordinate 14,148,619, forward strand.
AACACTAGTATCCAGATTCCCATCATGTTTCCCCTATTGTTGCTGGATATTTTCAGCTCTTACTCCAGCGTTACAACTGGGACTTCTTGATCAATGATTGCTGGTTCAATGGATGTTGGAGGGCCCGGATGCACATATAGTTGGTCAGTCACCACTGGAGTCACTATCGCCACAGGCCTTCCCTTATAGCGCGCTGCTATATAGAAGCTTTTTGTTGAGCCACTGATCGCGTTCGCCTGTCCGATCCCCGTTTGTTGAATTAAGGGGTCCTTTGGTCCCTCGGGTCGTCTGATCTGATGATCACACCGTTTCACTTTACCACTGGCTACAGCTTCCGCCCGTTTTTCTCGATTTTTCACTCCCGCGCGGCGTACCATGAGTTTTTGTACTAATTCCCGAGACGAGCAGCGGAAGTCTGGCTTGATTTACTAGCCCTCAATGGTGGTAACAATAATATTAATCAGAACTGACCCTATCGTCGGACATCGACACCGCTCCCTTTTTACCGGTGCACTCGCAGTCGGTTCGGGGAATATGCGGGGATAACTGGGAGTATCTAGGGTTAGATCATACACATTCGAGCGGGTAATCGCTCAGAATCTCAGTATTTTGGGAATACGTAAGGTTCGAGCGGGTAATCGCTCAGAATCTCAGTATTTTGGGAATACGTAAGGTTCGAGCGGGTAATCGCTCAGAACCTCAGTATTTTGGGAATACGTAATGTTCGAGCGGGTAGTCGCTCAGAACATCACTCGAAAGGACTTATATTGGAAGAGCAGGAATATTCGAGCGGGTAATCGCTCAGTAATTTTCCCGTCAGGATATAGCTTGTGCGGGTTATCGCACTAAAGCTGTCAAGGTGCTGGATTCACGCTAGAGTCACTAAGGAAATGTTTCGAAGGCGACGTGCGAGTGCGTTCCAGTTATGCTGGGGTAAATGTCGATAATAGTCCGATGACACCCGCGGAGTTCCCGGGGAAATCTGCTACAATGTGAAACAAATACGGAATATGCTGCTCGTCAGGAGAGTATATTAGTATTCTCGCAAGTGACCGTACCTCCCCTGCTGCTGTCTCTATTCGTATGGCACCCACGTCAAAAAGCACTACTCCCGGGTCAACAGCACTGATTCTAACGAAGTTCAAATCGTAACCTAGGTTTACTTCAAATATTGCAGATCCGTGTAATAACTGAGGTGATTCTAATTCGTGTTGCACTTCACCGATCGGTACTGATTCTAAATTATTACTGTCTTCAATGGCTAGATGAATGTAGCGGACCATTGAAATATCTAAGTATGAGGAGACCGGAGTGGCTAATGAGTTCCGTGTAAGTTGTCTGCGTACTGATGACTGAATCCTTGAGGGCAGGGAGTCGAGCTCTCTGTTCACTCCTTTTTGCAACTTTGCTTTCCCACATTCGGTAGTCGCTATGGTGGACTTCCCTCGTTATCATCACGTACTGGACCTCGTATTTCGGTCAGCATTACCTGGTTGCGGATTCCCATCCTGGCAGAACGTGAGAAAATCTTCCAACTGCAGTCTCCATGGTTTCGGGTGCTTCCGGTGTCACTAGATCCCTTTATTCGCCAGCCAGCGTGTGTTGCATGTGAGGATTTCGGGAAATTGCTTATCGATTCCTAATGTTCATTCTAACATTCCAATACATTCACTCGTATGACAATTTCACGGCATCTACATGTTTACGAATTAGGTGACCATTTGGCATTTTCAATATTACATTATTTCTATCTGTTACATCTACTATAGTATATGGTCCATGATATTGACCATCAAACTTACCCTTCCGGACCTCCTTTTTCACCCAAACCTCGTCGCCTACGCGGCCTGTAAATGGCCGTGCCTTTTCATCATAGTACCGTTTGTAATTTTCTTTCGCCTTGTTGATGTTTTCCCCCGTGATTTCACGAATTTCCGATAGTCGCCTTATCAATTCCGATGTAAAGGAATTATAGGTGGAGAGTTTGGGCTCCGTAGGAAACTGGCTTGGCAGTCTCGGTAGTCTCCCGTATACTACCTCGTACGGGGTGAAATTCGTCGCCTCGTGCACACAGGTGTTGTAAGATAGTTCGGCGTAGGGCAATAGTCTGTCCCAATCATCATATTTCCCGATATAATGCTTGATATACTCCGTCAGCATGATGTGACTTCGCTCTAGGGCACCGTTCGTTTGAGGTCTATATCCAGACGTTGTAAGCTGTTTGATTTTGAATATCTTCGCAATTTCTCTTAGAAGACTACTCGTAAATGCGGCTCCCCGGTCAGTCAATATAGCACGCGGAGCCCCAAATTGACTTATGAGCCGTCGCGTTATTGCCTCTGCAATGGTGGCTGCTTTTAAATCCGGGATAGGCTCTGTCAAACAATACTTCGATAATTGATCTTGCATGGTTAGTATATGCTTATTTCCATGTGGAGTAGTGGGTAAAGGCCCTACTGTGTCTAGTGCAACTTTATCAAAGACGTCCACAGGTGTCTCCGTAATCAGCATCGGTTCGCGAGTTTTAACCCGCACGAGCTTCTGCTCTTGACAGCTCCTGCAGCGCCTGATAAAGTTTTGCACATCATTACGAAGTGACGGCCAATAAAAGCGTTCTCGGATTTTCCGGTAGGTCTTTGTTACCCCCCTATGACCGCCCATCAAGCTCTCATGAAACTCGCTTAAGATGGTATTCCGATCTTCCGGCCTCGGCATTTGTATTTTCCCGTAACAAATGGTCACTGCAACCCCCGAATTCGCAAATATCTCGTGAATTTTGTCAACAAGTTCGCCTGCGGGCAGGGAATCTGTATAATCTCCGGCGCGGGATATTCGAAGAGATTCAACGTGGTTACGTTCTAAAATCCTCTTCAAGTTGCTTAATCCCTTGAAAATGTTTTCATCTTCAGTTTTTTCGAAGTACCGGGTTTTTATGACTATACTGTAGATCTTATTCTTCCCACAAGGTGTGACAACAATTTGTCCCACCCTTGGACTTGCCTGTTTAATTCTGTCCGCATCAATTCTTCCCAGATCCGAGAGTATTTTCCCAATTGGCGTAACGAGTTCTCCATCTGCGGATACAAAATGGACGTAGTTATCGGGTTTATAAGTTAGACATTCCCGGGTTCCAACGACGGGATTTTTGATTTTCACCTCTTCCCCTTTTTGATTGCCTTTCTGGTCATTCTCACTTTCCGAAATTGATGCTACGGCGCACAGGTCATTGTCGCTGAATCTTATGGTTTCCGATGGTTCGTTACACGAGGTTGTTTCTTCCGGCCTTGGTCGTGGAGTAAATATCTGCCTTGGTGTGGAGTTAAAAGGAAACGGAGTTGACCGTGCGGTAGGAACTACTCCTGCAGCTGGTAAAGAGAACCTTACTTCTCTCGAACACCCTTTTCCACCACCGCTCTCCGCTGGATATGAGCGTAACGGTGTATTATCCCCTTTTCCGTTCTGTTTTTCCGGTATCACTTTACTGTCTTGGTCTGTGGTTTGCGTAGGTTCCTCAATGACAGGGGGAACGAGGTCATTTTTGGAAAGGCTTACTCGTCGCAGGAGTTCGGTTTCCGATAACTGCGGAGCAGTATTCGTTAACTTCTCAATACGTCTAGCAAGCACCATATCCTCCAGTTCATCATCGAAAGGATCCAACTCCTCGAACTTCTCCTGCATTTCCTCCGGTATCGAGTCTCCATCCGAAACAGTACCTAATACGATTTCAACGTTCTCGTTATCTTGAACCGGACTCGCCCCTTTATCTTGGAATTTCCCCTCCAGAACCCGTAGGGATTCATCAAATTTGCTGAACGACTCTTGAAGTTGCACAGCTAATTCGCCCGTGTCATTCATAGAAGGTGAATTAGTGGCCTCCAACTCTGGGACAGTTGGCTGTGGATTTTCCCCGGTATGTTCCTTCGGTTTGATAGGGGATTCCCCGGACTGTACCTGCTCCTCGAATACACTATCGTCCGAGCCCTCGTCAACAGAACTCAGATTAATAACAACGGTGTCGGGTGTCTTGGCGGTCAGTGGGTCGCTCAGCCCTGCTGACGCCTCGGGTTCAGCGATCTTAGGCGGCAGCTCCGTTGGAGTTAGCGGGCGCCTCGACGGTAGAAGTGGTGCGGGTAGCGTACTACGATGCATTCTCTGTATCGGCGGATCGGATGCCTCAGTACTTGACTCATCGGTTTCAGATATTGTGGGTACCGCGGGGGTAGATTGCGTGCGAGAACGAGTCCTAGCAGCAATGCCACCAAGGTTTTGAGTTGCCGAAAATTTAGTAACTCCCGGCCGTCTAGAGGGTCCTGGTGGTCTCCCCCGACCCCTTGCTCTAGTTATACTACTTACCCCGCGTGCTGATGTCGGCACATTACTCGAGTTTATCGGGAGTACTCTTTTCGTGCTGTCGCTTCCGGAACACTCCGAGCTTGATTCCCCTGAAATTACCGGGTTTCGGGAAAGCGCGTCCGCGTTGACGTTCAATTTCCCGGCCTTATAGACAAATTCGTAGTCGTACCTTCTCATTTTCCATTTCCACCGCGTAAGCCGTTTTCCAGGATCATCCATGGCTCCTATCCATTTCAAGGGTTCATGATCGCTAACAAGCTTAAACCTTCTACCATACAGATAGGTATTAAAGTGCTCTATAGAATCAATAACCGCCAGGCATTCCTTATCCGTAGCGGAATAGTTCTTCTCAGCCTTTGTTAGTACCCTCGAATGATAAGCTATCGGCAGATCTTGCCCATCATGTTCTTGCGATAATACTGAACCTATGGCGATGTCCGAGGCATCTGTTGTTAAGATGAATTGTTTATCCAAGTCCGGGTACTGCAATATTGGTTCCTTGCATAAAGCTTTGCGAAGGTCCCTGAAACTGCTCCTCTGTGGAGGTCCCCAAGAGAATGCTAACCCCTTCTTTAGTAGGTCAAATAATGGCTTTGCACGCGCTGAGAAATTCGGTATGAACCGTCGGTAGTAACCGGCTAACCCCAGAAACTGGCGCACATTCTTCGGAGTCTTCGGGGTAGGAAATTTCTCTACTGCTCTTAATTTCTTTGGATCCATTCTCAGCCCGTCACGGCCCACTATGTGTCCGAGATAAGCAACCTCTCGACGAAGAAATTCGCATTTGTCAGGTTGCAAGGTGAGATTAGCTTCTTCAAGGCGTCTCATGAGACGTCGAACCTTGATCTTGTGTTCTGTCAAGGATTTCGCGAAGACCACGACGTCATCCAGGTAAACAAACAATTCTGTGCCTTGCAGTCCTCTCAGCACGTTATCCATTAATCGCTGAAACGTAGCAGGTGCATTTTTCAACCCTTCGGGCATCCTAGCATATTCGTAATGCCCATTTAAAGTAGAGAAAGCGGTTTTTGCTCGATCCCCGTGGTCCATGGGGATTTGTTGAAATCCGCTAGCTAGATCGAAAGTTGAAAAATACTGCGCCTGGCCCAATTGGTCCAATATCTCTAGTATATTGGGCAGAGGATAAGCGTCAGATACCGTTTTTTCATTAAGTTTGCGAAAGTCTATAACCATTCGTCCGCATGCGCGGACGGCCCTGTGAATCAGGTTTCTTAGGCACTATCCACACTGGCGAATTATACGGAGATTGCGAAGGAATTATTATCCCATCGCGTAGTTTCGTCAGTACTTGTTGTTCGACCTCATCCCTATGTATTACTGGGAATCTGTACTGTCTGGTGTTTATTGGCAGGTCGTCGACAGTTGGTATTTTATGATATACCCGATCCGTGCACTGTAACTTATCGCCTTGGAGTTTGAATCGACCCGGGTATTCCTCGATAAGTTCGCGAACGTGTCTCTGTTCCTCTTCGTTGAGATGATCTAATCGCAATGCAGCTAATATGGCGTCTACGCGATCTGCCGGGGGAACAGCGTCCACGTCCGTTGACTCGGTATCCTCGAGCTCAGATTTCTCGTCGGGACTACAGTAGGTAAACGGCACTAATTCCTGTGCTCCTGGCTGGATTTCTATATCCTCGTTCGAGGTATTAATTGCCATCACTTGGCAGTGGCCATTGGTCTGGGTGACTAGGGCTTCGCCCAGAAACAGCCCTTCCGGTGCCGCCACACGAGCCAGGTAGCCTTCCTTTAAATCCCTATTTACCACTTCTAACGTTACTTGCTGTCGAGTGCGCGCTCGTATTCGAAAGACTCGATTGGATTTTGCCATTAATATGCGATTGGTTATATGAGGGTTGGTATCAACGAACGGTTTTGGTCGAATGGGGTCGCTTTGAGTAACCATGGTATTGTGGTGAACGAAATCTCCGCCTTTTCCTCGCGAAAGTATGGTTTCCCAATTATAGCATCGGCTGCCAATGGTAAATCGTACATGACATTGAACTTTGTCGGTTTGTCTGTGAAGTAAATTAGTACGGTACCAAGTGTTAGTATTTCCTTTTCCGCGATTCCTGAGACTTTGATTATCTCCTCTGTATTTATTATCTGATCTTCATCTATCGCCCTTAGCTTAATAAGACTGGCGTCCGAGCCCGTATCCAAGAAAAATCGTCCTACTCGGTTACGGAGTTCCGGAGCTGACATTTCCACTACCGGCGTTTCTACTGAGGCGCTCGTCCAGAGGACGGTGCAGACTTTTCCAGGAATTTCACTGTGTTTTGTTTCTCGTCCAGGCGACTCGCCTGACGCGATTCCTGTGAGTGGCTCGCCGTCGGACTTGGGCGACGAGCCTCCTGGTAGTTTAAAGACTGGCGATCACCCGGACTAGACGAACGATCAACTCGTGCTTTAGAACAATGGCAGCATTCGCTGCTGGGTCGACCGTGACGTTCACTCTCTCGGGTATAGTCCCCACTTCTCGGACGGTACTTCAAAATTCCAGCCGGTCTTGGTGGAAAATCGGGATCAGGCGATTCCTGCCGAACCGTGTATTCCCTCCGGGAACTCCGATACGCAGGCGATGGGGTGCGCGAGCCGTAATAACGATTCGCATCGTACCTTCGCCGATCGTATGGTCGGTCATCGTCCCGATAGTGTGACCGTGATTCACGCGCGTAGCGATATTCACCATCGTCTCGGTATGTCGGCCGAGAATCGCTGGTATGATAAGGAGAACGCGAACTCTTTTCCGCGTGTGAGGGACGATCGTAATACGTGGGGCGAGTAAAGTTATCGCCTTCCCTCGTGTACAGGACACGACTAGGACTGATTTCGCGGCGTTTTCGACGTTCGTCCCTATCGGCAAATCTTTGAGCTATGTGAAAGGCCTCGTCCAACGTCGCCGGTTCCTTCGCGTCTACGGCATCACTCATTTTTGTCGGTAATCCGTCTATAAACGCGGTCAGAGCTAACTGTCTTAGCGGATCCTTTTCTCCTTCGGGTGGGTCAACGTTATGTTGCGCCCGATATGCAGACCGTCCTCCGCTAAGGAGAATCCGTATCTTATCGTAAAATTCACCGACCAGCTGGCCCTGTTTCATCCTTATCCGCGAGAGAGCATCCGTGTAATAGTCATATGTTTTGCCAGTGGCCAGACGGCTCTTTAGATATTTGATATATTCTGCGACGGTGTTTATCTGTTCGCCGTAAACGATATTCCTGATATCACCCTGTAGGTTCCCTATAGCAGCTTTAACGTATTCGCTCTCCGTGCCCGGTGGTAGCAACGATGCACCATTCTGTATGTCTTGTAAATAGTGCCTGAGAGCCATATTCTTCCCATCATATTTGGGAACTAGCCCCAACCGTTTCTGTAGCGTCATGCTGCTCATCATCTCAGTCACATTATTAAGCAATCGCGTAGATATGTCTGGATCGGTCGCCATAATGATCAAAATTCCTTGCGGCGAGGTTTAAAAGAAGAAAGGAGGTTACCTATTTAGATTCTAAATCCCCGTTAATCTAAAAAGATAGCTACAATCTCGAACATCCACCAATTCCGTTTTCAATCCTCAGAGGTAGTCAATTATTATCCCACTTCTGACACCAATTAACTTGTGACGTGCAGGGCGTTATTACACGTCTAGCAAAGTTAATCTCCCATGCTACGCGTGGAAGTTTATATTTATTTTTGTTTTGGGTAAGTTCTTGACTGCCGTCCTATACAGGCCCGGTCGTTTGGATTGCCGTTAGGTCGAGGAATTGGTGTATGGTCAATTTAAATCAAAGATGCAGTAATCCCAATGAAATGATTCGAATATATTGTTACAACCCAATTTTGCTTAAGTGCTAGTTATTAAAATAGAAAATAAGGAAAGTGCCAGATGGTCTTACAGCTAGGTTACAAAGATCTTATAATGCCGTGCCCACACTCACTCTTACGTACTCACTCTTACGTTCATTCGGCGTGCAACGTTAGACGCCCACGCTGCCTTGGTGTTCGCTATTCTTCTTCTCACGACTCGAGATCTTTCACTTTAATAATCACTTAAACTACACGACAATATTGTTCGTGGCAGAAATCAAAGTACTAACATCTAAACTCACATTGACTAATACGCTACGCGCGCAACTCGTAGGGCTCGATACGACTTATCGACTTACAACGGCGATAGATAAATAGTACGCGGAACTCCCGTGAGAATGATAGCCGCCGCGCGATGCAATTTGTGAGGAGCTATTCCAGCCCGAACTATGCGCTCTGGTGTGTATCTGGAGACTGATTTGCCTTCCCTGATCCATCCTACTTTCTGCTGAAAGTAGGTGGACAGGTAGGGGCAAATCTTACTAATTCAGCGGTTTTTACCCGCTCGCGTGAATCCTGGAATTTTCTGTTCACACGTTTAGGCACGTTCTTGGTGCGATAAGACCGGAAGCTAGCTTCCTCCCAATTTGTTGCAGTCGGCGTGACTTCTCTGTTGCATCGTATCGTATCTATGTGTATGCGAGCTTCAAACATCCAAAGGCACGGCACGTGACAATAGTTGCGAGTGACAACTTAGGCGTAGGATTAATTCACTCCTAAACGTACTCTGCCAGCAAAAATAGGAATTGGTGCAGCAGTGGGATTAATACTGCTGCGTTACCTTTAAGAGGTACGAGGATTTCCTGCAAATTATAAGTTCGTTTCCTGATTCTAAAGATTTATGTCGAAGCAGTGCGATGGATTGGACCACTAGATGCTGTACTGTAGTAGCTTTTATCGCCTCTTCGTTTCTTTTTCAGGCTTCTGCAACAAATAAAGTTTAAGGATTATTGACTCGTTCACCCGCCTCTGCTTGCGGGTATGTCGGTCCCTCTTGTGGCCGGTTGCTGTATTAGGCCGCTTGGTGGTGGGTATCGCTGCGCGACTCCTTCACGCGATAGGTGGTTTGGGAACGTTGCAGTATAGCATAACAGAAAGAGAAAAAGATAAGACAGGCAACGCTAAAGGACAATAATAGACGTTCACAAACGAGAACTTTCACAGTAATTTTGAGCTGGAATATCGCTAGCGGATTGTCGTGAAAAGCTTGGTTCAAGAGAGAGCTCTGATTCTAGTGTTTTGTGGCGAGATTAGGGTGAATCATGTCATAACATATACGGCATAATTTCGTGTAGAAATAAATTTGAACCATACAATATTTATATTATAATTACTATACTAATTATATTATAATTATACTTATGATCTGAATTATTATTTGTTTACAGTAACTGAATACTTCAAAGGCAACAAGTGGAAAATACACCCAGATTGGGTATACTGTGAATATAATGCAGGATCCGAAAAATGGTTTTCCACCCCAGAGGAGCGTGTTCTTCATTTTCTGACTCGAACTGGTCGGCCAGGTTGGAAATGGATGTCTTTAAGACCAAAGAGTCGCAGCTCGCAACATAAACAAGCGAGCAAGCCAGATAAGGATTCATATTACTGTGAGTACCTCCTATGTGTTATTGTTACGTCCGACGCGTTTTAGACCGAAGAACTGAACGTGGAGAATGAATCCATTATTTTTGGAATTCTTGCCGGTTTTCAGTGCTGGAGCACACCCAACTGTTGTTCTGTTGCTTATTTCTTGCGTTTTGAGGTATGATCGCGATCGAAATCTTGAGTACACAATGAAAGTAAAGGGAATTGGTATTTTATAAATGATTAGAGTAACCGGAAAAATGCTGTGAAACAATATCTATAGGGTGTTCCGAAACTACCTGACCAACAGGGTATAGCGGTGTTCTGATCTGAAAACTGAACTGGTCACGAAAATGACCTTCCTTTTGTCCGGAAACTCTTAATTTTTAAATGGGAGCAGGTCAAATTTGACCAATCAGAGCGAGGCGTAAACAGAAACGTAGCCACCTACGATCTCTGAGTTTTCTTCCCTCGATTTTGTTTCTGGGTGGCTATGGGCAGACTGAAGCCAAGCGAAGCCATGCCTATTAGATGTCATGCGCTGAGAACAGTCACACACTGACTAAAAACTGCAATATCCTGTGATAATGTAGGAAATATTAAGGGGGGAGCCTGCTTTAGAGGCTCCAAAAAATCGATTTTTTCGAGGATTTTTTTGGGAAGGAAAGAAATATCCGATTGAAACGAAACTTTCAGGGTTTATTATTGTATATTTGAACAGTCTTCTCAAATTTTTTCATTAGGATATATTTCATATTATGCCTGGTACAAGCATTTTGCCGAGGCGTGTCGAGTGTGCATTTGTCCTGCGGCGGGAAAGATGCAGGTCGCAATTTCCATCTGAAACAAAAAATTCAAAAAGAATTATATTTTTGAATAGTATAGCTTCTAGTTAAACCAAGAAAATTCAACAAAAAGTGAAAAACTCAACAATTCCTCGCAAATTGAAAAAAAATTTCACTTTTTTGGGGAAAAAATTTCACTTCATATTGTTTAAAAAGTGGGTTAATCTTAACTTTCTTAAGGTTTTTTAGGTTCAACTAGAAAAGAATTTAATCCCGAATACAATGAATTTTGTCTCGTTTCGATAGGACGTTTACTTTTTTCCCTATCTTTCCCGCCAATTAGGAAAAAGCGTAAAAATGAAAAACCGAGAAATCGCGCGTCAAAGTTTTCGTATTCAAAAATTCGTAATTTTCTTAAACTTACCACATTAATATGCTAATCAGCGATTTCTGGTCCATAGAGTTGCCCTTCAGACTCTTCAAAAAACTGGTTTTCGTCCATATGCTCGAGTCTGCGGGCTGTTCTGGCCTCTTTACTTGACAATGAAGCGCGCCTGTTTTCTCGGGTGATGCGCTCCTTGTCGGCTCTCTCGGCAAAATTGTTGCATTGCTGTCCAATTTTCAAAACCAGTAACTGCATGGTTTTCAATGCTGCACTGTAGCCTTCATTAAACATTCCTCCAGCGATGTAAGCAGCAATCTCAACAATTTTAATGCCTGAGTGAAGGTGTTTAGGCGTCATGCGCCACACAGTAGAATTGAACGACTCGTTCGCATTTTGTGTGTGTCCACCCAAACACCTCGTTAGCAGCTCGTCCTTCGATAATTCCTCGTACACAGGACGAATGTGCTTCTCGACATGTTCGTCAATTAGACGTGGCGGATGTTTAAAAGCAGCCGGCCGCTCGTATACCTGCTCGACGCTTACTCACTATTTCTTCTGTAACTCCGAAAATATTTCGAATTTGCTTATAAAATTTTAGGGACACATTCTTGGATAGTTTAGGAAGACATTTATGAAAAAAATCGATTTTTTGGAGCCTCTAAAGCAGGCTCCCCACTTAAGATCTGTCGCAGTAGGTAAATCTGAAATCTGTCACCTTCAAGTATTATGTAACTTGGTGTGGACCATAAAAGTGTACCGGAAAAATTCTGGAAAAAGTCCTGGAAAAAATAGCGGTAAAAGTCCGGAAAACAGTACTGATAAAAGTTTTAGAAAAAATCCCGGAAAAAGTACAAGAAAACGTACCGCAGAAAGTCTCTCTCTTTCTCTCTCTCTCTCTCCCTCTCCCTCTCCCTCTCCCTCTCCCTCTCCCTCTCCCTCTCCCTCCCTCTCTCTCTCCCTCCCTCTCCCTCTCCGTCTCCCTCTCCCTCTCCCTCTCCCTCTCTCTCTCTCTCTCTCTCTCTCTCTCTCTCTCTCTCTCTCTCTCTCTCTCTCTCTCTGTCTGTCTCTGTCTCTGTCTCTGTCTCTGTCTCTGTCTCTGTCTCTATCTCTGTCTCTGTCTCTGTCTCTGTCTCTCATCAGTCACTCATATTCTACGTTACGAGGAGGACCCACCGGCGTACAGACCAATGTCCAAGATGTCCTATTATAGTATATTGTATGCGTTTCAACGTTAGTTTACGCTACGTTTAGCTAGGTAAGGTTAGGATAGGGTGGAATGTTCAAACTTCGGAGACTGGGTAGGTTAGTGGATAAGTATATTGTTGACAAGCGAGCGAAGCGAGCGAGTTCGACTGAAGAGGGCATTACGAACATACCAAGTGACTTTATTTTCTTATTATAAAATATTTTGTTGACTTAAATAAGACATATTATGGGTTTTCTGTGTGCTAAACATAATTCTTAAGTCGAATTTGCAAAAAAGAATTCCTGTCGAGGAAGCAGCTGCTTATATCCTCGAGAAGAATACGTTATTTTTAATGGGGACATAGATTTTATTATCCCGAGGTGTTACCATCAATTTTTTATTTGATTTGACATTTTAATTTAACTAACAGGATTAGCAGTTTCTTCAAGTACCGACTTACTAGTGTTTCTATTGTGTTTTACGCGTGCCGGTTATTAGCGTTTGGCAATTGTTTATTTTTATTCCTATCACTCGACTGGTTTATGGATTGTTGGAATATTAAAGGTAATAATCTCTAATATTATTTCCTCAGGATTATCGCTGTGACTAATTCCAAGGGCATTATGTAATATTAGGGATTTGAAGGTTCTATTTTCCCTTTCCATCAATAGCGTCGGTATGAGAGATCGATAGGAGTTTTGATGAATTTTAGGATTTGAAGAGTTTTCTCAGATACAGTTATGCACATCCACAATGTGCCATGCACTCTTATGTATCCATCATCGAGAAGAGTTAGTTAAAAAAAGGATAGAGGACAGAGGGGTATGAGAGCGGAACTTTACATTGGATTATGTGCAACATCAAGAGACTCGGTCGAGTCTCGCGCCAAGTACAGGCAACCCACCGTACACGGCCCGCCGAGACTATTTACTCGAAGCATCCCTTATACCTGTGGTTCAACTCAAATATCTTTTGAATAGCTATGTGTGAAAAAAAGTTATTCACAAATTCACTATAGGAATCGAGGGTTCTCAATTGATTCCCATCAAAATAAATCAGATTGATTTACGAGATCAGGGTGTGTTGAAGTGGCAAGCGAGATAAGTTTATTTCATGTCCGTCGTCATCGTCATCGTCGTCGTCATCATCGTCGTCGTCATCATCGTCGTCGTCATCTTTGCACGTGCATCTACTTTTTTACACGACAAATGGCGCTGACTGCTTTGCCTTCTTTACCTATTTCTACTCTAGATCGTGTTGGTAATTCACGAATACACAACACATTCAAATACACTTAGTACGTGAAAGTACCGTTCACACCGAATTTTCAGTTAGTATAAGGCTGCTTTCACAATATTATAGACTTATTAAGTCCTTAATAGGATTCATGTAAAGCGCGTGTGCATAAGTGTACGTATGTGTGTGCTTCGACATAGTTCCTCGTATTTTAGTTGACAATTTTTAGAGATATATGATGTCCAGGTGTTCCTCTTCGTAGTTTTCTGTATCTAGGTGTCGGGCCTAGAAGTCCAGGGTGTCCAAGTATTCTGCTCCTTAATTTCCTGTGTCAAAGTGTCGGATGTGAAAGTCCATGGGCGTCCAAATGTTTCGCTCCGTAGTTTCTTGTATCTAGGTGTTGGACGTGGAAGTCCAGGGTATCCACAAAAGTGTACAACGAGCAACGCTTTGGCATTTTGCTCAAACTATAGTATCCTCTCTGTTGCTCGCACAGTCTGAGGTACGTAAATAATCCAGCACACTCTCGTCTCTTACGTTTACCACACGGCTTCAACAGGCTAGATACCATTAATGACGCTTACATGCATTCAAAATTACATTTTCTTTAAAAATATGTGTATATCTTGTGACGTGATTCTCCCGAATCGCGCCACAAAAGTAATTAATTTCGACTTCTCTCTCAAACTAAGCTCCACATAACAATCCACTAGCGAGATTCCGCTTAAAATAATATTCTCAAAGGTTCAGTTGGTGAACGTCTATTATTGTCCTTTACCATTTCTGATTTCGTTTTGTTTATACTGCCTTATCTTTTGCTTTCTGTTATGCTATGATTAATCTCGACTCTCGAGTCTCTCTACGAGGACATAAGGGCGTGAGAATAGGACGCCATTAGTTTGGAGTTACCATTTCCTTTTCTTTTCTGTTGTGAAATCTTTCGCTTTTATTAATATTTTCTGCTTTTCTTTTTGAAAAATATAGACACGTACACTGCAGGACAGTAATGCCGTCCTTGGGTGGAGCTAGTAGGAAGCGGGAGTAGGGCGACCGGCAGTGGCGACTGGTAGCGAGCAAGCCAGGCCGCCGCGTAGAGAGGGTAGCCTATTCCCCTCGCTCGGGACGGCATGTCTGTCCAGAGTCCAGGCGTCCCGTATAAGAGTGTCTCAGACAATTTCAACAGAGTTCGCATAAGTCCCTCTCACTCGCAGTTAGTGGAGTCCCAGAGATAGCCTGCACTGTGTATAAGAGCGTCTCACTTGGGTCTAGCGCTAGTCGCCCATAAGACCCTCTCACTCGCTGGCAGCAGTGGCCTAGCGCGCATAAGAGCGTCTCACTTGCGTCTAGTGCTAGTCGCCCATAAGAGCCTCTCACTCCAAACATTAGGATCTCTTATTATAATCCGCAGGCCACTGCTGGCAGCGAGTGAGAGGGTCTTATGGGCGACTAGCGCTAGACGCAAGTGAGACGCTCTTATGCGCGCTAGGCCACTGCTGCCAGCGAGTGAGAGGGTCTTATAGGCGACTAGCGCTAGACCCAAGTGAGACGCTCTTATACACAGTGCAGGCTATCTCTGGGACTCCACTAACTGCGAGTGAGAGGGACTTATGCGAACTCTGTTGAAATTGTCTGAGACACTCTTATACGGGACGCCTGGACTCTGGACAGACATGCCGTCCCCAGCGAGGGGAATAGGCTACCCTCTCTACGCGGCGGCCTGGCTTGCTCGCTACCAGTCGCCACTGCCGGTCGCCCTACTCCCGCTTCCTACTAGCTCCACCCAAGGACGGCATTACTGTCCTGCAGTGTACACGGCTAAACCGTCCGTTTAACCGATGACTGGTTTCCTTTGCCATTATCAGGCGAATGTCTTTCCGCCTAGTATAGCATAAAGGACGATAGTGTCGTTATCATTTCGTATTCTTGAGTTTTCCGATTTTGTGCCATTTTTTTATATGATTTGTAAATTTTATTCTTTCTGTAATTAACGAATTTTCTGGAATCTTCGCCTAGTGTACGCGTCGGAATCTGCCTGCCAGAGCGTTTGACCCTAGGTTTGGTTGTTCGACAGCCAGATTCTCTCACTGCCTATTTATAATATTTCAATTATTATAAGATATCGTTTACCGTAATACTACTATTCTTTTAAGATTGTAAATTACTTTGGGATTTCCAACTCTGTCAGTTCCGTTAAATTTCGTGGCGAGCTCACGCCTCTTATTATTCCGAATATCTGGAAACTTCACTGTTCTCAATCTATCTTTTCTGTTGAACTTCTATAATTAAATTGGAATTCGCTGGTGCTACGACTTTCTTTAATTTTTCTAAAGTGCGATTCCTAACTTAATATTCCTAGTTTTGTATGCGATATCTTCAGTTCCTATTTTATGAAGTGTTGCTTGTGTGTCGATATCAATCATTTATAATTTCGTTAGTATCGCTTTGCTCGCTTTGCTGTGTTGTGTTTGCAAATTTTATGGCGACCTTTGAGATATTTTCGATGATAGAGTTATCGTTGACTATTTGTTGCGCACCTACGACCTGATTTAGAATATTCTCGCTGTAGTTCTTCAGCATAGTTGAGACGTTTCCAATATTCTCGTTTGGTTGGTCGACCGTGCGACTACCCGCCTTGGCGACTAACCCTGTGTTCTGATTTCTTCTCGTACCTTGTTCTATTGCCCTGCTGATTAACTATAAGACTCTGATTCAACCGTCTACTAACTATTCTACCGAATTCCATGTTTTCCGTTGAAGTTTATATTTTTCTATATTCTGTCCCGTTACTCTTTGGCTTTTCTAATTATTTTTCTTCTCGTTTATAAATCCTTACATCTTTCTTTTCCTTTCCTTTTTCGCCCTTGGTTGGCCTAGTATATATCCGATCCGTATTCCCATTCCGCTTGGGCAGACTCGTTATTACCGCGTGCGCTAGACCACTGGCTAAATTACTTTCATCTCGATTCTTAAGGGCCAATTCCTGAACGTGGCGCTCGCTTATTGAACTACCTGAATACGGTCTATTCCACCACTGAAATATCTGATCCTATGTCTGTTCCGTGGTTTCGATTACGGCACTGACATTGGCAAGCGACATGGAACGAGTTTGCTTACGATTTCCGGAAACGATACTATCGCGAAGATTATCAGGATCGGTTACGCGAAGAAGCTTACCGAAGGATACAAGGGCCTAAGGAAAGCCCATTGGAGCATTTAACCAAGCTCCGAAGCTTGTTTGCGAGAATTATTCCACCCCTGGACGGCGAAGAAGAACGTCTTGCGGATTCCGGACCCCGCGATGAGTACCGACAATACATCCGTCATTTCGATGACTTGGATCTCGACAATTTAGAACAACTGATTTGAGAATATGAAGTAATCGTTAATTTGCAAAGGCGCGAATTACCACCCGTGCCTCTCGAACAGTGCGTAGCGCCCGATCTAGCGTATCAAGGATCGAGAGTTCCACCGCGACTGGTTCCAACTAACCGACGTTCCAATACAATCGCGACGCGAGTGAAAAAGAATAAGACTCCTCAGCAGAATAATTCTTCCTCTGTTATTCGTTCCGCTGCCGTTCCAGAAAAACCAACTAGCACTGCAGCTATAGGGACTCATCCTTCCGTTCCTAATTCCCTTGTTCATTCTTTCCTACCGAACTCACCTTCCTATTCTGCACATGGCTATCCACCATACCTTCCGATGATGCCACCTTACGGCTATCCTTTCCCGCCTTATCCCTATCCCGTTCCGCCCTATCCTGACCTTCCATCTGCAGCCAGTCAACTTCGTGCATCCGCGCTCCCGCGACCACCGGGAAACCGTAGCCGTGCTCCTCCTGTGCGTCAACCTAATGCACCTCGTCCGAACCCACCATCCACTCCGTCAGCTCTGGCACAACCTGTAGACGCTGCCGAGGAGGAAGTCGCCACCGCGAATGCTGGAAATAATGTCGCGAATCACAATCCAATCGAACCAACAATTTTAAATGTTGGAATTGTAATCAGCTCGGTCATCGTTATAACAATTGCACTTATGCGCGACAGGTATTTTGCTATCGCTGTGGTAACCCCGGGTATATATCAGTGCAGTGCCCGAACTGTTCGGGAAACGGGTAGAGGGTCAGACGACTAGGGTCCAACCACCTAACCCTCCTGCCGCAAATGGTTCGACATCTTCCGCCACTAATAACGTTTCCGAATTATGTATTCCAGAATTTTGCGATCCCATCTTTAGTACGCGTTCGGAAGATCGTCTATACGTAACTGTTCTAACACTCCTAGCGTTAGTCGACTCGGGTTCCTCGCGCACTTACTTCGGACCTGAGGGTATCGCTCTTCTTAAAGATCTCAAGTGCGTTATCGGCGAAACTTCCGCGAGTGTCGTAATATAGGCAGACGGCTAACGGGGAAAAGCCGATGGTAAAACAATTATCAGTCACCATTCAGGACCGAACGGACACCATCAAAGTCGGCCTGCTACCCAAGTTGACCGTACCCTGCTTACTCGGCCTTGATGCGATTTAATGCTTTGGAACGGTGATAGATTTTGCGCGTAACCTATGGCGATTCCGACCTGCTGATTCCGACCACCCAGCCGATCCTACCCCCTCCATCCTATACCCCTTCGAAAATCTTTCCGATTCCTGCTGTTACGCTTCCGCTTCCTGTAACCCCCAGAATCCGATTTCTTTCATTTCGCCTTCCGTCTCCAGTACTAGGGATAGTACCGAAATGTTCCGTCTTACAACAGAACAGTCGAATCAGTTAAAAGATATTTTAAAAGAACATGTACCTGCTATTTTAGAGAATCCTGGCTTAACTAATCTTACGAAACATGTAATCGATGTGCAGGGACATCGTGCGATCAAGCAGAGATATTATCCCGTATTGCCTAAAATTCAAGAAGCCAACTATGCTGAAGTTGATTAAATGTTAGAGTCAAATATTATTGAGCCTTCTATAAGCGACTGGTCAAGTCCTATAGTGATGATCAAGAAAGCTTCCGGCTAATATAGATTTTGTTTAGATTTCCGTAAAGTAAATTCCGTTACGAAAAAAGATCCTACCCATTGTTGTACATGTTTAATATTTTAGACAAACTGCGTTCCGCCCAATACATCTCGACGATCGATCTTAGACAAGCCTACTTCCAGACACAGTTAGAGGAGAATAGTAAGAAAATTACTGTGTGCACCGTTCCTGGTAAAGGACTATTTCAGTTCCGCCGCATGCCATAAGATTTGAAAAATGCGCCGGCTACCTTCCAGCACCTATGCGATAGAATTCTAGGGCCGGCGATGGAGCCACGTGTATTCTCCTACTTAGACGACATTATCGTAGTCACACAGACCTTTGACGAACATTTGGAATGGTTGGAGAAAGTCCTCACGATAATCTCCACTGTCGGTTTAGAAATTAATCCGGACAACTGCGAGTTTTGCTGTTCTCAGGCTAGATACCTCGGCTTTCTAATGAACGAACACAGATTGCAAGTTGACCCGGGGAAGGTCCAGTCTATTCTCGAATATCCTGCTCCGCGTAACCATAAACAATTACGTAAGTTCTTAGGCATGACATCATGATACCGAATAAATGAGGATCATAAATGAGTTCTTAGGCATGACGTCATGATACCGAATAAATGAGGTTCATAAATGAGTTTCTTTTGTTGACGAGAGAAATATCGTCACAATCTTTATCCATTCCTAAAAATAATGCACTTACAAATTAAATTTATATGTCATTAAACATTTTCGACGACGCAATAGATTTTTCAGATTATCGACATCATAATGCATTTACATTTTATATCTGTAAAAATTTCAGTGCTTAGAGCTTCTATATCCGATTGAGCAACAAAAACTTGTGATATATCCCCCCCCCGCCCCCCAAACAAAACAGTTACGTGTAAAAAAACTACGCCAAGTACAGGAGTGCTGTGAATTCCTGTAACAAAAAGTATTGAAATCATATTATTAAGGCGAACTACATAAGTCGTTACATGTTTGCCTATTATATGATCTAATACTGGCTCATCATTTTAATTGTATTTTCAAAATTTTCTACAACGTTTTCGCTACTCTTTTACATTACTACTGCTTCCCGTAGTTGATTGCGATTTAATGGTCATTTAATAATTAATAAAACTTTAGGTGATTCCTTATCGAGTACTATTTGGCGGGTCCATGCTAGGAATTCCAAAGTACTTACATTGAACGTACTAATAGTATTCTAATACTATATGTTTATTATTAAGCTTTTACCATGATTATTATTAATG
Organism: Cephus spinipes; assembly: GCA_963971525.1. Lineage (NCBI taxonomy): Eukaryota > Metazoa > Arthropoda > Insecta > Hymenoptera > Cephidae > Cephus > Cephus spinipes. The sequence continues at coordinate 14,168,319 of OZ020576.1, forward strand.
AGTTATTGTCAATATGCTCTATTTAGAAAGTTGACGCTGGTTTTGAGTTTGAACACTGGCATAATGTACGCAAGTTTATATCAAGAAATGCACGGACCCGCCAAGTCGTACTCGATAAGGAATCACGTAAAGTTTTATTAATTATCAAATACGAAATTCGTTGGAAGATGATACCTCCGATGACAACATGTGTAAAGACCGAATCTGTCTTCATTATGTATAAACTATTTCAGTAACAAAAATTCAAATCTTCAATGTTAAAAATGTGAATTATGATGTTTATCTGTTACGTCCGACGCAACGCAACCCCATTGCCCCCCACCCCTCAGCACCTCTCAGTACCCCACTAGCAAATGTCAGAGACCACGATAGATGTAACCGATCCTCGACGAACATGGGTTAATTATTGTAAATCATAGATTATATATACTGTGACGTTATTTTTGGACGTCACAAAGGTCCCGGATTAGTTACTTTCGTTTTTCACTTTCGGGACGCATTTACGTCCCTCTTTCCAATAAAATGTTACGCAACCGGCCAAGAGCTCCAGGGTCATAGGCATTAGGGAACATTAAGTTAATATTTTCGTATACATAAATATTTCATACGTCACAACCACTTCACCGGAACCGAGCCATCCGGACAGCTGGAAGCCAACGAAGGAGGATAAGCAGATTTTATGCCGAGGAACGTGGAGAGCTGCCGTGTCGACCTGACGACTCCACCCTATAAGGGACCCTACCCGACAAAGAAGACGGAGGGTCAACCCAAAAGGACAGCGCCATGGACTCCATCCTATCGTTTATATCGTCAATACCGATAGTCCCTAGGAATGGGACTAGTAACGAGGACGAGGAGGTCCCGAGTTCCGCGAGACTCCTCGTGCTGGAGATCAACGGGCCCCTGCGTGGAGGCACCGTAACTGGCTTGCCATAGGAGGCAGAAACGACCAGACCTACCGAAGTCATCAGGATCTCAGCCACTATCGCCGAGGACAGGGCAGAAATCTCATCGCCGCCAGAGGCCACTGGACACCCCGAGCTACGGCAGCGAGGCCGTGACTACGTTCCGCGTGGCTAGCGAACTTACGACCTGGACGTCAAAGTGTTGCGTTTAGTCCGCGATTGGAACTTTTATTTTACGCCGCCCTTCCGAGTACTATGTATCGTTTCTCAAAGGAAGGCTCCGGCATCTACCGAATATTATCGAAGTCCGTCTCGTAGGGGTAAGGCGATTGAGCCACAGATGTCACTCGTGTATTATATCGTGTGTTTTTATCGAGGAATAGTCCAACGGCATGACTTTTGTAACGGCGTAGTAATACGAGTATTGTAAATCCTCCCGAGGATCTAATTGGCTATCTAAGGGCACTACTTTTGATTGTTGGTGGGGACGCGAGTCCCAGCCCTACAGTGAACTTTGCGTAGAGAACATTCTTGTCTGAGTTACCACCGTGGTCGGGTGCGAATTTTGTATCGTCAATAGTTTCAATAGTACCGGTAAGCATCTTGTAACGAGTCACGAAATCTTTTCCATACAGTTAACTTTCCTATCGTTTTCGCGTTCGCGTTTTTCCCAGGGCCTCCGCCTATGGATGATTTCGGTATCGCTAACGTGGAAAAGATTCCGTGTATCGCCTATAATTTTCTAGTGAATTATTATTTCTTGATTTTGTAATATTTTCTTAGCGCAAAAGTCTCGTGACCCTGGAGACCTAACAGACAGAATCCGCGAGTTCTCGCCTCACGAGAACGCGTGTAGTGTATCGTGTTTGTCTCGCTTCCCGAGACTTCACGTAGCGTCGCGTGTGTCCCGCTTCACGGGAGTTCACGTATCGTATCCAAAAGTTTCGTAAAAGAATTATTTTAGCTTTCGTTTGATTTGCCTAAATTGTTATTAGTTATCTTTATTTGACTTGTTTCGAAATTGTTATTTGTTAATTGTTGAAATTCTCAATCGTCCTAAATAAAAGGACACCTGTTATTGTTTTCTATTCCGAGGTTCTCATTCTCCTAATCAAGTCCCTTACCAACACCTCGGTGATCCCTGCCCCTCTACCATCTCGCGAATTATCTGTGCTGGTCGGTGGCACTTTCTCCGTCCCTTCTGGAATTATTTTGCAGATTTTGTATCGTGACGCAAAGGTGCGTCTGGCGCCCAATCGGTCTTTTTCGGTATCGTATTCCAGGGGGATAGGGGTTTATAATTTGTCGACGGAAAATCAGCTGTTTTGCTACGAACGGCTAGAGTAGTTGAATTCGGTCATAATTCGAGGAAAGAATTTTCGTCACAATACATATATTAATAACTAAGGGACATCAGCATTTTTTATTATACTGCGCACGACGTCTCATACTCTCACACATTTCCAGAAACCACAGCAACACTGCAATATCGTCGGTGGATGAGCTGGAAAGGGGAGAGAGCACGGCAAACAAAGAACAAGAACGGCACATGCCGCAACGCGAACAGAATATCTAGGGATAAGATGCTTAAAGAGCATTTTTAATTATAATACCGCGAATACCGCGCACAGCAGGATTCTACCCGTCACCTTCGCACCCACCTCACCACCAAGATAATCCTGACCATGCACTAATCCGAGGAAGAATCCGTGATCGAGGGCCTGTAATATGAATCCTATTGAACGACCGGACACGACTGTCCCGATCACGCCATAACACGTATCCAAATTCCCTGAAATTTCCTGACATTGCATTCAATCCCCTCCAAACCCAAAATCTTCCTTACGAACTCCAATGCCGATCATCCTCAGTTACTAATCAATCCTCTGGTAGAGCAGTATCCCTTTTGGAGTCTTGAGCCGATTGTCCGCGTCAGTCAAGTGTTGTGCCGATCAAATATCTTAGGACCTATTTTGATCTAGCTTGCTTTAGGACCCAAGCGAAAAGTGTATCACTTCAGTGCCGGGCGTCCACGCGAAAAGAACTCATTTCTTGGCATTTCAATAAGCATTCGTCTAGGCGAGTATCCACCTTAGGGCTGGACCAAGAATTTCCCGTTCAACCAAAGTTAATTCGCCAACGTCGAGTACCGAGCACCGTCCCTCACTCTTCCTCTGCTCATCCACCGGTAAGTAGCTCACATTCTTACACCTTAACATATATTTATATACCATTGTAATTCACACAAGTTGACGATCACACCTACAGTGCTATACGAATTTCGCTACGTTAGTAGGATAACGTATTCTTTACTGCATATAACTCTGACAATACTTGTAATACCTCGTTATTATCATTTCATTATATTTAGTTAAACCATATTTTCTTCTCTTGATCTCAAAACCCTGAACCTATTATCTCCTAAACCCAAATAAACCCATTAGCCAGTAGCATCAACCACACTCACGTAGAAGAAGTCAGTTTTCCGATTCAGTATATCTAGTATCTGCTTGTGATCCTCACCTTAACTATCGACCAAGGGACATAAACGCAAATAGGCGAGCTTTAGCGCCTTAAAGTGGCAAGAACCCAATCAAGAGACTTGGTCGAGTCTCGCGCCAAGTACAGGCAACCGGCTATACAGGGCACAGCTCGCCGAGACTCTTTACTTGAGTCAACTCTTATACCTGTGTTTGGAACGAAATATCTTATTAACCGCCATACATAAGAAAAAGTTATTGATACATTCACTATAGGAATTGAGGGTCCTGAATTGATTGCCACCACGTTCAATACGATTAGTATACGAGATCAGGGCGTATTGAGATGGCGAGCGAGATGATTTTATTTCAGTTCCGTCGTCGTCGTCGTCGTCGTCGTCGTCTTCGCACGTCCATCGCATTTTTTACACGACAGATGGCGCTGACTGCTGTGCCTTCTTTACCTATTTGTACTCTGTATGGTGTTAGTAATTTACGAATACACAACACAATCAAATACACTTTATACGTGAAGCTACCGTTCATACCGAATTTCCAGTTAGTATAAGGGTGCTTTCACAACAGTATAGAATTATTAAGTTTATAATAGCATTCATGTAGAGCGCGCGTGTATGGATGTATGTATATGTGTACTTCGGCATAGTTCCTCGTATTTTAGGTAACAGTTTTTAGTGATACAGGATGTCCAGGTGTTCCTCTCCGTAGTTTCCTGCATCTAGGTGACGGACGTGGAAGGCCAGGGTGTCCAGATGTTCCGCTCCGAAGTTTCCTGTGTCCAGGTGTTGGATGTGGACGTCCAGGGTTTCCAGGTATTCCGCTTCGCAGTTTTCTGTATCTAGGTGTCGGATGTGGAAGTTCAGGGTGTCCAGGTGTTCCGCTCCGTAGTTTCCTGCATCTAGGTGTCAGACGTGAAAGTTCAGACTGTTCAGGTGTTCCGCTCCGTACTTTCTTGTATCAAGGTACTGGATATGGAAGTCCAGGGTGTCCAGGTGTTCCGCGCCGTAGTTTCCTGTATCTAGATGTCGCATGTAAAAGTCCAGGGTGTTCAAGTATTCCTCTCCGTAGTTTTCCGTGTTCAGGTGTTGGATGTGGAAGTCCAGGGTGTCCAGGTGTTCCGCTCCGTAGTTTCCTGCATCTAGGTGTCAGACGAGTGATGCCCACTGGCACACAACCCGATTGCGCACACGCCCAGTTGGACACAAATCATTGGACACAACACGATTGGACACAGTGTCCATTCCGCACAGCAATATTGGACACAATGCCGATACGACATATTAGGTTTGGACACAGACCGTTTAGCATGCGATAATATTGGACACATTAGAACTGTGTCCAATCTTGTTGTGGCGAATTGGTTTCGTGTGCGATATGACTACGTAAGGACGGACCGTGAAATTGGACACAGATAGTTGTAGATAAATTTCAGATAATTCATTGCACACAAAGCTAGCTGCACAATAAGGTATATCGATGTAACCAGAACTCTACAAGTAGTGAGGGAATGTGAACTGCTGTGGTACATTTATAATAAATTTATTATACAGGGTGTCCCAAAATTACCTGACCAACGGGGTATGGCGATGTTCGGGAGTCACCACTGATCATGAAAATGATCTTCCTTTTGTCCAGAAGGTCATAGTTTTTAAATGGGAGCACGTCAAAGTTGACCAATCAGCACGAGGTGCCAAGAGAAACGTAGGCACCTGCGAACTCTGAGTTTTCTTCCCTCGCTTTTGTTTCTCGGTAGCTTGTTTCTTGTTTCCAATAGGCATATCTTCGGCTGACGTCATCCTGCCCGAAACCACCGAGAAACAAGAGCGAGGGAAGAAAACTCAGAGTTCGCAGGTGCCTACGTTTCTCTTGACGCCTTCCTCTGATTGGTCAACTTTGACCTGCTCCTATTTAAAAACTATGACCTTCCGGACAAAAGGAAGGTCATTTTCGTGATCAGTGGTGCCTTCCAAACACCGCCATACCCCGTTGGTCAGGTAATTTTGGGACACCCTGTATATCTTCTAAAAATGATTTTCCAATATTTGTAAGTTTACAAAGTGTTCGCGTCAAGTAGGTAGAGATAATCGTCATCAGGCATAAGTGAATTCTATGTTCAATGTTTCTTGTTAATGACTTGGTAATGCATTTTAATGAAATTTGTAATTATTATCTTAATTATAACATGAAAATTTATACTAGCCAGTGGGATTTATTCGTAAGTTGAAAGTCACACGTTTTGTAAAGAATACGACTATTGATGAATATTTTATAATAATGTAATAATGGGCCAGATTTTTACCCCGTAACCGTACAGAACAGTTATACGTCACAATACTATTTTTTCACTCATATTTGAATCCTTGATATTGCAGCTTTTTAATATGCATATATGTATTTAAATGCTGTTGGGATAAACTTATGAGCGTTCACTTCCCTATAATCTAGCATGTAACATTTCTATAATAACTTCAACATTATTTCAGAAAAGTACGTAAGAACCTGTTCCATTGATCTCGTATGTATAATATTTGTGCAGCTAGCTTTGTGTCCAATGAATTATCTGAAATTTATCTACAACTATCTGTGTCCAATTTCACGGTCCGTCCTTACGTAGTCAGATCGCACACGAAATCAATTCGCCACAACAAGATTGGACACAGTTCTAATGTGTCCAATGTTATCGCATGCTAAACGGTCTGTGTCCAAAACTAATGTGTCGTATCGGCATTGTGTCCAATCTTGCTGTGCGGAATGGACACTGTGTCCAATCGTGTTGTGTCCAATGATTTGTGTCCAACTCGGCGTGTGTGCAATCGGGTTGTGTGCCAGTGGGTACCCCCCGTGTCAGACGTGGAAGTTCAGGGTTTCCAGGTGTTGCGCTCTGTAGTTTCTTGTATCTAGGTGTCGGACGTAGAAGTCTAGAGTGTTCAGAAAAGTGTGCAACGAGCGACGCTTTGGCGCTTCGCTCAAACAATAGTATCCTCTCTGTTGTTCGCATGGTCTGAGGTACGTAAATAATCCAGCACACTTTCCTCTCTTACGTTTACCACACGGCTTCAACAAGCTGGACACCATTAACGACGCTTATATGCACTGAAGATTACATTTTCTTTAAAAATTTGTATATGTTGTGACGTACTGGTCGGATTAATACCGCCCAGGGTCTGCTCGAATTAGCTATCTCTACTACGGGGTGAGGGGACCGCAAAAGAAAAGGGGGACACTTGGTAGAATAGAAAGAATATAATTAATAAGTAACATGCCACTACAAAGAAAAGAATAGAATCATAAAGAAATCGGAACGTAATACAATAGAAGACTAAACCGCTTTGAAAACGCTAAACGAAACAATGACACGCGGGCGCACGCAGGAGCACGCGGTGTCAGAAGGGACCTTTAAACGGACTGGTGGGCGAGGGGAATCAGGGAACGGGGAAGCAGGGTATTGGCAAGGGGGCCGGAGGGACAGGAGGGCTTACCGGCACTAAATATCTTCAAAACAACAAATGGGCGCCAGCTACTTATACGGCGTAGCACCGTCGAGTGACCTCAGAAGGTCCTCGAATATTTACTCTTACGCGAAATGGCACGGCTAGCGGGGGAGGAGGTGAGGGGGGTCTCAGGGAGGAAGGTTCCCGAACGCGATAATGGCTACTTTTATACCTCGGACTTACAATATCCAAAAACGGGCGGGGGAGGAGAAGGGCACGGGGGTTTTCCTAAAAGGGGTACAAGAGACTAGATTCGAACGCACGCAATATACCACTGGCCGCACGCGGTTGGCGGAAGGCCAGGCTAAGACTCAAAAAGATAAACTACCCAAAAAGAACAAAAGGCCGATCCACGTGCGGACGGCTCGCTAAATCCAAAAAGGGAATTATACTCAATGCAAGCGCAAGTAGGGAAAGGGCGTAGGGAACAAGGGTGGAAAAAGGGGGAAACTCAATCACACAAAATATTACTCACTCGATCGGCTCGATATAATCCAAATTGCACTATTCGTACTCGCTCTCACTCGTTCACACAAAAACTCGCATTTGCTATCGCCCGCAACCTGGCTCGAAGTGAAGATTTCGCCAGCTGTCCGGACCTCGTGGGCCTCCAGGGCCTCGGTGATTGGTTGTGGCTTCTCAGCTGAGAGGGCTATGCGCTCTGGCATTGGTTGGCCGTTCCGGCATGGCAGGGCATTGGTCCGTTTTGATTTTGCAGTGCCGCCGGGCCTTCCAGGGTCTCGTGGCGGCAACACGGTGCTCGCTTCGCCGGCGCGCGGGCTGGCTGCGCGCGCCGGTCAATATGGCGGCCTCCAGGCCTGTCAAAATCCTCCCGGGCACGGCCGCGGTCTCGGAGGGAGAGGGCTCCGCCGCTGTCACACGGGACTTGTTCCTGCCCGTGTGACTGGACTGCACCGGGGCTGCATGCATGGGTGGCGATGGTGGTGGCTGGGCATCCATCCCACGGGCGACTCGATCAGCTGTCCATCCTGCCCATGCCATCCCTGCCTTCCTTTGCCTCGGCAACGTAGCCACTCTCTTGGTTCTGCCAGGGATGCTGTGTTCTCGGAGCTGGTCCCCGATGATGTCCTCGGTGATGGTCCTCGAGCCAGTGCCCTACGGGGAATGGTGACAGGGAGGGAAGGGTGGAGGGAGGGGATCTTAACTCTAAATACAACAGACCTAAAACACTAAATAAACGCAATAAACAGTAATTCGCAATACCATACGCAATACTCGTGCTCGGGGCCAGTGGTGCCCTCGAGCCAGGTGACGGGGAGGAGTTTATTGTAACATTTTTGTTACAATGTATATCTTTATGCATTTCTAAAAAAAAAGGGACTTACTTAAAGGGACTATATTTATATGCCGTTAAATATTTTCGATGTCGCAATATATTTTTCTGATTAGCGACATCATAATGCATTTACATTTTATATCTGTGAAAATATACATTTCAGTGCTTAGAGCTTCTATGTCCCGTTGAACAACAAAAACTTGTGATATCCCCCAAAAAACACTTACGTGTAAAAAACTACGCCAAGTACAGGAGTGCTGTGTATTCCTCTAATAAAAATTATTGATATCAGATTATGGAGGCCAAGTACATAAGTCACTACACGTTTGCCTATTATATGATTTAGCATTGGCCCATCGTTTTAATTGTACTACTTGGCGGGTCCGTGTCAGGAATTTCAAAGTACTTACTTTGAACGTACTAATAGTATCCTAAAACTATATGTTTGTTATTAAGCTGTTACCGTGATTATTTTTGACGAGTTATTGTGAATCAGCTGTATATAGAAAGTTGACATTGGTTTTGAGTTTGATGACTGGCATAATGAACGCGAATTTATGTCAAGAAATGCACAAAACCCGCCAAATAGTAGTCGATAAGAAATCACCTAAAGTTTTATTAATTATTAAATAACCATTAAATTATAATCAACTACGGGAAGCAGTAGTAATGTAAAAGAGTAGTGAAATCGTTATAAGAAATTTTGAAAATACAATTAAAACGATGGGCCAGTGCTAGATCATATAATTGGCAAACATGTAGTGACTTATGTACTTGGCCTCCATAATCTGATATCAATACTTTTTATTAGAGGAATACACAGCACTCCTGTACTTAGCGTAGTTTTTTAAACGTAAGTGTTTTTTGGGGGATACCTTTTACGTGATCTTTGATCGCAACACCTATGCCACTTGGTCGTACAACGAAATAAAACCTACCGTATAATTGTAAGGTAATCAAGCGAGCCTTCGAGTTTTGTAAATCGCATCAGAAATTGAAACATAGTCATGGCACTACATGAAACCACAGTAGGCGCCAACCAAAGTATGGCTGACGCCATGAATTCGATGATAGAATACTTTTCCGTGCAAAATGCAGTTCGGTACCTACCATTTTTCGATGGGAGAAACATCCCACTTAAAGATTTTGTTTTGGATATTGAAAACGGAGGGGCGGTATTGCCCGACGCTTGTGAAACTGCCTACCTACGCGGAATTTTAGCGAAATTCAAAGGCCCAGCACGAGTATGCACGGAAGGGAAAACTTTCCATACAATTAAGGATCTTGTCAGCCACCTGCGCGAATGCTTTGCACCCAGCAAAGACTATATGGACTACCATGCAGATATTATAGCTGCTAGAATGTACCGCAACGAAAGTGTACGCGAGTATTATGCACAGCTTGTTCGACGTTGCCTTAAGATCGCCGAAGAGGAATTAGGAAAAACGAGCGCAGATGCTCTCCGTACAGCTATAGAAAAATTGGCGATCACTAGCTTTCGCAAAGGGCTTCCAGATGAATTAAGATACGCCGTGGCTCTAAGATCTCCAGAAACTCTGGACGAAGCCTTCCAATATATAGTAAACCTCGAACGTAATTTAGACGAAGACGAGCAGACGTACGCTTACGGACGACCCTCGCGTAGAACACGCTTTGAAGACGAACTTCCGGCACGAGCCTCCTACAGGTCACCCGAGCGCAAACATGGGGACCCGTACTACAATAATAGAGATAGTACCCGATACTCTGACGAGCCGTCTTATCGCCGGTTCACGAGTGCGGAACGCGATACGGAGCGAGCTGTGTCCCCGAGATACAGCATTTTAAAAGGAGACCGTACTCCGCAGCAGTCGTACCGGCCAGACAAGGAGCGTGCACCTCCGTACGGGGAACCTCAATCGCGGAACGCACGTGACCTAGAACCAAGCGGTAGACCAAATTACGAACGACGACCTTATGATCCAGACGAAAGACGAGACACCCGGTATGCGGATAACAGACCTTCGTACGCACCTAGGAGCGAACGCTATCGCTCCGATAGGTCTCCGACTTCTCAACGAAACCCCATTGCATCCATCGACATGGGCCATTTAACACTATTCCTACCGACACTTCATGTATACCTATTCCTACCGCGGCCGGTCAAATGACCGGTCTTTCACAACTTATATTTTTCAATATTGAATGCAGACCAATAGCCAGCTTACCAGTATAAAAATATATTTTCTTTTATTCAAGAGTACATAATCTACATTTTATTCTTTTTCGTCGCATTTTTTACAAATGGGCTATACTGATTTGAATTCGTGAGAAGGCGTCTATACTGTGACAAGAGTCCCTAACCAGACACGGGGTATCCGAGCGAGCACTAGTTCGCTGCCGCGCCACTAGGTAGCCAAGGCAACTCGCATGTAAAACCGTACGACCGGGTAAATAATAAATCCGTCGAGTTTGCGGTTTTTGTCTTCTTCGCCATCCATATATACTTTTGTATCCTGCATCTTGTATCCTTCATCCTGAATCCTGCATCTAATGTCCAGCTTCTCTCATCCGAGAGAGAACCATTGTTTGGATCACACCGTCCGTTGAGGACTCTGTGGTTCTAGATTCACTTAGAAGTGCCGTAAACCATTTTCTGAAAGGCACTTCTCGGATAAAATCGTGCCACAACTACATTACCTTTCGTTTGTAACGACTTTACAGTTTTGGCATTGAGTCTTAGAGAGAAACTATTACAAAAATGTCTAAATCGTACTACCGGTCAAATGACCGGTCGTGGTAGGTAAGACAGACTACAAATTTTTCTCAGAAAATAATAAAAAAATAAGTGAATATTGAAAAATGTATCATACATATATATGAGGAAAACTCGTAAAGTTTAAAGGCGATTCACTTACGTTAAATGTAGGAAATTCCAATTGAAAATTTAAAAACGGTCATTTGACCGGTCCTGGTAGGAATAGTGTTAAACTTGAACGAGGTACGTCGCGTGGACGCAGCGACGGGCCCAAAGACGACCAAGCGCCTAGACCAAATCGTAAAATTCGTGGAAGCAGCTCAATTCCCCCGGACGGTACTTCAACGTACGAGGCGCCCTTTATCTCTGTCCGAGGACGTGAGTTAAGGATCAGGAAGATTCCTTGTGGACACCGGATCAACAGTAAACATCGTATTACTCTCAGCATTAAATCCCAGAGCTCCGATTGACACAGAGGAATCAATCTGCATAATTGGAGTTGGGAACGCTAAAACCTATACGTTAGGCACAGCCGTAGTACACGCTTTCGGAACACCAGTCAAATTCCACGTTGTCGACGCCGAAGCACCATTTTATGGAGACGGAATACTTGGGGTAGAATTTTTAAAACAGGAAAAAGCCGAAATATCATTCCATCACGACACGCTAGTTACTCAGAGCCATCCAATACGTCCGCGACCATTCCTACGAGATATACCCGCGACAACAGACGGAGGAATATACGCAGTCTCGCTTCTGCGAGCCCGTAGTAGAACCCCCGTACCCATATTAGTTATCTCAACGGAGATCAAGGAAGGATATCTTCCTCGACTCGAATTCGAAGAAGGCATATTCCTAGGAGATGCTGTAGTAACTAATCGCGAAGGAATTGCCGTTGCACTAGTCATTAACACCTTGGCAGAGGACGTTGAGATACATATCGGGCCACAGAATCTATATCCGTATCTTTTGATAGAAAAAGCCAGCGATACGTCGGAAGGAGACGACAAAGAACCAGTGATAGCAGAACTCCGTGAAGAGCGAATTCGGAGGGTAATAGAACAACTACGACTAGAACACCTTAGTCCAGAAGAACATGAACATGTGATAGACATTATTAAGGACCACCCGGATCGGTTTTATCTTCCCGGAGATGAGTTACCATCTACTAGCTTCACAGAACACGCTATACTCACGACGGACGACATACCTGTTTCTACTAGACAATACAGACACCCGCCAGTACATAAAGACGAAATAGAGAAACAAATAGGGAAACTATTGAACACCGATATCATCAAGCCCTCGACCTCTCCGTACAAATCACCCCTATGGATTGTACCTAGGAAACCAGGATCAGATGGAAACAAACGTTGGCGTATGGTAATAGACTACCGACAATTGAACGAGAAAATGGTGGGAGACGCCTATCCACTCCCTAACATCACGGAAATCCTAGACCAACTAGGAGGCGCAAAATACTTCTCCGTATTTGACTTGGCCAGCGGATTCTATCAGATCAAGGTCAGAGCAGAAGGTAGACCAAAGACAGCATTCACTACTCCCCACGGACATTACGAATTCCTTAGAATGCCTTTTGGACTAAAGAATGCCCCCGCGACATTTTAACGCTTAATGGACGCTGCGTTGACAGGACTTCAAGGGTCTAAGCTTTTTGTCTACCTAGACGACGTTGTAGTATACTCCGCCTCATTGAAGGAACACGGTGTGAAGGTCAGAAGGCTCCTTAACAAATTGCGCGAAGCCAACCTTGCGCTACAACCGGAAAAATGTGAGTTCATAAGAACCGAGGTAATATACCTAGGGCACACTATCACTAGCGAGGGAGTCAAACCCGACCCCCGACTCATTCAAGCTACTAAGGAGTTTCCCACTCCCAAGAACGCAACGAATTGCAAACAATTTCTAGGCCTCACTGGTTATTACAGACGATTCATACAAAATTACTCGAAACGAGCTAAACCGCTAACCGACTTGTTAAAGAAAACTGCCAAATACGAATGGGCTGACCTACAACAGAAGAGTTTTGAGGACTTACGTGACGCCATATGTCAACGACCAATACTACAGTACCCCGACTTTACACGACTATTCATCCTAACCACGGACGCGTCAGGTTACGCGCTTGGTGCAGTGCTGTGTCAAGGTCCTGTCGGACAAGATCTTCCCGTAGCATACGCCTCTCGTATACTCAATGGCGCAGAACTAAATTATTCTACTACGGAGAAAGAATGTTTAGCCATGGTATATGCAGTCAAACATTTTCGCCCCTACCTATACGGACGAGAATTTACACTAATAACAGACCACCGACCACTAGTATGGTTACACTCTGTGAAAGACCCAACATCCAGGCTGATGCGATGGAGAATGAAGCTCGCAGAATACAATTATCAGGTGGTGTACAAAACCGGCAAAACGAACCTAAATGCCGACGCTCTGTCAAGAAACCCGGCTACTGACGCCGAGGAGACCAATATAGCTCCACTGACTCGTTCAGGTAACATCAAACGCGGCAGAGGTAGACCTCCGAAAGTTTCTAGTAAAAATCAGAAAACTAACCGGACAACTGAACCAGGCACCGAGTTACGTCTCAAACGAGGTAGAGGAAGACTCTCATTTCATGGAAGACGCTCATTTCATCTCAGCAGACTGTGAACTAGCAACATCTATAGGGAAGTTAATGTTAGACTTAGGCATTATAAATCTGGAAGACTTCAGAGATCGGAACCCCCAGAAAGGGCAAGTGTTGATCAGCAAAAGAGGGAAATATCGGATTTTCAGCATAGTATGCAAAATATATCATTCCCACCGCATTACGGCAGAGGATATACGCACCGGGTTGGATAACTTGCATCTGGCCTTATTAGGAACAAACACCAAGACTTTGCGCATGTCATGTGTAGGTAACGAACCGAGCGCTTTACCTCCTAACACACTACGCGAATTGCTGCATAAGGCATTCCCCGACAGTGACGTCACCATCACGCTCTGTTACAGGCAAGTACAACTACCTCCGGAAGAGCTGCGGAGGGAGATAATTCAAGAGTATCACGATAGCCTGGTAGGAGGACACAAGGGCGTAACCAAAACATATAAACGGATACGCGAACGCTATTATTGGCCAGAACTAAAACATGATGTCCAGGAATATGTTAGAGCCTGTAGGAGTTGTCAAGAGCAGAAATTAGTTAAGGTAAAAACAAGAGAACCAATGGTCATAACGGATACTCCTCTAGACGCTTTCGAGAAAATATCCATAGACACCGTAGGACCCCTTCCTGTCACACCTAGTGGGAATCGTCACATACTAACAGTGCAGGATAACCTTACAAAATATTGTATAGCTGTCCCCATACCAAACGTCAGTGCAATAACAGTAGCCGACGCCCTTGCTAGGCATCTAATCGCAAACTTCGGCGTGCCCAAGATTATCCTTACTGATCGTGGAGGATGTTTTGTTAGCAAACTACTTCGCAAGGTTGCCAAAATATTTAAGATCAAGCATGTAACTACATCGGGATACCATCCCCAAACCAATGGATCATTAGAGCGAAGTCACCACGTGCTAACAGAATATCTGAAACATTATTTACATAAGTACGATAATTGGGATCAGTTGATCTCTTTTGCAATGTTCTCCTATAACACTTCCGTTCATAAGAGCACTAACTTCACACCATACGAACTAGTATTCGGGAAACTAACGATGTTATCGTCATCATTACCTTCAGACGAAAAACTCGAGACATACGGAACGTACCTGACTGAACTTATTACCAAATTGAATGACCTCAGACAGATAGCCGGTCAAAATCTAGTGAACGCCAAATACCAATCCAAGGAGCGATACGATAAAAGGGTAAATCCCCGTCGTTACCAAATAGGCGATATGGTGTACGTACTAAAGGAACCTCGAACAAGCAAATTCGATAGTCATTATACCGGCTCATAAAAGGTGGTTGACATCACCGATCATAACAATGTCATTCTAGAAACCCAGCAAGGAGACCGATTTCTAAAACATACGGATAAGGTAAAACTAGCTACCCAACCGAGCGAGTAGAGAGGAGAACGAGATAATGGATCTCGTAGTCACGACAGTCGTGATGATAGCGGCCATCGGGACTACCAACAGCCAGGACGGGTAGAACTACGTATTGACGCCCTTGGATCATAACCCTGGACTGTATTACGAACCCGTACGAAGTATCCGCCTCGTGGATAAAGAATGGAGAGTCACCATATACACTGACACCTCCAAACTTTTGTCACAAGGGATAGAAGCACTAGCAGTTCTACCAGGAGCCTTACGCAGCTGTAAGAATCGGTTGCCCGACGAGGAGTGCGAGACCCTTGTTAGCGAGCGATACTTTCAGAACCAAGTAGAAGGTGCACAAAAATATATAGATCAAATACAAGGGTTACTAGCAGACGTAGATCAGGATTCTGACGATCCGGACAATACATTGCCTTTTTCAAAACGTAGCGCACCTTTCGGATTTGTGGGAAGCTTGAGCCACGCGTTATTCGGTACCCTCACCGCGGATGACGCGGAATATTACAATCAGGAGATAGATAAAATCTATAACGACCAGCAGAAGATCACGCATATCATAGCCGAACAGACCCACCTAATTCAATCAGAATTACATGACCTTCATCAAGGGCTAGACGATCTCAACGAACGAGCCCGCGAGCTCTACAAGACCGTTACCGAGGCATGGCACCAAACAGCAAACAACTTCATGGCCATAGTTCAGATAGAATACGGCCTCAGCCTCGAGAGATGGATCCGAAACCTGCAGATCCACGTGAACGATTATACCAACTGCCTAAGGACTCTAGTGTCGGCCATTTATTTCGCGAAACTAGGCATGATCCACCCGGAATTGATCAGTCCCAAAAGAATCAGTGAGATAGCAGAAAAGGTACGAAAACTCAACCCGGACAGCGAATTCCCAGTGCCACGAGGAGAGGTCCATAGCGAGGAACTCGCGGCGATTTCCTCGATAAGGATTGGACACGCCGAGAATCGCCTGATCTTTGAGCTGCGAATCCCGCTCTTGATGCGTACGCATTTCACTACCTACAAAATGCATCCTTGCCCCGCGCTTCAGAAATACGATCAACGCGACAACCAATTTGCATACATAATTCCCAAGAATCCTTACCTAACCATTTCATCGGACCATGAACTATATATGACTACTGACGACATGTATATGACGCATTGCGAACAATCACGACACTACCAAATTTGCAGTCCCAATCAACCACTCTTTAGAACTATTTCCCAACCGACGTGTGAAAGTTCCCTCCTAACAGCTCCAACGCAAGAAACACTATCATCCTGCGACATACGTCTAACCTCGACCCAGTGTGGATATATCTAAACGCACTCAAAGGATGGCTCTACTCAGCAGCATTATCAGAACCCCTGAAATTGATCTGTAACGGGAATCTCACCGAAATGATACCGCTCGATGGCGCAGGAATCCTACAAATCCGCCCGGGTTGCAGTGCCCGCACGACCTACATTTCTTTAACGGGAATAGAAATAGTTACTTTTAAATAGAACAATACTTTTACACACCATCTGTGTCGCTTGAAGTTAGTAACCTAATACCGGAGATACACAAGCATTACCGCCAAACCCACGGCGAGCCCGCGCAGCCCTCAAACCCAGGACGAACAGCGAGTACAAAATATAAACAGCGCGAAATATCACTGAATCAGCTAGTCGCCGAGCTAAACGAGATACAGACTCACCACCGTGAGCGCACGGTGCACCGACCCCTCCTGTATAGTGCAATAGGAGGAACGGCCATGCTGAGTATCGCGATTACATATCTATATTTTATTAATTCCATTAATGATATTTTTATTACAATATTTCAGTGGCTTACCAATTGTCTTAGTACTCTAAATACTCTACTTTCAATTATGTCAAAAATTTTAGAGGTTTGAATTTTTAATTTAGTTTATTAAAGCAACGTTATAAAAATTAATGTAAATACTTGTTGGATTTGTTTTAAATGGATATATTGGCATTTTAGGTGACAAAACGTTAGTGCAGTCATTAGTTTTGGACGCACTCGTGACGGATGGATTTGATAAGAGAGGTGGTAACGGAATGCGCAAGGAGGACAATCAGAAGTAAGTACACTCTCAAACATACAGTACGAAAAAAATTTTAGCACGTTCTCTTACAAACACTCAATTGTCAGGGCACCGTAATGCACAAGCACATAATCGTTAATTCGACAAGCACCTGCAATTGAATGTTTTGCTATGGGTCCAATCTTGTGTTTGTTTCACATAGAGACTACGGTAGAAAATCACGTAGTCGACATTTGGGAGAGCCACCGTGTTCTTGTAGACATATAATCGTAGTGTAACGCGTAGCAATTTAAAGTGAAGATTTAACTATTTCTTTAAGCAACTTGAATAATGAAAAATACGATTAAGGATAATACAAATTTCTCTACGTAAATGAATTTTGAAATAATATGAACGAAATTATCATATACTTCTCCAAAAATGCTTATGCTTGCTGATATTTACTAATATTCATAGACGTGCATTATACTTAATTTGCATTAAAGTATTTTGCATTTGCATTTTTAAATTATAAAAGTTGGCTCTCCCAATAGGAATGCGAACCACATTATTGGTGAGAATTAGGGTACACAAATAATGCTGTATCGGTTGGAACTACTATTAGTGAGACAATCTGTATTGTACGCCACCTATTCACTATTTCCTTTTTATATCATTATTGCGCTCATGATAATTTGAACTAAAGACAATGAGTCAGAGAAAACAATTCATATAAATGGGAATATACTAGAGTTGGTATATATATATATATATATATATATATATATATATATGTCCACGGGATACTTTCGGGACCCAAAGCATTAAAGGTTCAAAAGGGGGGTACCCACAG
Organism: Cephus spinipes; assembly: GCA_963971525.1. Taxonomy (NCBI): domain Eukaryota; kingdom Metazoa; phylum Arthropoda; class Insecta; order Hymenoptera; family Cephidae; genus Cephus; species Cephus spinipes. The sequence goes on from OZ020576.1 coordinate 14,186,223, forward strand.
GCACACAACCCGATTGCGCACACGCCCAGTTGGACACAAATCATTGGACACAACACGATTGGACACAGTGTCCATTCCGCACAGCAAGATTGGACACAATGCCGATACGACACATTAGTTTTGGACACAGACCGTTTAGCATGCGATAACATTGGACACATTAGAACTGTGTCCAATCTTGTTGTGGCGAATTGGTTTCGTGTGCGATCTGACTACGTAAGGACGGACCGTGAAATTGGACACAGATAGTTGTAGATAAATTTCAGATAATTCATTGGACACAAAGCTAGCTGCACAAATATTATACATACGAGATCAATGGAACAGGTTCTTACGTACTTTTCTGAAATAATGTTGAAGTTATTATAGAAATGTTACATGCTAGATTATAGGGAAGTGAACGCTCATAAGTTTATCCCAACAGCATTTAAATACATATATGCATATTAAAAAGCTGCAATATCAAGGATTCAAATATGAGTGAAAAAATAGTATTGTGACGTATAACTGTTCTGTACGGTTACCGGGTAAAAATCTGGCCCATTATTACATTATATAAAATATTCATCAATAGTCGTATTCTTTACAAAACGTGTGACTTTCAACTCACGAATAAATCCCATTGGCTAGTGTAAATTATCATGTTATAATTAAGATAATAATTAAAAATTTCATTAAAATGCATTACCAAGTCATTAACAAGAAACATTGAACATAGAATTCATTTATGCCTGATGACGATTATCTCTACCTATTTGACGCGAACACTTTGTAAAGTTACAAATATTGGAAGATCATTTTTAGAAGATATATAATAAATTTATTATAAATGTACCACAGCAGTTCACATTCCCTCACTTCTTGTAGAGTTCTGGTTACATCGATATACCTTATTGCGCAGCTAGCTTTGTGTCCACTGAATTATCTGAAATTTATCTACAACTATCTGTGTCCAATTTCACGATCCGTCCTTACGTAGTCAGATCGCACACGAAACCAATTCGCCACAACAAGATTGGACACAGTTCTAATGTGTCCAATGTTATCGCATGCTAAACGGTCTGTGTCCAAAACTAATGTGTCGTATCGGCATTGTGTCCAATCTTGCTGTGCGGAATGGACACTGTGTCCAATCGTGTTGTGTCCAATGATTTTTGTCCAACTGGGCGTGTGCGCAATCGGGTTGTGTGCCAGTGGGCATCACTCGGTTCAAAACTGCAAGCTAATATTTTTTTTTTTTTAAACTAAAACCTTGGGGTGTGACATTTTACATTGGAATTCTAAGCTAAACTAAACTAACGAAACCTAACCTAACCTAACATCATAAACAATTTTATAAACAATAAAAAAATTATAAACAAATTCGGTGTGAGAGTCACCTTTATGGGCCTCAAAACAGTCATTACACTGGAAAAACTTCAAGATCGGACCCCAAAACAGCCATAAGACCTCGAATAAGCGTGTTCGTAAAAGAAAAAGACTCCAAAGTATACCATTGCCAAATTTATATACAGGGTGTCCCAGAACTACCTGACCAACGGGGTATAGCGGTGTTCGGGAGGCACCACTGATCACGAAAATGACCTTCCTTTTGTCCGGAAGGTCATAGTTTTTAAATGGGAGCAGGTCAAAGTTGACCAATCAGAGGAAGGCGTCAAGAGAAACGTAGGCACCTGCGAACTCTGAGTTTTCTTCGCTCGCTTTTGTTTCTCGGTAACTTGTTTCTTGTTTCCAATATGTATGTCTTCGGCTGACGTCATCCTGCCCGAAGTACCGAGAAACAAAAGCGAGGGAAGAAAACTCAGAGTTCGCAGGTGCCTACGTTTCTCTCGACGCCTTCCTCTGATTGGTCAACTTTGACCTGCTCCCATTTAAAAACTATGACCTTCCGGACAAAAGGAAGGTCATTTTCGTGATCAGTGGTACCTCCCGAACACCGCTATTCCCCGTTGGTCAGGTAGTTCTGGGACACCCTGTATATATATATATATATATATATGTAACTACAAAATTAACCCCTGTCCTGTGTATAACATCTGAAAACGCAATGGACAAAAAATTGAAAAACGAACGTTCATAGTTTCTGTTCGAATTTTTTCTTGTTCAAAACTATTATTTGAGGTCTTTATTTAATATTACAATGCAATAAGTCAGCATTTTGATTTGCCAAAAATAATTAATAACCGAATCACAACAAATTTTGTAGCAGAATTATGATAAAATGATGATGTTAGACTACTAGTAAATAGATATTCTTTTGGCTAAGTAAATATTGTAATTAGTATATGAATTTTCATGGGTTACTGATTACGATTTTGATATTTGAAAATTAAACAATTCAAAATTTTTACCCAAATATAGTGAACAACTTTTTTATTTTAAAAATCCTTGTATTAATGTCAAAGTTTGTATGTGAGGTTTTTAAGGTTACTGATTTTGATTTTGATAACAAAATTCAAAAATAAAAACAAGTCAAGTCCTACAAATTACAATTTTGTTTACAATATTAAGTCCGTAATTTTGAATTTTGGAATTTGAACATTAAAATCGTAATTAGTGACCTTAAAAACCCTTATACAGGATATCCCATAACACCCGTTGAAACTTTTAAAGGTGGAAATTGGAAGATATTTCAAATCAAAAGTTCCTCTTTCATTTTTTTCTCCGATCGCTATTTACCAAACTATGAACAAATAAAGTCAAACAATCACAGAGCGCGCAGATACCACACACAGTTCCAGTACAACGTGCGCGGTGCCCCACTCACTCTGCAATCATTTGGTTTCTCCTGAATTTTAATGAAATAACATATGAATCGGTTGATTAAGAACAAATTTATAAATAAATAAGATCATTAAATAAAATTGATTAACAAATAATATAAATATAAAAAATAAAGATAATAATGAAGTTGTAATGCAGTTGAATGAATAATTAGGGAAGAAGTACAGTACAATAGGAAAGTGGAGAGAAGTTGGTGTCGGAATAACAATCTCTCATTAGTTACTAAACAATGTTTAATTCATAAGTATTAAGTTATTCTTAGAAAGGCCGATTGACTTCGGCTTTAGATTCGGGATTAAAATGTCCGCACCTGTTGAAGCATTCCTTCATTTACCATGAGTAGGGATCTAAGAAAAAAAAATTTAATAGCTATAAATAAAACATTATTTAATAACTAAAGAGAGATTGTTATTTCGGTATCAACCCCTCTCCATTCTATTACTTCTTTCCTAATTGTTTATCCAACCGCATTACAATTTCATTAATGTCTCTATTTTTTGTTATTTAAATTACTTGTTAATCATTTTTTGTTAATGATCTTACTTATTTATGAATTTGTCCTTAATAAACCTATTCATCAAAAGACTCGGTCGAGTCTCGCGCCAAGTACAGGCAACCCGCCGTACGGGGCACGGCCCGCCGAGACTCTTTACTCGAAGAATCTCTTGTACCTGTGTTTCGACTCAAATATCTTATGAACGGCTATATCTGAGAAAAATGTATTGATACATTCACTCTAGGAATCAAGGGTTCTGAATTGATTGCCACTAAATTCAATACGATTAGTGTACAGGATCAAGACGTATTCACATGGCGAGCGAGATGATTTTATTTCAGGTCCGTCGTCGTCGTCGTCGTCGTCATCGTCGTCGTCGTCTTCGCACGTCCATCGCATTTTTTACACGACAGATGGCGCTGACTGCTGTGCCTTCTTTACCTATTTGTACTCTGTATGGTGTTAGTAATTTACGAATACCCAACACAATCAAATACACTGTATACGTGAAGCTACCGTTCATACCGAATTTCCAGTTAGTATAAGGGTGCTTTCACAACAGTATAGAATTATTCAGTTTTTAATAGCATTCATGTGCAGCGCGCGGATATGGGTGTATGTATACAGGGTGTCCCAAAATTACCTGACCAACGGGGTATGGAGGTGTTCGGGAGGCACCACTGATCACGAAAATGACCTTCCTTTTGTCCGGAAGGTCATAGTTTTTAAATGGGAGCAGGTCAAAGTTGACCAATCAGAACGAGGCGTCAAGAGAAACGTAGGCACCTGCGAACTCTGAGTTTTCTTCCCTCGCTTTTGTTTATCGGTAGCTTGTTTCTTGTTTCCAATAGGCATGTCCTCGGCTGACGTCATTCTGCCCGAAGCCACCGAGAAACAAAAGCGAGGGAAGAAAACTCAGAGTTCGCAGGTGCCTACGTTTCTCTTGACGCCTTCCTCTGATTGGTCAACTTTGACCTGCTCCCATTTAAAAACTATGACTTTCCGGACAAAAGGAAGGTCATTTTCGTGATCAGTGGTGCCTCCCGAACACCGCCATACCCCGTTGGTCAGGTAATTTTGGGACACCCTGTATGTGTGCTTCCGCATAGTTCCTCGTATTTTAGGTGACAGTTTGTCCAGGTGTTCCGCTTCGTAGTTTCCTTGTATCTAGGTACTGGATGTGGAAGTCCAGGGTATCCAGGTATTCCGCTTCGTAGTTTTCTGTATCTAGGTGTCGGATGTGGAAGTCCAGGGTGTCCAGGTATTCAGCTCCGTAGTTTCCTGTGTCCAGGTGTCGGATGTGGAGGTTCAGGGTGTCCAGGTATTCCGCTCCATAGTTTCTTGTATCTAGGTACTGGATGTGGATGTCCAGGGTGTCCAGGTATTCCGCTTCGTAGTTTTCTGTATCTAGGTGTCGGATGTGGAAGTACAGGGTGTCCAGGTATTCCGCTCCGTAGTTTCCTGTGTTCAGGTGTCGGATGTGGAAGTTCAGGGTGTCCAGGTGTTCCGATCCATAGTTTCTTGTATCTAGGTACTGGATGTGGAAGTCCAGGGTGTCCACGTATTCTGCTTCGTAGTTTTCTGTATCTAGGTGTCGGATGTAGAAGTCCAGGGTGTCCAGGTATTCAGCTCCGTAGTTTCCTGTGTCCAGGTGTCGGATGTGGAGGTTCAGGGTGTCCAGGTATTCCGCTCCATAGTTTCTTGTATCTAAGTACTGGATGTGGAAGTCCAGGGTGTCCACGTATTCCGCTTCGTAGTTTTCTGTATCTAGGTGTCGAATGTGTAAGTTCAGGGTGTCCAGATGTTCCGCTCCGTAGTTTCTTGTATCTAGGTAGTGAATGTGGAAGTCCAGGGTGTCCAGGTATTCCGCTTCGTAGTTTCCTGTGACCAAGTGTTGGATGTGGAAGTCCAGGGTGTCCAGGTATTCCGCTCCGTAGTTTCTTGTATCTAGGTGTCGGACGTAGAAGTCCAGAAAAGTGTGCAACAAGCTTTGGCGGTTCGCTCAAACTATAGTATCCTCTTTGATGTTCGCACGGCCTGAGGTACAAGGCTTGAAATAAACCAGCACACTCTGCTCTCTTACGTTTACCACACGGCTTCAACAAGCTGGACACCATTAACGACGCTTATATGCATTGAAGATTTCATTTTCTTTAAAAATTTGTATATGTCTTTAAGCATTTCTAGAAAAAGGGACTTACAAATTAAATTTATGTGCCATTAAACATTTTCGACACCGCAATATATTTTTCTGATTAGCAACATCATAATGCATTTACATTTTATATCTGTGACAATATAGATTTCAGTGCTTAGAGCTTCTATGTCCCGTTGAGTAACAAAAACTTGTGATATCCCCCAAAAAACACTTACGTGTAAAAAACTACGCCAAGTACAGGTGTGCTGTGTATTCCTCTAATAAAAAGTATTGATATCAGATTATTGAGGCCAAGTACATAAGTCACTACATGTTTGCCTATTATATGATCTAGCATTAGCCCATCATTTTAATTGTATGTTCAAAATTTCCTATAACGTTTTCACTACTCTTTTACATTACTACTGTTTCTCGTTGTTGATTATGAAATAATGGTTATTTAATAATTAATAAAACTTTAGCTGATTCCTTATCGAGTACTACTTGGCGGGTCCGTGCCAGGAATTCCAAAGTACTTACTTTGAACGTACTAATAGTATCCTACAATTATATGTTTGTTATTAAGCTTTTACCGTGATTATTATTAACGAGTTATCGTTAATAAGCTCTATATAGAAAGTTGACATTGGTTTTGAGTTTAATGACTGACATAAGGAACGCAAATTTATATCAAGAAATGCATGGACCCGCCAAGTAGTACTCGATAAGGAATCAGCTAAAGTTTTATTAATTATTAAATAACCATTATTTCATAATCAACAACGAGAAACAGTAGTAATGTAAAAGAGTAGTGAAAACGTTATAGGAAATTTTGAAAATACAATTAAAATGATGGGCCAATGCTAGATCATATAATAGGCAAACATGTAGTGACTTATGTACTTGGCCTCAATAATCTGATATCAATACTTTTTATTAGAGGAATACACAGCACTCCTGTACTTGGCGTAGTTTTTTACACGTAAGTGTTTTTTGGGGGATAAGTTATACTATTCACATTTCAGAAGAAACCAAGTGATTGTAAAATGAACGGAGCACCGCGCACGTTGTATCAGAACTGCGCGTGGTGGTTCATAGTTTGGTAAATAGCCATTGGAGAAGAATGAAATAGGAACTTTTGATTCGAAATATCCTGCACTTTTCATCCTTAAAAGTTCCAATGGGTGTTATGGGACATTCTGTATAAAAATTTCTATGAAGATTTATATTAGTCCTTCACATTTTTAGCCCGCGTTTCAAATTCTCGTCTCCGCAGTGAAAGGGTTAACGACAAATATTTCACAATATCCTATACTGCAGGATTAAGCAACGAATTAGATCCTAATAATTAGTAGTTTCCCTTTTGACTTTACAAAATAATACTTTTATGAGTGAAAATTTAATGACAGATAAGTGTAAAGACATAAGGCATTTTATACTTCAATTAGATTGCATCTGCTCATAAACGAGAAACAGTATGAAATATTTTTCATTTCTCTTTTTGTCTTTCAACTAATTAGCAACAGGATTAACCCTTTCGAGAACTTCGGGCGGTTCAAGATTTACTACGTTTAATTCAAACTCGTAGTTATTAATTTATTAATGTTTCATTTGTCGATTGAGTTCCCAAATAGAATTCGTAGTCAACTATATAGTAGTATATTATATTAAATTATAGTAAATTATATTAAATTTCCTCCATTTTTTAAATCAAGACAGTAGAGATGATTGTCTACTAGTTTGTCTCACTAACAGTGTTCTAATGCTGTTGCTAAGTGCTATTACTTATTCTACTATCTGAAAATGTAACACACTTTCGCCGAACGAAAGAATGTAATGGCGACGGACGGAAGTTGCTTTATTAGCTAATTTTATTAAAAAAAAGGGTAATAACTTTGCACTAAGCACAAAGCATATAATTTTGTTTATAATATAGTTTATTATATATTTTATTACATTTTATTCTGTGTCTCCACCGCTAGCCCCATTGCCATACTGATGGCTCTACTGCACAGGTAATTCATTATGCACAACTATATGTTAAAAATCATACATCAGTATTATATTGTAATGGTTTTCTATAAGGATTCTGCTTCATCTTTTACTGATACTTGTAATTCGATGTTTAATTAGCGATAATGCGGATGGCAAGATGGTTATTTAAAATTTAACTATCATATCATGGAAAAGGCTAAAGATGTTACAGTGATGTGCACATTGACAAACACACTGATTCATTTAACATCATTTTGTATGAAATTTTTTGATGAATTGAAATGGTACACTTATTATCGGCAAAATGTATGATGTATTATCCATGCTATTTGTAGTACATATTGTATTTAAACATTCCAATACATATGTGGGATGTGTGTACTGTTTTGTACCCTGTTCCCTCCCCCCCTTTCTATTAAATCATCAAACACTCACTTTTTTCTATAAGAACTTAACATAACCCACTGCTACTGAAATATATTTAAATAAATTCGATATCCTAGGGTTTCGAAGATTAACATAATCTTGCTTCTCAGAATACAGATGTATGAGATGTAAGTATATAGGTATATGAAATCGCGACTCATAGTACAATAATAAATAGGACGATTTCTCATTTAAGAATAAGATGAAATGTAGAATTATATTTTTGTGTTAGTTACATCAGCTATTACGACGATTGTCACAAAAATACCGAAAACTTATATGTATTTCTTGGAAAAATATTGATTCTACTAAACTATTATCTAACAATTACTCTTCACAAGTTTAAGACGAATTATTTTATGACCTAAAATGTTATTTAGAAATTAGTGACTAACATTAAATGAGATGCTGATTATTTCATGATTGCTTTCGATTGTCTAGCTTCGATTATTATTATGAAAAAGTTCTTGGTCTGAAAACCAATGACGTTCTAGAAAAATTAAGAAAAAATTCAATAATTAAAAGAACACATTTTTTTATTATTTATTCTTTCATGGACAAAAAAATAATGATTTTGATGATAATGAAATTCTCTTGTATATCGGCAATAGAATTAAAAGTTAAAAATGGTAAAGACACATCTGCTTAATATTTGAACAGAGGTTAAGAAGCAGATGTGTTTTCATCACGCAAATTAGTAGGAATTCACGTTACAATACATATGTAAGCAGAAACCAACAGTTAGAAATTTCGATAGGAGCCACATTTTCCAAAGGGCATCATTTCTTGAGACACTTGAATAACTATATATTCTTCTGCATACATCTTACACCATTTTCAGTTGCTTGTTTTATAGTGTACGGATATTCTTGGTACTGAATATTTCAACTTATCATCTCAGAACTTGTTACACTTTACTGGGCCCGTTACGTCAAAGACGATTCAAATGTAGTTCCTTACTCCCAGCCAGCCGCCTTTTCTCTCATGTTTCATGATCTCATTAAAATCGCGATATCTATATATATATATACATTGCCTTCTCATATCGCGAACTTGCCACGTACAGTTCTTGCAAGTTTAGAAATTTGTATCCTACTGCTTTCTTGGCACATCTGGCGACGATGACCTGGGATAATTTATCATTCTCCACCACCATTTATGACAAGGTCAACTTGTCAACTCAATAAATATGCATACTCCTAAGCGTATAGCTCGGGTTCGGAGTGAACTATTTGCCTGAGAAAGCGCAATTGCGCGTGTTACACCTATCCTTGGGTCAGCACTATCAAGTCCTTCTAAATTTTAAAGTCTGATAGAGTCGCAAAAGAACGCCATTTCGCTTAACCGCTTCTGCGATGTTATGGTCTTCTTACCTCATGCAAGGTATGTGCACCCCCAGTTTTTCCGAACGATAACTTAAATAATCACGTTGCTATATGTTTTTCAAATTCCGTAGGTATTGATCGTGACAAGCCTGATGCTACAAGAGCATTCGATTACCTCTCTCTCTTTTTTTTTAAACACGCTATGCTCTGCATGATTCTCGAAAATCTGTTCCCTTTCAAGTCAAACACTAAGAGCCCTGGCTAAATTCTTTTGAGCTAATTTCATTTCCATTCCTTCAGTTATATACAGGGTGTCCTGTAGCTTGTTTCTTGTTTCCAATATGTATGTCTTCGGCTGACGTCATCCTGCCCGAAGTACCGAGAAACAAAAGCGAGGGAAGAAAACTCAGAGTTCGCAGGTGCCTACATTTCTCTTGACGCCTCCCTCTGATTGGTCAACTTTGACCTGCTCTCATTTAAAAACTATGACCTTCCGGACAAAAGGAAGGTCATTTTCGTGATCAGTGGTGCCTCCCGAACACCGCTATACCCCGTTGGTCAGGTAGTTCTGGGACACCCTGTATATCTCTTGGATAGTTTCAACTCTTCACTTATGTACTTTATGTTTTCCCCTTTTGAAAGAAATTGGACATCCTCCCTAATTACCAAAATCTGCATTGAAACTCCCAATGTTGACAAATGGGCAGTGTTTGGTCCAGTTCTGAAATCGAAATGAGCCAAGTGTTTGGGACCAAGCCTTGGGTTCTCAAAATTGGATTAAGCTTTGGCAAGTTCAGCTTGGATCAAGCCTTGCATCCCAAACTCGGACCTAGCTTCAGCCAGGCATTGGGAACTAAACCGTGAAATTCCAAGCTGAGAACAAGCTCTATTCTTTTAATTTTATACATAATTTCGTCACCTCCCCTGAAATTCGTGATTTTTACGGGTTTTGTTGTTCTAGTGTTAATAGGCAAATAGGTATTATGGCAGTCGGCAAATTCTAGTATATCAAGACTAATCCCGTCTCCAACGGCATACATTTAATTTCGTTAATACAATGTTTGTAGGATTTAATGTGTACCATTCGATTGAGTAAGTCTGTAAGTTAATGTAAGTGCAGTTAAATTTATGCAAATATTTTTTTAAACTATATTTTTGTACAATCATTTTTGTCTGACAAACTTGACCGGAAGGTATCATGCAAAGCTTATCTAGGCTTACGCTAAGCCTGGTGACAATATGGCACGTCAACAGGCAATGGCTTAGTGTTACTTGATTTCTCGAAACCGTTCAATATTATCGATCTTGCTCTCCTCTCGCGTGAACTTTAGTCCCTTGGGGAAGTAAATTACTAAATAAATAATAAATAAACATTATATAATAAGTCATAATTTTTCTTGCATGGTTGTACAGAGAAAATTTTGGGAACAACAAGTATTCAAACAAAAATGTTCTGAACAAGAGCTTTCCATTTCTAAACATGATCTTTCTATTACTGTTCAATCAATCGAAAAAATTATATTTTCTTGAACCTCACGCAGGGTACAGGAAACTGTAGATCCAAACTGAATGAAAGAATGCTTCTTTTCTCTGTAAATGAATACTTTATGATTTAAACTTTTCAGATTTTAGATACATTATTTTATATAAAACTTACAGACATCTGTTTATAATGTTTACGTTAAAACAATTTTTATGAAAATTTTAGTGGAATAATTGCAATGTTTTTGAAACTATGAATTGAATCTAAATTTTAAAAAAACTAAGACTATAGAGTGTAATGGCTTCCTCAAATTCAAACGTGTATAACTCGAGAACGGGTCTAGCTACAGCCCCCAAAATTTGCAGGCATGTGCAGCTCTATAATCCCTTCATTGACTATAATTTTCGTTATGATTCAAGCTGCGGCTCGGATTTCATATCGTTTTCAAATTCCCCAAAAAAGGACGTTACGACTCTAGAGATCGCAAATTTTGTGATACTCGTCTAAATAGTTCTTGACAAACAGATTTGTATTCAAAGTTGCTTGGTATTGTATTTGGGCCGAATCCATTGAGTAGTTTTGATTTTATGATATTTTGAACTTTTCGAAAAATCAACTTTATTGCTGTAACTAGCGCTTACTTCAACGAAACAAGCCGCAATTCTCTGCACGTATGAAATATCATCTAGCCGTAATACATACGAAATTTGGCGAAGATCGGCCAAGCGGATCTAATTTTATAGCAATTCGAAATGTCGCGGTTCGGTAGTAAATGAAGATTCATCTATGAGGAAGCCAAAGATAACAAAAAATGAAAATTCGTCATATAGGGACTTCATACACTACCTACGATTCGAAGGAAGCAAATTGCAAGTTTCAACTTCCAGCATTTTTTAAATATTTGGCTTCCTCATAGATGAATCTTCATCTACTACCGACGATTCAGAGGAAGCAAATTGCAAAATTTAAATTCTTGGTTTCTTCATATAGGGACCTCGTACACTACTTACGATTCGGAAGAAGTAAATTGCAAGTTTCAACTTGCGGGTTCTTTATTTTTTGACGCTACCTTCCCAACAGTCAGAAAGTATTTGGCAAAGATGCTAGATGTTGATACTAAAACGATGATCAAATATCGACTGTCGGTAACATGGGTAGTGTTTATTTCTACATCTCACAGCCACATACTGAAATAAAAATTTCAAAATACTCACTAGTGCTATGGACAGTTTATAAGCACAGAAACTTTTATTGATATTTAAAATAAATTGCCCTAGATATGAAGAAACTCCATATTATAAATAAAAGTTATATTATTTTAGTAGAATGCCATTGGCAGCACGTGTTGTAACGTGCTTTGGTTGTCGGCCCGCGCATCCGTTACTCACTTATGTGCGACTTTGATATTTCGTGGCAATTTTATCATTTTTGAATATTCAGCCAAATCAAATTTCTCAAAAATATGATACCCACGCTGTAAGAGGATGTCAATGGCCCCGTGTAGTTGTCCGTAAGTAGGAAGGGGCATAGTGATATTGAAAAAGACCATTGCATTTAGGGGCCGTTTATAGGGGTTCGGAAGCTAGGACGTTTTTCTCCCTGGAACAGCGCAAAAGCGGGTGGCCGTCTAGACCAAATAAGTCGACCAATCGAACCTTGAGGCATCGGGGATTCTTCCGGGAGCGGGCCTAAGCGTAATGAGAGTGGTCTGTCCGGCTCGGTCGGACAGACTGTAATAGTCGGGTAGTCGGGGCTTCAGGCGGTAAGGATTTTCTGGACGTGGTGCTTTGAGGGGATGATCACGTGCCAGAGGATACGAGGAGCCCCGAAGTGCAATTGGCCAATCCAATGGGAGATCCTCCAGATCTTCTCCAGAGACTTGCTGGGAGTGGGTGGAACATCGAAACCAGCTCTCTGTAATTCCGGGTCCTTTATGGGTAAAAGCTCGGCCGTGCCAGGACTCGCGGGGGAGCTCTGATGATTCCGGCTCACAAAAAACTCTCGGAGAAGGTTAGTAACTTTACGAACACTCCAAACGTATACTTTATGCGGACGATTTTTAGATTTATCTGATATATCAGCCAATAGGCATGTAGTCAAGCATTTCGACAGTTCAGAGTAATATTGAACTTATCTGTGAATAGATGCCACGTAATATATTGCATACGTATGGGTTGAAGACCTAGGTGATAGTGATTGGACATGCGTGCTTTATTTCCATCAATATGTTATGTCGGCCTCACGATAATTCATGGCCACGATGTTACGGCCTGACGTGAGTCGGCTGAAACAAAATTATTTAATTTTTGCTTGCTAGGGTCTTGCCTCTGTAAAGTGCTAAATCGTACTTATCCGCGTTCTTTTGAGTTTAATTAGTATATAACAGCACATTACAGTTGGAAGCGATACGAAACATCTTCTTATATCTACAGGGCATATGCATTAGGAACAGTTGTTCTTGTTATCTTTATGTTCACTGAAGATTCTTTGTTGTTCTTATCAAGTCCTATGCGTGAGTGACCGTTTGCGGAAACATCAGGGAGATAGCATAGCATCAATATTACATGTAAAGATGTAAATGGTGTGAGTTACTTACCGGGGGGTGAGCAGGGAGAGAGAGAAGAGCGGCAAGAGGTGCTCGACGACAGGGAGGTTGAACTTGTTGAAGGGAGACTCTTGGTGCAGCCCTAAGGTGGACACTCGCACTAAATGAATGCTTTAAACGAAATGCCAAGAATTGAATTCTTTTGCGTGGATGCCCGGCACTGAGGTAATGCACTTTCTGCTTGGCCCTAAGTTAAGCTAGGTCAAAATAAGCCCTAAGGTATTTGATTGACACAACACTGGACTGACGCGGACAATCGGCTCAAGACTCCAGAAGGAATACTGCTTGACCAGAGGATTGATTAGTAGCTGGCGACGATCGCTGTCGATGTTCGTAAGGGAGACTTTGAATTTGGAGGAGATTGGGTGTATTGCCAGGAAGTTTCAGGAAATTTGGATACGTGTTTTGGCGTGATCGGGGTTGTTGCACCAGATTCCTCAGTAGAAATTTTGGTTATAGGTCTTCGATCGCAGATTCCTCTTTAGGTTAGTGCATTCACCGAATCATCTTGGATGTGAGGTTAGTGAGTGGACGGGAAAGGTAGTTGGTAGGAGTCCTGACGTGGCGGTTCTGCGGAGCCATACTAAAATGCTTTCTAGACACCTCACTTCTGCGTATTCTGTTCAGCATTACTGTCCGTACCATTTTCAATCCTTGTCCTTCGTAATCTCTCTCTCTTTCCTTCTGCTCGTCCACTTGTAATGTCTTAGTGTAGGTGTAATTTCTGGAAATGTGAGAGAGTGTGAGATGTCGTATATAATGTAATGATTTCCCTTAATTATTATAATCTATAACTTATAGTAGATAACGAACGTTCGTCGATGGTCAGTTACAATCGTTGTGCTCCTTGACCTTTTGCTCTTTAGAAAATTGAGTTCCTATTTTTCACGAAAAAATTCAATTATTTGCAATTAAATTGCACTTTGTTATTAACGTTTTGAAGATTATTGAAATTCAATCCCTGAAGGAAAATATTGAGAAAATGTGTACAACACTTCATTACGATTGGTCAATTAGTTTTTGAGTTACCTTGCATGCCAATTTTGAAAATGTAATTTACAAAATAATAGTATATTGTGCACCGAGAGCGAAAACGGACGTTTCTGCGCCGCTTATACAAGGCACAAACGCCCGTTTTCTTCAACAGCGGAGCGAACGCGAGTTTTCACGTAGTGGGTGATTCTTGGGTCGGTGCAAATAATCAGGTTAGTTTGGTAACTTAGGAAATCACAATGAAACATCTGTGCATCGTACAGCTTACGTGAAAAAAAAAAAACAATTGCCCCAGTGGTAGCTGGTCATTGGATTCGTCGGCAAATGTCACCTCACTCCTATTCAATTTTTCAATATTCCACGTTTCCCCATTCGAGAATTGCCCGTTTTCGCTCCGCTGTTGAAGAAAATTATTTTATTTCGCCAAATAAAAACTCTGTAAAACGACTAACCGGCTAATCAGGGATTCCTGCGCCATACAATAACCCTTCCAGGCAGTTGAGTCTCTCTTTGGGCTGTTCGAGATTCTTTTGATCAAAAACTACTGTGGGGGTTCTGTCGAGCAGAGCAGTTTACTTATTATCGAAGTCTTCAGCGTGCAACTTACAGTGACACCCGATGACTAACAAGGAAGGTACCTTAGGTACCCCTCCGATTTCGTTCATTTTGAAATATGTTATTCTCCATCAAATGTATGTGTGTTTTTTTATAGGCGGAAATCAACCTTTCTCGGAGTTTTGCATATTTCCTGTCGAGATAAATGGGATAAATTGGAAGATAATCCTCACGATGAATAATAAAAATGCATTTTAGTTGATCCTGGTGGGATGAATGCAAAAAAAAATTTATAGAGGTTGAAAAATAAGAAATTTTTATAACAGAAAATCATCGATTCGATTTTGATGAAACTAATTGCATTTGAAAATATTTTTTAAAAAAGTAGGAGATACATGTTTTTGCATTTTTCGAAAAAATGTCGCTCAAGGGTGAACCATCCCTATGCCGGTGCAACCAATTTCTCATTAAAGTGGCATTAGTTTCTTCAAGTTTGTCCCTAATTCTAGTTAATGCTTAACAATGCTTCTGCTACAGGAAAAGCAGAGGACCGCGCTGACATATTCTAACATACCTTATTACACATGCTCTAGTACGGTTCCATCATGTAGACCAATTATAATGGATTGAACAAGTTTTTATTTTAACTGTATAAATTCTGTCCTAGCAGTGAGTGGTTGAAAAAGGATCAACTGACAGTAAATATGACATCGACTTACTTAATACTTGAAGGATTTATATTCCTAAAATGCATAAATATTTTTTCATATTCAAATAAATGTTTATTTAATATGAATAAGTTTTCTCAGAGTAGATACCATGGCCTGGATCTGCATTATATTTAAATAGTAGATTAAAACACACTGTCAGTTGTAATACGCTGTTGTAACTCTGAACTTCGTCCTACTCTATTTTGGCTCTAACATCATCTAACCACATCGATCTAGGATTGACATCACATTGGTCAAAGCTTGGACAAAGGCTGGGCTCATTGTACTTTATACTCTAAAAAGTGTAGACCAGCCCTGAGTTTCAATGCTGGGCCAAGAATTGATGCCTTGGGTCGATATTATCATTTCGAAATTCGCCCACACTTGCGCCATGTTAAATGTCAATGACGTCCACGGTTTGACAAGCATTGGTTCAAGCCTAGATCAAGATTGCGCCATTTTTTGACTCCTACATCGTGTTGTGCCTGAACATCTCGGCAACGGAGGAAGTTCGGCTCGAGAGGTTAGATTAAAGAGATTTTTAGGATCTTTACCGATTAAGGAGTTAAAACTCGCGCGAATATAATAAAACGATAACAATTTATTGAAATAAAACAACATCGATGATACAGTTGGTTGACGTTCGTCGACTTAAAAATGAATAAGTGCAGTAATGTATTTGACTATCTTCTGTACCAAGTCTACTCCTCGAAAATACCTAATCCATTCGGATTCTGACTGTAGGTTAGGTTAGTCCCTTTTTCGTGGGTGCTGCCATAAGCTGCACTTCCGAAAATATGTCGAATGGGCATTCGCAAGGTTGCAAGTCGGAGCTATCAATCGCCAGCTTATTTGCCTTTCTGACTTAGCGCATTCCTGCACGTGTTGAATGGACGGTCTGGCGATCGCACTTTTCGTGGGGCCAGGAATAGTATAAGTTGGGAGTTTCTGGCTCAAGATTCCTGTAACCGACATATACCGACACTCTAGAACCTTCGAAGGTGGGTGTCCGTGCTAAGTTAGCGTCGTGAGCTCTACGATTTCCGGAAGTGACGTCACCGAGACCCCTCGATTCCAAGAATTTTCGCTCGATTCCGAGAATTTTGCGTCAGATTTCGGGAATTTTGCTCTCGATTCTAGGAATTACAAACGATCGAGAACCTTCTAGAACCTTCTAGAAGCTTCGACGGTTCGTGTCCGTGCTAAGTCGCCGCGGATCGCTCCCAGAGCCGACGGTCCTCTCGCGCAACGTTTTGATGGAGCCCCTTGCCCCCCACCCCGGGGAGTCTTCCAGAAGCTTCGATGGACCCTCTTCCTCCCTCCCGATCTGTGTAGATTTCAGAAGACAGCCTTCAGCCGTTTTGACCTTGAACGTTATCTCGCAGAATTGCGCAACGAGGATGCAGCAGCAGCAGTAGCATCAATCCGATTTGTCAGCCATTCGATTCCGGGAAGCCTCCGTACAGGTTTCGAACGGCAGTCCCCCTCCCCGAAGCTTTCGATGACTCCCCCCACCCCCCATTCAGACTTCAGGCGGCAGCCGATCACTGTTTTGACCTTGTTATTCAGAGTATCGAATTACTCGCAGAAGATAAGCGACCCTTCGCGCACTTCGAAAACTTTTTGATGTGGAGTTCGAGCTCAAAGTGCGCAATTCGGGTAGGTGACTTATCGCTTGAACCGATGCAAAAAAATTCCAGGAAAACCTTGGAAGCCTCTTATAAAAGGCCCTTCGATGATGCGCAGCGATCATTGTTTGTTAAGCCTTCAAGTGCATTATTGCTATTAACGAGATGGATTCTGCAAAGTGTAAAAAGTTGATCGAGATTATGGAAGGAGCATATAAATTTCTGAAGAAGGGATCAACGGTTGCAGAAATTGAATAATGGACGAAATTTGAAACTCAAAATATCAGACTTTTGAATAAAAATTTGAGAAACGTTACTCTTACGATCGGAGAGAAAACCAAAATTTTAACAACGATCGGAATCCTCAAATCTCTGAACGAAAAATTTAAACAACAACTTCAAAAAACAGGTGGAGGAACGGCGAGAGAGAGAAGAAGTGACAGAGTGCGTTGGGATGACTTGGAATCTGCCTTTAAGGGAAGAATAAGGACTGGAGTCATTGAAAACTTTCGACATAAGGATTTGAACCGTTTCTTGGATGATGCAAGAAAACTGTTCATTGCTAGAGTGAAAAACGCACTTCGAAAGGAGGGAAATTTGAAAGTAAACGTCGTCTAGTCTTGTAAATTCGAAACCATGAAAGCTGGCGAAATTGTTGAAGAACTAAAGTTCTTCAACACTAAAAATGAAGTTATTCTATCGTCCACCGATATCAGTGATTGGTTCAATACAAATGTGAAGGAAAAGTTGTTAGCCATGGTTGAAGACTTTCAAGAAAGGGAATCTGGTTGGTCATTCATAGAAATTATAAACTTGGCGGTAAACATCAACAGGTACATACCGATACACGGTGGCCTATCAACATTCATCGAGTTGCCTAAAAACGTGCAAAGTAAGAAAGCAGTCGTGAATATTAGAAACAACGATCCGTACTATTTTGTCTGGTCGGTTACGGCAGCCCTTCATTCAGCAAAAAAAAATATAGACAGGATCAATTCGTACCCCCACTTCAGCTCAATGCTAAGGTATGAAGGTTTAAATTTTCCCATTGGTTTAAAGGATATTCCAAAATTCGAAAAGATTAATGATTTGGCAATAAATGTTTATGGAATAGAGTGCGATAAGAATAAGGATAATAATGAAATAGTACCAATTTATCTAAGTAAAGAAATATCAGATAAAGAAAGGATTCATCTACTTATGCTAGAAACAAAAATTTATTCGAATGGAGATGACGTGGACATGGAAGACGGTAATGTTTATCACTTTGCTTGGATTCGAAATCTAACCCGTTTACTAAAATCACAAATTACAAAGCATAAAGGTTATACTAAACTATGTGATCGATGTCTATGTCACTTTAGATTAGAAAGCTCTTTACAAAAACATAGACTCGATTGTGCAAATATAAATAAATGCAGAGTCGTATTTACGGATGAAAAAGATAAAATTATCAAATTTAAAAATTATAAGTATAAAGAACCTGTCCCGTTTGTCGTTTATGCTGACATCGAGTGCATATTAGAGCCAATTACAAAAAAAGTCTAACTCGTTAAGCACAACTCTCTATCAAAGATACGTTCCTCACAGTATAGCGTACTATTTGCAATGTAACTTTGACGATTCTATCTCTAAATTTAGAGCTTATCGTGGAAATAATTGCGTGGAATGGTTTATGAATGATTTAAAAAAAAAACTCAAACTATACAGTTTTATCTAAAACGTATCATACCAATGGAATCTCTAAATTTCAAACAAAGAAATGAATTTTACTCGGCTAAGATTTGTCATAGTTGTGAAAAACCGTTTACACCTCAGGATGCCAAGCTTCGTGATCATTGCCATTTTACAGGCAAATATCGCGGTGCTGCACATCAGGGCTGTAATTTGAACTATAAGAACTCACATACCGTTCCTGTCGTATTTGATAACCTATCTGGTTATGATTCACACTTCTTGATTAGAGCTCTAGCTACATCTTTTGAGGGTTCAATGAACCTCTTACCAGTAAACAAAGAAAGATATATATCTTTCACGAAGAGCGTCAAAGATACGATTGTAAATTTCAGATTTATCGATTCATTTAGATTTATGCCGAGTAGTATTGAAAAATTAGCATCCTATTTGAAAGATGATGAAAAATTAATTACGCGTAAACATTGTAATAATGTAGAAGAATTCCATTTATTGACTAGAAAAGGTGTTTTTCCCAACGAATATATTGATAATTTGGAAAAATTCAAACAGGATCGATTACCCGTAAAAGAAGAATTCTATTCAAAATTAAATAATGAAGGAATCTCAGAAGCAGATTATGATCACGCTTGCAATATTTGGCAGACTTTTTGCATTAAAACATTAGGCGAATATTCTGATTTGTATCTGAAAACCGATGTTCTCCTTCTAGCTGATATCTTTGAAAACTTTAGACGCAACTATTACGCCATATACAATTTAGATCCTCTACACTATTACACTGCACCGGGCCTTGCGTTCGACGCTATGCTCAAGTGTACGGGTGTTGAACTTGAGCTGCTGACTGATGTAGAGATGTTGTTGTTTATCGAGAGAGGCATTCGAGGTGGCGTAGCTCAATGCTCCAACAGATACGCCAGGGCTAACAATAGGTACATGGGCGCAGAGTTCGATCCAAGCAAAGATGAATCATATCTTATGTATTATGATGTAAATAATTTATACGGTGCAGCTATGAGTCAATTTTTACCATTCGACTCCTTCGAGTGGGAGGAAAATTTTGAGCAATTGGATATTTGCAATATTCCCGATGATTCTCTTACGGGCTATATACTTGAAGTTGATTTGGAGTTCGAGTATTTTACTCAAGTAGAAACATGAATATTATCATATAGTCTAATGATGTGAATGTGTTCACAGAATCAAACGCCCGTCATTTTCCTTTTCTACTGCTACTCTACTTTTTCTACTGCTATTGTTTTCTTTTGGCGGTGACTGGAAATCATCAGTTAAAATGATGATATTTCTAAATCTTTAATATTTATTTTCTCGAGAACGCTGCAACCGATTTCATTCGGACAAATTGCATTTTGTTCTATTTTCAACGGAGAATATGCCAGTGCCCGGTGGGGAATAAGTCGTGGGACACCATGTATATAATAAGAATGTACCAATGTAAATAGTCTATATGAAATATAAATAACACGACGTAATAAATATTTTAGTTATGATTTATTTCAAACACCTTAAAAATCCGACTTATCGATCCAACTATTGTGCGAACCATCGAAACCTAACCATTTCACAAATAGCTGGTTTCCACGTTTCCTCAGTACCTTTTCCACAAGATATATGTCGGGATACTTGACGCTGGTAAGTTCATGCTTGTAGAAGCCGCCTTCGATGGGATGATCCTGGTAGTCCTTGAGTTTGTACGTCACCGGATCGGTATTCTTTACTCGAATTACGGGGAAAATTTCGGTTGTACAATTGGGTGTGTAGCCCTTCTCGGAGACGTGTTTAAATTTGCTGATTCGGACTTTGTCGCCGACTTTAAACTTTGATTGTTCAAGTGTGGTCTTGATTTTGAATTTCTTGTACACCCGCTACAGTAGTTCCTTCTCATTACGAGCAGTCACATCCGTCGGTTTCATACCAACGGTACGATGCTTACTGTTATTGTAAGAGGATACCAAGTCCGATAAGATATCCAGCCACCGGTGATTGCCCTGTAGGCTAAACTGCATCCACCTCTTACTTTTCAGAGTACGATTAAAGCGCTCGCAGATCGATGCCTTCAAGTTACTGAAGTCAAGTACAGGGTAATACCGTGTTTTCGCATGAGATCCTTGAATTCGGAATTGTAAAACTCTTGGCCTTGGTCAACATGCAATTTCTTCGGAATTCGATCCTTCGCCAGTACAGATCTCATAGCTGCTGTGACGTCTTTAGTGTTCTTGCTCTTGGTCGGCACGGCCCAAGCAAAATTTGAAAATATATCGATGACGGTGAGCAGATACTTGTATCCGCGGTTCTCTCTTGCGTACACTGACATGTCAACGAAATCCATTTGCCAAGTCTCGTCCAGCCCGCGGACGTCAACGTGTCGGCGCTGGTAATTTCTCCTGGCAGGTCTATGCAGTTCTTTCACGACCGCTCATTTTTTCCCGTCCATTCTCCAGCGCACTCAGTCTGGCGTCCAGCTGAGAAATGATCATAGAATTGCGAATCGCCAATTCTTGTCCTGGCTCGATATCAGCTAGCAGACGTTTCAACGCATCCTTCGTGTTAGAATCGAGAGATTGAATCATCAAGTTGTTGTTATCGATATCATTGCGCATTCCGGCAGTCACGTGAAACGCGGTATTCAGCTTCTGCTTCGCTACAGTCTTTATCAGATTCAAGGTCACAGCATCGTTTTCCTCCTCGGGATCGGCGACGTTGCACAGCCTCTTGTTATCAATGTCGTAGTGTCCAGCAGCAGTGAATTTGAATCCAGCGCCAGGGGAGACCACGGCTACTCGTAACTGCGGTCGTGCTACTGAACTGACGTCCAAATACGTCGACACTCATATTCAAAGTGACGATCGTGATCGTTTTATAGAATTAATAAATGATACCCGCCTCACGCAATTCTTCGATAATCGACACGATTTCGTTCGAGTGACTGGGGTTACCAGCTTCCCGAGACGCAAGGAGCAGGCGAAGCCGATCTACCAGTTCGTTGGGATCGTCCCAGTACACGTAATCCGTTCGTCCATCCTTGGCAGCGACCATGTACCGCGGTACTATACCTTTACCCGTTACAGAAGGCTGTTCGATCAGTTTTGCAATAACGTTACTAAATTTGAAACTCTTGCTCTTACGAATTGCACCATCAGGTTTATAGTACTTTCTATGTGTATTCGTCGTTAAAATAATGTTTCTGTAATTGTCCAAGTCATCTTGGGTTATACTAGTCTCGTCAGGTACCTTCCTGAACAAGAGTTCGATCAAACCCGCAGTTTTCAACTAAGTCGTATCGCCTACATGGATTCGATCACCCTCAAAGCTGATGGGCGTATTGCCTATCATCAATTTGTTCTTGGTGAGTTTACGCACACCATAGGCGGTATCCAATTGTTTATTCTCCCTCGATAGCAGCATATCGAGATACCGTTGCGTAGGATCGTTCTGATCAGCGGGTACGTCTGCGTCATCGTTATCTCCTTCGTCATCATGTTTACCTTCTTCCTTTTCCTCCTCTTCTTCTTCGAAAGAATCATTCTTTAACGGCTTGAAGGATTCATCTGCCGTTCTAAACGTATCGTCCGCTTCTACGTCTTGCTGTACTTCATCCTTAATCTCGACCTTGATAAGATTACGCTCCGGCTGAGATGCAGTCACTAGTTTCTGCAGTGGAGTCACTACCGGTTCCAGAACCTCACTCATCGTCTGTTCGACGTTCTCTCTACCCAGTTTTATAATTCTATGCCTTTTACGAATCGCATCGCTGGCTTTAGCGATTTGGCGTAAGACGTCTCTTTGCTCCTGAAGTTTTCCGCGTTGCATGTTTTCGCTGCCGACTCCAAAACGCTACTGCATTCATTTTTTTCAATGATCATTCATTTATGCTCACGAAGCAATCGAATCCTTTTCTTTATCTACCTCCGTCGTGGTCGCTGTCCTTGTCGATTACGAGGAACCCATACTTATCACCGCTCCAGCATGTCGAACACAAGTCTTTAAACTGTGCGTAAGTCATATCAGTGCTTGCATGGTCATCGTAAACGTGCGTGAGATTCATTTCATCCTGCTTAAAGAGCACCAGCAGATTAGCATTGTCCCGTACCAGATGTTTGGGAATGCGAGCGTACGTCTGACAGAGATAGAAACAGTCAACGTCCCTGTGCCACCCCATACTGAAGAAGGCTCTGATGTTATCTTGCTCCTCGCAAGCTATGTCGTCGTAAATAATTATCGAGTTTCGACGTGCCTCGTTCGGTGGTAGCACTTGTTCGTGTTCCGTAAAGGGAAAGTACTCGATACCGGCGACCGATGCGAGTAAACGTTCTAAAAACTTGTACATTGGCTGATCAAGCGATTTTGAGTATACGTAGACGTTCTCGAATCTTAATCCATTAGGATAAGTTATGAGAGCGAGCAGTGCGTTCGTCTTGCCGCAATTGGATGGTCCGCAAAACACTGCTCGTATACTGTTTGGCAGTAATTCGCCGTGTCGCTTGGCCTCCTTCTTCACTCGCACGATTTTGTCAATGTTCGTTACAGGTAGCCTGACGGACTGCTTCTCGAACCTCATCTCGATCTTGACTAACGTGGAAACTATAAATTACTAGTTTATAAGGATCAGTGTTCAGTCGGAACTGTTTCACCGCAGGGACATGATCGTGCATTCTAAGCGTAAGCGCATTGGGAGGAAAAAATCTCATCGTGGCAGAGGATTAGTCAACAGGATCATCAACAGTCTACCCG
The DNA here is from genome assembly GCA_963971525.1 of Cephus spinipes. Classification (NCBI taxonomy): domain Eukaryota; kingdom Metazoa; phylum Arthropoda; class Insecta; order Hymenoptera; family Cephidae; genus Cephus; species Cephus spinipes. The sequence continues at coordinate 14,209,807 of OZ020576.1, forward strand.
TTGAGTTACATATACCCGGTTATCAGTACTGCGGGCCCGGTACGAAACTAGCAAAGAGACTCGCGCGTGGCGATCCGGGCATCAACACCCTGGACGCAGCCTGCAAACAGCACGACATCGCCTACTCGAAGAATCGAGAGAGTCTCGAACACAGAGGGGCGGCGGACAGGGTACTAGCCGACAAAGCTTGGAAGCGCGTTTTCGCTAAAGACGCGAGTCTCGCCGAGAAAGCGGCGGCCTGGTCCGTAGCGAACGTAATGGGTGCCAAGTCGAAACTCGGTATGGGACTCAAGAAGAAGAAACCAAAGACTGTAACGCTGAGAAAAGTCATCGAGGAAGCCAAATGATCGATGATGCCTCGCAACGATGCAGGAGTAGCTATCAGATCTGCTCTCAAGGAAGCACAAGCTGCCGTCAAGCGAGCAGGTGGAAAGCGCAACGTCCGCACTCCGCGCCTTCTACCCGTACCGTCCAAAGTCGGAGGCTCCCTGCCGTTTCTCGTTCCCGTATTTGCGGGTCTCAGCGCCGCTGGAGCGTTGGCCGGCGGTGCTGCAGGTATAGCCAAAGCCGTGAACGATGCGAATGCAAACAAGGAACAACTGAAGGAACGTCAGAGGCACAACGAGACGATGGAAGCCATCGCGTTAGGCAAAGGATTGTACTTGAAACCCTACAAAAAAGGGCCTTCATCTGAAACCAAAAAACTTGAAGTGAAACTACCACGCCGAGCATTGACCGATGTGGATCTGCTCAAATACGCCAAGATCATGAAGATTCCACATTTTCGCGGAGTCTTCATGCGGAACGCTATGCCGAAGGCTGGACCGTACAAGTACGAGTCGGTAATCGCCAATCTCGACGACGAAGATGGGCCAGAAACACACTGGGGCGCGTACAAGAAGCTAAACGATCGAGTCGTTTATTTCGACAGTTTCGGCAATCTTCGACCGCCGCTAGATCTTATCGGATATCTCGGTGTTGGTAGTGTAAAGTACAATTATGAGTGATATCAGGAGTACAATACTTTTGCGTGTGGACACTTGTGTCTAAAGTTCCTATGCGGACAATTAAATCGTATAAACAAGTATCGTCTATATAAGCTTGCTATGTAATTTCACATGGTCAGTCGAACGTTTGCAATTATGGAAGATTCATTCACTTTGACTTCATCAGGCACCTCCTCCATACTGGAAGCCGAATACTTTCCTCCTATCGAGCTTTCTCCGTACACAAATTACGCTCTGGGGCTCATTGAGTTGCTGACCTTCAATTCTATTCCCAACGTGGACACTGATCACAACAAGCTGTACGTGGGGGATGAAGTCATCACTATACCCACTGGTAGCTACGAGATCGAAGATATCGAAAACTACGTGCATAGCGCGTTGACGGACAAGATCATCGTCATTCAGACTAAACCTAACAATAATACGTTGTGCAGCGAAATTAAGTGCAACCGTGATGCCGACTTTCGACCTAACGATTCCATAGGTCGCTTGTTGGGCTTCACTCAACGCGCTCTGGAAGATAATAAATTACACACGTCCGACATACCGGGCGCCATTCTAAAGATGAACGCCCTACGAGTCGAGTGCAACGTCACGACTGGCGTTTACATCAACGAACGTAAAGTGCACACCATACACGAATTCTTTCCGGTCGTGCCACCCGGATACAAGATCATAGAGGTATCATCGCACGACATTTATCTACCGATCGCCATCAAGACAATAGATCAGCTGCAGCTGCGAATAGTCGATCAAGACGGGAACCTGGTGAATTTTCAAGGAGAAGTCATAACGATCAGGCTCCACGTCAGATCCATGCGATAATGGGTATCGTCTATAATAGAAAAATTGGTAGTGGTTATAACAGTAGGCCGATATGCCAAAGAGGGTTCAGTCGTCGACCGCTTCTCAAGACGCTAACACGTCAAAACGTCTTGTTTCTGGAAAATCTGGGATTGAAGGACGCGAGGGGAAAGTAAAGCGTTCGTTCTGTTGCGTTCTTTTCGTCTGCCGCATACCATGGAGGAAGAAACGCTGAACATTCAGACACCGATCGTCTTCGATGAATCTATAGCACACTACGAGACGCATGCGCATCAACCTTACGCCTCGTCAACGTTCAACAACAGCGATGAGGTTCGAATCTCCGTTCAACATCAAGACCAATGCTTACTACCGAGCAAAAGTTCGCTGCACGTGTATGGAAAGTTGGTCAAGGAAGGGTCCACGGCGACTGCGAGCACGACTCTGGTCAACAATGCCATTTGCCATCTCTTCGAGGAAATTCGCTACGAAATGAATGTGTTGTGCCGTAACGTCTCGATAACGAAGGAGTTCGATAGAGAGGTTAGGGCTTGGATATTTTTGGGATCGTTGCCGTTTAAGGAGTTAGAACTCGCGTGAATATAACAAAACTGAGAAGGTTTATTAAAATAATCAAGTGTGTTGTACAGTATTTCGACGTACGTCGACTTGGAAAAATATAGGCACCGTTCGGTCTTCCTATTTCCTGTACCGAGTCTACTCCAGGAGACCACCTTATCCGTTCGGATTTTAACTGTAGACTGTCGATTTTCGGATGTGCAGCCATAAGCTGGACTTCCGAAAAGTGATTATTGTGCGATTTTTCGATTTCTACTTCTCGGTTGCCAGGCCGCCTTTAGTGCTGACTTAGCGCATTGCTACACGCGTCAACTACTTGGCCTGGCGTTTCTCAATAGGGACAGGAGACTCCCAGCACAATATCCCTCCCCCCTTAAAGAAAATCACACAATTTCTACACGGCGTTCGCCTCTGGTGGCCTCGAGTGAATACTTGAATCTGGTCATTATCCTAGTGGAGCACAGCTTCCATGATTATTTTGGGTACAATTCCCTTAATTTAACCGGGGTGTGTGCCCGTAACATTGGTTCTGTCTTGCGGGTTCTGTTCGGCCCAGCGAAAACGCCTTTCGCGTACTCTATTTAATGCCGCTCTGAGGCTATCTGGCCTTGATACTAACGGTTCTAGCTGGATGTTTACCGCGGGCGATACCGAGTTCGGCGTGAGAGCCGGCGTCATCGAAACTCGAAACTCCGGGCGGTTACCGTACATATGCCTACCAAAGCCAATACACCTACGTGTTTTAATGTTTCGTGCGACGCGGGATTTCCGTCGCAGGTAATACTAATCGGTTCGTCGGTGGGCGCTACAAATAACCATTTACCCGGCTGCTGCATAGTGATCACTAGGATATGGTCGAACGTGATGACCCGCTTCGGGCAGTGAAGGGCGTTGCCCGTGTCCATTTTCGCAAACGTCAGCACTTCGCACGGTGCTGAACTCGTCAGGGGGATTGACGGATGCAGGGGATTACAGATGTATCTATTAGCGAATTGTTTAAAATTCTTCAACTCAAGGGTGGTCATTCGTAGGAAGTTTCGATTTTCCTGATCCACGATCACAAGGTCTTCTGAGGTGTCGAGATAGTAATACGCCCCGTTCTCTGACCTCACGGGTATCGTGTATACCTTGCTTACGCAGTACCTCTTCTGGCTTATCAACGGAAAGTCGAGTATGACGGCGATGGCTTTCCCTGCACTAAAGGCCTTCGTATCGGCTAGTCTCATTAGGGTGGATGCTTCGTTGCGTTCGATTGGCACTGGGAATCCAGTTCCCGTTGGTGAGTGTGGTAGTGCATCCGTGAGATACCCTACGAGTTTTCTCGGTGGTAGCACCGCCGCACTCACCTTGCCGCTCGCAATCTCAACTAATAGCCAAACCAATTCTTTTACGTCGTTCTGTAGTGCCTCGACTATCACGCTTAGGGCGGTGAGGCCCTCATCCAGCCTTTGTTCTTTCATCACTATACTCATGTCTGCCGTCAGTGTAAGGTTTACATGGGCAATGAGTTCTTGGAGAGCCAGTTCGTTGCTCTGCACGTTAGTGAAGGAGTCATTGAAGAGGTGCAACGTGGACTCGACCACCTGTAATTGGTCCTTCATGCTCTCCTTCAGCGTTCGCTGGTTGGAGCGTATGGCGGCAATTTCTTGGTTGATCCTTTCCGCGTCCGTGGAGCCTATATTTCCGGTGATGGACTTTATGATCGAACCTAGCCCGTCGATCAATCCCCTGCGCTCACGCGCTGAGTCCGGTTTCACGAGGTCGTGAACCGTTCCCATTCCGTCTTCTATTTTCCGCACCATCCTGGCCACGGAATCTGCAATGGCCGGACAGAGAGGGTCATCTCTTCCTTGTTTCTCGCAGATGTCTAGTAGCAGCCGCAAATTAGCGCTAACGTCTGCTTCTCGTTTCATGACTGCAGCGAGATCCATGGTAACGGCTAGTCTCCATGTGGCCTTGGCTTCCGAGAGGATTCCGATTTCTTCATAGTATATTCCCGGGTAGCTGGCAAACATGGTTACCGTAAACCCCTTTTCCGTTTCTCTGGAGATTACGCGGCTTGCCGTCAGCAGGACAGTTCTGCAAGAGGAATAGTGCGTTACTTGAAACTGGCTAAACCGTGGGATTGCCTATTCAGTGCAAATTCCCTCTTTCTTTAATTCCCCCTCTTTGCCGGTTTCGGTCGCGTTACTCTCTAGGGAGCTCATTCTGTTTCTGACTTTAACGGAAAATGTACCGAGTGGTGTACTGCGAAGGCAAGGACATGGGTCCGCGATCCTGCGGGAGTTGGTTAGTATCGGTGACTTTTCCTTTCCTACGTGTGTGCAAAGTGGTACGCTGCATTTTTCTCACGACGTGCATTTTACTCCTCAGGACCAACTAATCATACCGTCGAGGGTGGACCCGCGTAGCCCGGTTGAAAAATTCGCGGTCCGGGTGCTGAGGGAGGTCCGCCGCCGAAGATTCATGTGCCGGCGGACGGTGGAGACACTCTGGGGCCTTGGGGTCTTCGCGGGAGACAAAGATCCCCCGGATTACCTGGGGTTAATCGGACTATTCGGGGAGGAGTGCCCCAAATGCGGACAGATGCGAGAGATGTAGCCACATAAAAAATAAATAGGATAATAAGTGCCTATTCTTAAGTGCTGTGTTCTTAGACTATCTTCGTTCATCATTCCGTTGAGTTCCTACCTTGCTTTCCTTCTAGTGCTCGACAAAGTTCTTTAGGTGGTTTGCGTGAACTAACATGGTCTTCCGACCCATTTTTACAGTGTAGTTAACCGCAGAGTTTCTCGCGATTACTTTGTACGGGCCTGTCCACTTCGGGGTCAATTTCGCTGAACGCCCGCGCCGTACAGCTTCGTTGTGGAGCAGGACCCTATCTCCGATGCGGTATTCCTCTATTTTCGCGTTCGCGTCGTAGGTCAGTTTAGACCTTTCTTTGGCGTAACGTACGTTAGCCCCGGCTACTGTCCATGCGGCGCGTAGCCTTTCCCTTAGTTCCTGTGCGTAGTCATCTAAGGAGTAGGAGTTTCGCGGCTCCTGTTTCACTGCTGTCGGGAGCTCTGCTTCCCGACCGAACACTAGCGTATACGGTGACAATCCGGTCGCCGTATGAGGCGTAGTATTATAAGTAAACATTGCGTATCGTAGCCATTCATCCCAATTTCCTTGATTCTTGTCGATGTAGTTCTTAAGATATTCGGCGAGCGTGCTATGCGATCGCTCTAATGCGCCGTTGCTTTCCGGATGATATGCAGTCGTCTGGATCTTTCTAATTCTCAGCAACTTGCATGCCTCCTTGAAGGTCGAACTCAGGAAATTCGTTCCTTTGTCGGAGAGTATCGACTCTGGCGTTCCATATCTGCAGATGATCTCTTCAACGAGGACTTTCGCCACGGTTCTGGCTTCTTGATTGGGGATGGCTAACGCCTCACTGTATTTAGTGAGGGCATCCTGAAAGGTAAGTATGTACTTGTTTCCGGATGCTGTCTCTGGCAACGGTCCCACTATGTCGAACGCTGCTGAGTTTCTCACGGTCTTCTACCGCGGGGCTGGTTACGCCGCTGCCATAGTCAAGTTCGTCGTTCGAACTGTTGTCCTCTTCTTTACAGGCCGATGAGCATTCGCTCTGCTCTTCCGAGCTCCTTTCCATACGGATTTCTGCGCTATCTCTGCCCCATCCGCACAGCTTTGTGGTGGGACGTTCAGAGTCCTTCGCGCTTTCTTCTGGCCCTAGGCTGCCGTTCGGCTCGGAGGTTTCCCTCGCCTTCTTCTGGGCCCTTGTCGTAGCGTAAATACGACTTAACGCGTCTGCGTTAGTGTTTCTTTTCCCGGCCTTGTACTCCACGACTCATGTTCCGATAGTTTAATTCTCCATCTCACGAGTCGGGAGCCCGGGTCCTTGACTCCAAACAGCCATGTCAGCGGCTGGTGATCCGTCACGACCTTGAACCGGGTGCCGTACATATACGGTCGGAACTGTGCTATCGCCCATACGATGGCGAGTAGCTCCTTTTCGGTCGTGGTGTAGTTCAGCTCCGCTTTAGATAACGTTCGGCTTGCATAACAGATTGGCAGGTCTTCTCCGACCTTGCCCTGAGACAAGATTGCGCCGACTGCCTTGTCGGACGCCTCCTTCTTCAGTGGGGGCATCCATCGGTTCAAGTTTCACGGTCGGGCGTTGCACCTCCGCTTCTAACTCGGTCATGTTGACCAGGCTCACTGCACAGCTGTTGCCCTTCGGCTGCGTCAGGCACGAGCCCATGATAACACCCGTGCTTACTTCGCACTTTGCGAGTAGTCCGACGTTCCTGCTGGTGGTAGCTACGTAAGCGATAGTCTCGCTTCTAGGAGGAAGTTTCATTTTTGACCTCCCATCTACCAGATGCATGCAATGACCGTAAAGTTTGAAGGTTTCTCCGCTGATTATGTCTGCCTTGTGTCCCTTGATGAATTCCATCCCCAGCAGCCCATTTACGGTCAATGGTACCTCGTCTGGTACCACGTAAAACCAGTGTCTCACGCCGACGGCTGGGGTTTCGAGGACAACTTCTGCCTTGCACAAAGGCGTGAATTTCTCACCTCCCACACCCTGTAATTCTATGTCGCTATCTTGGATGACGGTATTAGACTTCAGGCAGCTCTTTTTGATGATGCTGCACTGCGCTCCGGTGTCGGCCTTCAGCGTCAACACTCCTCCAACTGCGTGTGGCGACGCGATGTCGAAATCGCTTGCGGATGCGGTATTTGAAGGCAAGGTTACCTGAAATAGTTGCATCGTTCGCTTCGAGTTTCTTTCCTTTCCCGGGCGAGATTCTCTTGCCTGTTTCCCGGTAAGGAGCGTGTTGAGGCTTAAAGTACCTAAGGTTCGCTGACCGGTATTTTCGCGGCTAGAGGACGTTTGACCAGAATCAGGCGCATTCCGCCTATCGGCAACGTCTTGCCGGGGCGGATCTCCCGTCGATCCGTGTTCATTCTCTTATTTCCTCTTCGCCCTCTTCCGACACTCTTTCCAAGTGTGACCCTTGAGTTTACAGTACGTGCAAACAACATCAACCTGGTTGATGGCCTTATTTTGATCCGACTTGCGCCTGCCATCTCGTGCCATGTGCCTGGCGTTACCGCAGTTGTAACAGGTTTTTCCCCCTGCCGCTTGGCTCTGCATGGACCTCCTCGCGTTTTGGGGCTGTCCTGTTGTAGTCCCTTTTGGTTGCACCATTCTGCTAATTTCGATGGCACCAGCAACCGACTCATGAAGGGTTTCATAATTTCTTGATCGCACTAAGATCTGCACCTGGCCGTTCAGTCCGTTTTCGAAATTTGCTTGTGCGCACTTGCGCGTGACGGTTTCGACCGTTTGCGCATCCCTTTCTGTGGGCACCAGCTCACATAGTTTTTCCACGAGATCTACTGTTATTTTTTCAACTCTCGTTGCGTACGTGGTGACGCCTTCTCCCGGGTTTTGCTTCAGGGAATTGAACTCCATTTGTAGGGCAGCCAGCGATTTACGCTGCCCATACAGAGCCTCTAGTTCGTATTTTAATTCGTCTAGGGCAGTGATAGTTTTGTGCTTCAGCTCCCTTGAGGCTTTCCCATTTAACTTACTGCTGAGCACCAGTTCCAGCAGAAGTTCATGGTCCGCTTCGGCAACCCTTCTAAATACGGTTTCGCATGACCTTATGAACCCATCTAATTCATTCGCGTCGCTTCCATCGAAGGTCTTGATGTTTTTCAACGCTAACCCTATATCTAGCCGTTGTGGTCCGATGGTCGAGGGTCTGCTTCGCCTTTCTCTTGCTGGTTCCGGCTACCACCTTAAGCTCGCCCTGGTCCTCAGGTCCCGTTCGGGTTCGAGCCGTTCTAGGCGTCTGGTGAGCGCGCTGATCTGGTCTTGTAGGACGTTTATGAGTTCGTACTCGTCCGCTCCTACCTCGTCGAGAGTTCGCGCCAAATCACTTCTCGCGTTCGGAGTATGCTCTGACCGGCGTCTTTGCGACTCAAAGACCTCGTCTTGTCGTCCTTCCCCATTGAGATACGTTCCCAGGTCAGCTGGGTCGTGGTTGGGCGTCCGTAAGGGTCGTCTATCGCAGTTCATCTGTGCTGCGTTAGGGGAAGGGCCTCGAGCCATAGTTACTGCATTTACGGGGTCTGAGACGGCAGTCCGCCCGCGTAGATGCGCGATTTCCTCGTTCACCATAGAATCTGACACTCCCGCAAGGAGGAGTCTGTCTTCCGGAGGCCATATCGCCCAGCCGGTCCAAGAGAGTGTCGTCGTACTCGTTAAAGGCCGATCCCCTACGCGAAACTACCCCGAATTGAGCGTTTTGGCTACCCGAGATAGCCGCCTGTCAACCCGCGGGTAAGCGTCCTGACGGCGAGAGAGTTTGCAGTGCTCTCCTAGCTCTAAAGGTTATACCTCCGACCGCGGCTTCTAATCCGGCTATGGCGTTAACGTTCTCCCTATCCAAAGGTGAGTTAAACGAGCCTCCCCTACGTAAGGGGCGAGGATTAGTATCGCCCGGCATGTGCTGACTCGCGCGGAGTGAGTCAGGGTTTTACCGCGACTAGCTGTTTCGAGACAACTATCGGTGAGAACGATTTCGACTAACCTACCTACTGGCTTTGGAAATTTTATAGGCTTTATAAATTGGTAACCGCCACTTACAGGATGATGCTCCACTCCATGGTGTTGACCCTTCGGGATGACGTTGGTAGCAGTCGTTGGTTAACTCGTACTCGTCTTGATCCCGGTAGCGGCGATGTCTGGATCCCGCTCTCAGTCGTGGACGTCCTTCCAGGCGTCGTTGACCCTTGGTGTGGTCTCGTGTGTCGGCAACGTTTGCGCGACTTCTCTTTGCAATGACGCTTACCGCGTAGCGTTTTGCCGTCCGTTCCTCGACGTCCCTTGTCGAGTCTGACCTTGTTTCTGATTCAACTACCGCGTGTTGAATCCTACTAATCCGTTCGGATTTTAACTGTAGACTGTCGATTTTCGGATGTGCAGCCATAAGCTGGACTTCCGAAAAGTGATTATTGTGCGATTTTTCGATTTCTACTTCTCGGTTGCCAGGCCGTCTTTAGTGCTGACTTAGCGCATTGCTACACGCGTCAACTACTTGGCCTGGCGTTTCTCAATAGGGACAGGAGACTCCCAGCACAAGAAATGCTATAGAGATCGATCGGAACAAGAACGTCGGTCTCACGAGTCTCATGCAGGGATATGTTTCCCTGAGTCCCGGTCAATGATCCTTGATGGAAAACGCCGGTTGGCTCGACGTCAGAGAACAAGAGAAGTTGACCAATGTGGACGGTTACTTCGACGTATCCATACCGCTGAGTCTGATACTGGGTTTCGCCGAAGATTATCGCAAGATTGTCGTTAACGCTAAGCACGAGTTGATTCTGACGAGAGCAAAGAGCGATGTCAATGCAATAGTGGAAACTGCTGCGGAAGAATGCAAAGTCGTAATTCACAAATTGGAATGGTTGATACCGTACGTAAAGGTCGACGAAAGATACAACTGCTGAAATTTATAGAGAGGGATGCACCCATCTCCCTGAGCTTTCGTACCTGGGAGCTGTACGAGTACCCTCTACTCCCCACCACTTCGAAACACGTGTGGACCGTCAAGACGTCGACTCAGTTGGGAAAACCACGATATGTGATACTGGGCTTTCAGACAAGCAGAAAGAACAAGAAAGATAAAAACGCTAGTCACTTTGACCACTGCAACGTCAGAGACGTTAAGCTCTTTTTGAATTCCGAACGTTATCCCTACAGAAATCTGAATCTTGACATTGATCATAACCAGTTTGCCTTGCTGTACGAGATGTATGTAAACTTTCAAGCTACGTACTACGGCAAGGACCCCGAGCCTTTGCTGAAGAAGAATGAATTTCTCAAGTACGCTCCATTGATCGTTATCGATTGCTCCAAACAAAACGAGTCCCTCAAACTCGGACCGGTCGATATTCGTCTGGAATTCGAGGCGCAAGACAATTTCCCTGCCGATACATCGGCATTCTGCCTGATCCTGCACGATCGTATAGTCGCATAAAAATTGGTATAAAGATGCTGCAATCGTCTCTCCCTGCGCAGTTCATCAAAAAAATGGAATTCATCGTGGACGTACAAGGTTTCAAGAAACCCTCGAATGAGTTTGTCCTGAAGGAACTATCCGTGTTTGGAGTTAGCAGCAATTTCTCCGAGCCTGCAACTTCTCTCTTTCAACCACGTTGTCCATGGAAATGCTTACCTGCCAAGTACAAGAGTATGAATTTGTGGTTGGAACGCAATTTTCATGGGATCTCTTGGACCTCCGGTGATGTACCTTACAATCACGTTAAGAAAATTCTTCGAGTTATTCTGCAAGATGTATCCAGGATCTATGTGAAAGGATTAGAGAAAAAGAGTTGGTTGGGAGCTTTCATAGGGCGATCCGAACACATCACGGATCTAGGACAACTGGGATGTCCATCGCTGCAAAACCTGCGCAAGAACTTACTCACCCGTTGTTCGCATCATCATGCTCCACATTTTAATTGCTCAACTGAAAATGTGAAATTGTTAAGGAATTGGTTGTCGGAATGTATATTTTTTATTATGAATAAAGACATAAGATATAATAAGTTGTAGATTTCTTTAACACGAGTACAAAGTTTATAGACATTGGAATTCGATCTGGTTGTACCGTCCGCCGAGATAACGCATGACTCGATTCTCCTCACACGCTTGCATCATCTTCTTCAATAGATCTTCGTCGTCATTCAAAGCTTTAGCCATCCTTGCAGGTAGAAACGTTGAAAAGCTGTCTTCCACGTTGAGGATCAGTCTCATCCCATATTTTTTTTGGACTTTTCTTATTCTGGTAATTTTATATCCAAACGAGCGACTTTGTTAATTGTTGAGAAATCTATTTTTTATTGTAGATGAAGTTTTTTTTTAGATTTCGTAAAAGACTGTTATAATTTCTTTTAGCTTCCATCAAATGTTTCACTTCCGCGATGTTCCTTATTAGTAACTGTATTCGAACTCGCGTTGTTTCCTCTTATTTAACATTGGTCGAATTGTCACAGCAAACTAACAAATACACGTTCAGCTCCTCCTTTTATAGGAACCTCTTAAGGGTTAAAATGGGGATGAGAGGTTTTGGAAATTTCTAGAAATCGAATCGTCGATAGAGATTCTTGGAATCAATGTCAAAGTCGATACATCTTCCAAACGGAGCGACTTACGTTCTAGAACATTCGGATGAACCTTAACTCTTCTCCTACGAAGTTGCGTCACGCGCGCTTACGAGTAATTTGGCACCTTGGGGGGATGGGGAACTGCATTCTCGACGCACGACTCTGCGAGATAACGTTCGGTATTGCGCATTCGAACAACCGATACATAGATTTTTTTTAGAATGACTTTGACTCCACCGCTGCAAATCATTTCGACTTGCACGAACTTGCACGAGGCTTCCAAGGTTTTCCTGGAATTGTTTTGCATCGGTTCGAGCGATAAGACACCTACCCGAATTGCGCACTTTGAGCTCGAACTCTACATCAAAAAGTTTCCGAAGTGCGCGAAGGGTCGCTTATCTTCTCGACCGGTCCTCTCCGCTAGCTCTTAATCAACTATGGTAAAGGGGAACGTGAAGGAGGGCGAGTATTTACAGGAATCAGCCGGTTTCTTCGAAATGAATAACACGGTGGGATTTAATTCCAACAGTTGCGATTTATTCGCTCTAGGTAAACGAGTACAGTCGGTTAGTGTATACGAGCGGGATTCTAGACAATTCTGACAAATAACGTGGCCACGGAGATCGTCTGTCTCTTCGGAGCACGTTCCGAATCTTCTACCGCGAGAACACGTGGCGGGGCACGTGGCCGCCCACTCCTCCTGCTAGGATGCACCAGCGGACCTGCCGATGTGTTGCGTTGCCTCGGGGTGATAATCTGGATTGCACTTACCGATCCTCCCGGTGCACTTTGTCGCACCCACGGTCTTACATACAGGTCTGGAAACTTGGACCATTTAAGGTGGTGGGGGTACATCACTGTCCACGTTTTGAATAGTTTGCTTGATAACTATGCTTATCGCTTTGATCGTGGGATGTCGGACTCGCCTGCGTACGTCCGTTGTAGAAAAGAGATGCATATAGGTTAAATATCGTTTTCTCACTCTATTAAAACAACATCCAGTGACCGTCGCGACTCTTACGGGCAACAAGCAACTATAGAATCTGTGGACACTAAGCGATACATCCCCAACCCCTAGAGTTTCACGACTTGTATGTAAGATCGTGGTCTCGCCTCTCGTGGTTGCCGGCTCCCCTGCAGTTAGCCGGTCTCTCGCGCACTCTCTCTTACTCCACCGGTTCACATTCTTCGCATAAATCACCATCGAGACCCAGGGAAAAGCCAAGCCGTCAATAATCCAAATTCAATCCGCACCCAAACAGAGAAACAAAACTCGCGATAGCAGACTCGAAAAACCCTCGGGTCTTCTCGTTACACGGTTCCCAACGAAGAGGATCTTTCTTCGGCACACCGGTCCGAGGATTGCCAAAGAGTCCCGAATTCACCCATATTAGTTTGATCGTTCTCGCCTCGGTTCGGTTTTCGCTTTCCGCGCCACTCTCGCCGCGCGTTCTCCATCTTTTCGGCGCTCACAACTCGCCAGTCTTCGGGCGACACCGAGTTTTTCCGAGCCACCTCGATGTCCGGGCTCGGTGCTGCTGGTTCCACTCCTCGACTCCCTCTCGTCAAGATCCTCAGCTCTCGTGGGTATTCTATCGGCGGCTCTCTTCGGCGATACAGCTCTCCGTTTCCTTACGCTTTTTATGGAACGAGCCGTCCCGCGAACGCCACATTACAGAATAGAAAAAATAACCTTATCCTTATCAACCTAATTTTGAATTTCTTAGTTTTAACTTTAAATTTAACTAGAACATCATCGAAAACCCCAGTATGTCAAGTTTCATGGTATTTTATACAATAATTTTGAAATAAAAGGGTGAAGAAACACATATAACACCAGGTGTTCTAAAATTGACTCCCTTAGCAACACTCTATCCTTTGTAACAAAAATTTTACTGTAAATTCCTCCCCGTCACCTGGCTCGAGGGCCCTACTGGCCCCGAGCACGATCATTGCGTATATTATTGATAAATACTGTTTCTTGCGTATATTAAGCGTTTTAGGTCGATTGTATTTAGTGTAAGATCCCTTCCCTCCACCCTACCATCCCTGTCCCCCTCCCATAGGGCACTGGCTCGGAGCACTGATATATATACTAACTGGATACGAGTTCACTATGGCAGGCATCAGTCGGCACATGTAAATATTAGAAGCTTGGATTCGACTACCGCGACGCCTGGCAGCCAGGCACGGTACTACGTTGTTTACATTCACATAGTGCTAAGTGGTGCTAAGCTAGTTTGTGTCAAAACAGGAGAAATAATAACTGCCAAAAATTACAAAATAGGAAGATGTGTCTGTTGCAAGAAATGTACAACAGAAAAAGGAATAAAGTATCACTGGTAAGTACAACTATATAATGAGTAATGTACAATAATATATAATATACAAATAATGAACAATAACTACAAAATGAATTCTTTGGAAGATAGGGTTGAGTAATAACTCTTGAAAACTTTGTTAGATTCCCAGGTAATGAAACTGAGAGGAAAAAATGGGCAGACCAGATTGGTTACCAGGAAAAACAGCAGTTCTTTGCTTTAACCATTTCACCAGCGATTGCTTTGAGCGCTGGTGGAATATGACAAGACTGCGCAAGGGTAGCGTGCCCACAATTTTTCTACAGGACAGAATTGAGGCACATACAAATTCCGATATAGGCCATGCTTTAAGTAAAGGTACGTATATTGCATACTTGTTCATTATTAGTTCACTTACGTGTTCAGAGTATATTGATAAACAAATGTTTATCATTGTCTTCTTCATACGTCGTTGATTATTTACTTCCAGATAAGTCTTTTTTTTCTTTATTGAAAAATGAAGAAACGGGTAATTAATAACTGTGCAGGATTACAGGTTGACATGTCACTGCCTACGACAAGTCCTCCGTCTACGTCAATGGATCAACCAAGCTGTGCTGAGTCAAGTTCTGCAGAAGCAATACTTCCCACACTGAGTGAGTATGCTTATTAACTAGTTGATTCAATTAGGAAAAAGCAATATTTACAAATTTTATTCAAAGAAATACACATATTTATAATTTGTACATCCAGGTCTGGAAATATCAACGCCGAGTTGTTCTATTTCAACTCCGAAATCATTTACTTCTCGGGAGCAACTAACACCAAGGACATCACAGCGGCGAGAGCTATTCAAACGTGATCACCATTAGGAACACACTCCTCGAACAAGCCAAACAAAATGCTACCTTATCAGGCAGAAATATGAAACATCACAAAAAAAAATCAGAGCTCTTAAGAGACAAGTTCGTAATCTGAAGGCTACTGTGTATTCCCTTAAAAAAAGTGGTCGGTACCTTGGCCAAAAACACTCGTTTCAGAATCTGTTTCATATGTACTATCCAGCTTTAGTAAATAATAAGATATATGTTGTAATATTACCATTCATCCTCATCTAATATACAGGGTGTCCCAGAATTACTTTTACACCCGAAAGTGGGTGATGGCTGGGGGTCCCCCGAGTACCCTCCCGCAAACCGTTTGTAAAAATTCGTAATAGTTTTTAAATGAGAAGCATTTAAGTGCGACCAATCAGAACGAAGGATTTCCGCGGATTAACTCGCGGATGCCAAAGATAGCTGCTTTGCAATAGCTTCCCACAAATTCCGCGCGTAGCAATTGTTTCATAGCCCGAGCGAGCGTCGTAGGATTTGTTGACAAACTACCGATATGGGCATGGGCGTGGCTTAGGCTGGCGCAGCAGCTACACGTGCAACGCGCGATCGGCAATTGTTTCGGGATACGCATTCAGCCAGACGAAAACCGGTACACGGTGTCCAAAACGTCATGCAATGAATTTTATAGCAGTCCTGAGGAAAGCCGATTATTAAAGTGAGAGGGAGTCGAGAGGGTGGGTGGTTGGACTGATACATTAAATTTAAAATGAATTGAAAACTAAGCATAAAAGTATTACTTTTCCGTCCTGTGAATAGCCATATCGAATTTCCAAGACATCGCCATTGCTGATTTCAAAGTTATAGAGTACTCATCGATTCTGGAGACTGTAAAAAATACATGAAATCGAAAAAATGATCTGGGAAAAAAATACAAAAATACGTATCCCGTTTTTTCGTCCGTAGATTGTCCCCACCAAGTTGCAGCCTTTTGCGACTTTCGGTGTCAAAGTTACGCACCACTTGTCGACTTTGAATTTTCAAAAAAATACGTCTAATTGAAAAAATGGACTAGGAGAGAAATGCAAAAACACGTATCCCTTTTTTTCGTCCCAAGAATTGGTATACCAAATTGCAGCCCTTTGCGACTTCCGGTGGTAAAGTTACGCAACACTTGTCGACCCCGGAACTTGTGAAAAATACGTAAAAATGAAAAAATGGACTAGGGGAGAAATGCACAAACACGTATCCCTTTTTTTCGTCCCAAGAATCGGTATACCAAATTGCAGCCCTTTGCGACTTCCGGTGGCAAAGTTACGCAACACTTGTCGACCCCGGAACTTGTGAAAAATACGTAAAAATGAAAAAATGGACTAGGGGAGAAATGCAAAAACACGTATCCCTTTTTTTCGTCCCAAGAATCGGTATACCAAATTGCAGCCCTTTGCGACTTCCGGTGGCAAAGTTACACAACACTTGTCGACTCCGGATTTTGTGAAAAATACGTCAAACTGAAAAAATGGACTAGGGGAGAAATGCAAAAACAGGTATCCCTTTTTTTCGTCCCAAGAATCGGTATACCAAATTGCAGCCCTTTGCGACTTTCGGTGGCAAAGTTACGCACCACTTGTCGACTTTGAATTTTCAAAAAAATACGTCTAATTGAAAAAATGGACTAGGAGAGAAATGCAAAAACACGTATCTCTTTTTTTCGTCCCAAGAACCGGTATACCAAATTGCAGCCCTTTGCGACTTCCGGTGGCAAAGTTACGCAACACTTGTCGACCCGGATCTTGTGAAAAATACGTCAAATTGAAAAAATGGACTAGGAGAGAAATGCAAAATCACGTATCCCTTTTTTTCGTTCCTAGAATGTCCACACCAAACTGCAGCCCTTTGCGACTTCCGGTGGCAAAGTTGCGCACCACTTGTCGACTTTGAATTTTCAAAAAAATACGTCTAATTGAAAAAATGGACTAGGAGAGAAATGCAAAAACACGTATCCCTTTTTTTCGTCCCAAGAATTGGTATACCAAATTGCAGCCCTTTGCGACTTCCGGTGGCAAAGTTACGCAACACTTGTCGACCCCGGATCTTGTGAAAAATACGTCAATTTGAAAAAATGGACTAGGAGAGAAATGCAAAATCACGTATCCCTTTTTTTCGTTCCTAGAATCGGTATACCAAATTGCAGCCCTTTGCGACTTCCGGTGGCAAAGTTACGCATCGCTTGTCGACTCTAAATTGTCAAAAAAATACGTCAAATTGAAAAAATTATCTGAGAAAGAAATGCACAAATACGTATCCCCTTTTTTCATCACTCGAATGAGTATGCAAATTTTCAGACCTTTGCGAGTTGCGATGTGAAAGTTACAGAGAGATAGCCGATTTTTTAGTCGACAAGTGTTGCGTATCTTTGCCACCGGAAGTCGCAAAGGGCTGCAATTTGGTATACCGATTCTTGGGACGAAAAAAAGGGACACGTGTTTTTGCATTTCTCTCCTAGTCCATTTTTCAATTAGACGTATTTTTTTGAAAATTCAAAGTCGACAAGTGGTGCGCAACTTTGCCACCGGAAGTCGCAAAGGGCTGCAATTTGGTATACCGATTCTTGGGACGACAAAAAGGGATACGTGTTTTTGCATTTCTCTCCTAGTCCATTTTTTCAATTAGACGTATTTTTTTGAAAATTCAAAGTCGACAAGTGGTGCGTAACTTTGCCACCGGAAGTCGCAAAGGGCTGCAATTTGGTATACCGGTTCTTGGGACGAAAAAAAGGGATATGTGTTTTTGCATTTCTCTCCTAGTCCATTTTTTCAATTTGACGTATTTTTCACAAGATCCGGGGTCGACAAGTGTTGCGTAACTTTGCCACCGGAAGTCGCAAATGGCTGCAATTTGGTATACCAATTCTTGGGACGAAAAAAAGGGATACGTATTTTTGCATTTCTCTCCTAGTCCATTTTTTCAATTTGACGTATTTTTCACAACATCCGGGGTCGACAAGTGTTGCGTAACTTTGCCACCGGAAGTCGCAAAGGGCTGCAATTTGGTATACCAATTCTTGGGACGAAAAGAAGGGATACGTGTTTTTGCATTTCTCTCCTAGTCCATTTTTTCAATTAGACGTATTTTTTTGAAAATTCAAAGTCGACAAGTGGTGCGCAACTTTGCCACCGGAAGTCGCAAAGGGCTGCAGTTTGGTGTGGACATTCTAGGAACGAAAAAAAAGGGATACGTGATTTTGCATTTCTCTCCTAGTCCATTTTTTCAAATTGACGTATTTTTCACAAGATCCGGGGTCGACAAGTGTTGCGTAACTTTGCCACCGGAAGTCGCAAAGGGCTGCAATTTGGTATACCGATTCTTGGGACGAAAAAAAGGGACACGTGTTTTTGCATTTCTCTCCTAGTCCATTTTTCAATTAGACGTATTTTTTTGAAAATTCAAAGTCGACAAGTGGTGCGCAACTTTGCCACCGGAAGTCGCAAAGGGCTGCAATATGGTATACCGATTCTTGGGACGACAAAAAGGGATACGTGTTTTTGCATTTCTCTCCTAGTCCATTTTTTCAATTAGACGTATTTTTTTGAAAATTCAAAGTCGACAAGTGGTGCGTAACTTTGCCACCGGAAGTCGCAAAGGGCTGCAATTTGGTATACCGGTTCTTGGGACGAAAAAAAGGGATACGTGTTTTTGCATTTCTCTCCTAGTCCATTTTTTCAATTTGACGTATTTTTCACAAGATCCGGGGTCGACAAGTGTTGCGTAACTTTGCCACCGGAAGTCGCAAATGGCTGCAATTTGGTATACCAATTCTTGGGACGAAAAAAAGGGATACGTATTTTTGCATTTCTCTCCTAGTCCATTTTTTTCAATTTGACGTATTTTTCACAACATCCGGGGTCGACAAGTGTTGCGTAACTTTGCCACCGGAAGTCGCAAAGGGCTGCAATTTGGTATACCAATTCTTGGGACGAAAAGAAGGGATACGTGTTTTTGCATTTCTCTCCTAGTCCATTTTTTCAATTAGACGTATTTTTTTGAAAATTCAAAGTCGACAAGTGGTGCGCAACTTTGCCACCGGAAGTCGCAAAGGGCTGCAGTTTGGTGTGGACATTCTAGGAACGAAAAAAAGGGATACGTGATTTTGCATTTCTCTCCTAGTCCATTTTTTCAAATTGACGTATTTTTCACAAGATCCGGGGTCGACAAGTGGTGCGCAACTTTGCCACCGGAAGTCGCAAAGGGCTGTAATTTGGTGTGGGCATTCTAGGAACGAAAAAAAGGGATACGTGTTTTTGCATTTCTCTCCTAGTCCATTTTTTCAATTAGACGTATTTTTTTGAAAATTCAAAGTCGACAAGTGGTGCGCAACTTTGCCACCGGA
The DNA here is from genome assembly GCA_963971525.1 of Cephus spinipes. Classification (NCBI taxonomy): domain Eukaryota; kingdom Metazoa; phylum Arthropoda; class Insecta; order Hymenoptera; family Cephidae; genus Cephus; species Cephus spinipes. The sequence goes on from OZ020576.1 coordinate 14,228,909, forward strand.
AGTCGCAAAGGGCTGCAATTTGGTATACCGATTCTTGGGACGAAAAAAAGGGATACGTGTTTTTGCATTTCTCTCCTAGTCCATTTTTTCAATTAGACGTATTTTTTTGAAAATTCAAAGTCGACAAGTGTTGCGCAACTTTGCCACCGGAAGTCGCAAAGGGCTGTAATTTGGTGTGGACATTCTAGGAACGAAAAAAAGGGATACGTGATTTTGCATTTCTCTCCTAGTCCATTTTTTCAATTTGACGTATTTTTCACAAGATCCGGGTCGACAAGTGTTGCGTAACTTTGCCACCGGAAGTCGCAAAGGGCTGCAATTTGGTATACCGGTTCTTGGGACGAAAAAAAGGGATACGTGTTTTTGCATTTCTCTCCTAGTCCATTTTTTCAATTAGACGTATTTTTTTGAAAATTCAAAGTCGACAAGTGATGCGTAACTTTGCCACCGGAAGTCGCAAAGGGCTGCAATTTGGTATACCGGTTCTTGGGACGAAAAAAAGGGATACGTGTTTCTGCATTTCTCTCCTAGTCCATTTTTTCAATTAGACGTATTTTTTTGAAAAGTTGAAGTCGACAAGTGGTGCGTAACTTTGCCACCGAAAGTCGCAAAGGGCTGCAATTTGGTATACCGATTCTTGGGACGAAAAAAAGGGATACGTGTTTTTGCATTTCTCCCCTAGTCCATTTTTTCAGTTTGACGTATTTTTCACAAAATCCGGAGTCGACAAGTGTTGTGTAACTTTGCCACCGGAAGTCGCAAAGGGCTGCAATCTGGTATGCCGTTTCTTGGGACGAAAAAAAGGGATACGTGTTTTTGCATTTCTCCCCTAGTCCATTTTTTCATTTTTACGTATTTTTCACAAGTTCCGGGGTCGACAAGTGTTGCGTAACTTTGCCACCGGAAGTCGCAAAGGGCTGCAATTTGGTATACCAATTCTTGGGACGAAAAAAAGGGATACGTGTTTTTGCATTTCTCTCCTAGTCCATTTTTTCAATTAGACGTATGTTTTTGAAAATTCAAAGTCGACAAGTGGTGCGTAACTTTGACACCGAAAGTCGCAAAAGGCTGCAACTTGGTGGGGACAATCTACGGACGAAAAAACGGGATTTTTTTTTGCAAAGTTCAAAGTCGATAAATGTTGCCACCGAAAGTCGCAACGTGCTGCAACTTGGTGTGAACATTCTAGGGACGAAAAGAAGGGATACGTGTCTTTGCGTTTCTCTCCTAATCTATTTTCCTATTTTACGTATTTTTTACAGTCTCCAGAATCGATGAGTACTCTAGAACTTTGAAATCAGCAATGGCAATGTCTTGGAAATTCGATATGGCTATTCACAGGACGGAAAAGTAATACTTTTATGCTTAGTTTTCAATTCATTTTAAATTTAATGTATCAGTCCCACCACCCACCCTCTCGACTCCCTCTCACTTTAATAATCGGCTTTCCTCAGGACTGCTATAAAATTCATTGCATGACGTTTTGGACACCGTGTACCGGTTTTCGTCTGGCTGAATGCGTATCCCGAAACAATTGCCGACCGCGCGTTGCACGTGTAGCTGCTGCGCCAGCCTAAGCCACGCCCATGCCCATATCTAGTCTGTCTCCCAGGGAAGGATCGCGAGAGTGGCTACGTTGCCAAGGCAGCGAAAGGCAGGGAAGGCATGGGCAGTGAACTAGCTGATGGAGATATATGGGGATGATGGCCATCCAGATGCTCAACCATCACTACGATTATGCAGCCCCGGTACAGTTCCGTCACACGGGTAGTAAAGAGGCCCGTGTGACAACGGTGGAGCCCTCTCCCTCAGCCCATGGGCCGGTGAAGCCAGCGCCGTGCCATCCGTTTGCAAGGTCCTGGACGGCCTGCCAGCGGAAACAACAAATTCCCTGCAGTGCCGGAACTGCCAACCTATGATAAAGCGCGTAGCCCTCTCGGCCCAGCGTTCCAACCAACCCCGGAGGACCTGGAGGCCCATCGAGGGAAACATCGAGAAGCGGAAATCTGCATATCACTACTTCCAGCCAGGGTACCGTTAGCGATAGAGCGATTTGCGAATTTTAGTGAAAATGAGTTTTTGAGTGCGATCTGGGATTATTGTGTCGAGTTTTGTGGAACTGCTGAGTGAGTATTGACTGATTGCGTTTTCCTTTTCCCTTTCCCTACCCCCTTCTCTATTTGCGCTTTGAGATTTAATAGATCCCTTTTTGGATTTACCGAGCCGTCCCCACGTGGACCGGCTTTTTTGTATTTCGAGTAGTTTCTTTCTTTGTATTTCAGACGGGCCTTCCGCCCAAAGTCGCGAAGCCCATGGTGTGTTGCGTCCCTTTTTAGCGACCCTCCATATCCTCCTTTTTCCCACCCCTCGACCATTTTGAGCTTTATAGCCGAGTTATTTGTAAGTGGCCATTTTCGTGTTCGGGAACCTTCCACCCCGAGATCTCCTCACCACTCCTCCGTGCTAGTTGTGCCTTTTGAGATACGTGTAAACATTCGAGGACCTTCCGAGATCACTCGACGGTACTACGCTGAATAAGTAGCTGGCGCTCAGATATTGTTTGCGTGCTATTCCGTGCCGGTAAGCCCTCCCTGCCCCTCCTGTCCCCCTTGTCCATAGTGTATTCGTCCGTCCCCTGATCCCCCTCCTCACCAAGTCCATTTAAATCTCTTCAACACCGCGTGCTCCCCAGAGAGCACCCGCGTGCATTGTTTTGTTTCCGTGTTTAGCGTAGTATTGCGCCATTCTAGAAGTTATCGAGTCATTACATTTTGAGTTGTAATATTCCTTTTTATTTTCTTTTCTGTAATTTCTTGTACACCGGCATTTGTTCTCTTAATTATATTTTGTTACCTATTCCATACCCTGTTCCCTTTACTTTTCGAGACCCCTCCCCGTCGTTGCGATAGCTAATTTGAGTAGACCCTGGATAATTACCAGAGCCCAGTACGTCACATCTTATACAGTTAATTAAACGATTTGGAAGATGTTGACAAATCGTATCTCAGTTCTAGGCAATCATCGGAATATTTTCCTAGAAACTGAACAAGGTAGATTAGGTAGTTTTTATCGAAAATGATGAGACAAAACTGATTTGTGGTTGACCAATCTACGTATACTCTTCAAACTCTAATCAAGAAATTTTTTATAGAGTGATCTATCCATAAACTGGTCAATATTTTAAATAATAACTAGCCGAGATAAGCTAGTTTATGTTCGTCTAAAATAATGGGACAAATACCCATCAGCTTTTACCCAGATTTACTTGCCAAATACTAGCCAGTTGTTGCAATCTCTAGCAAGATTATAGTCAATCATGAGTCTCGATTTCTAGTCGGATCCGCCTATCTGCACTCGTTCCGCTATAATGCTGTCACTTTGTGGAACTCGTTGTCTGAGAGCATTTTCACTGATCCTTCACTAGCTGTCTTTAAAGGGACATAGTCATCTTAAAAATTCTAAAATATTTTGTATTCTTAGGCCCGTACTCATACCTCTCTTTTAGCGTTAAGAGACGTCTATTAGTCGTTAAAAGACAGCAGATACCAGTCGATAAAAGACGTCTTTAACGCTAAAAGAGAGGTATGAGTACGGGCCTTAGACTTTGAAGGAGATTGTTTGAAAATATAGGGAAAAAATACTCAGTTTGAGAGGAGCATAATTTTATATTGATAAAACCTATGTAATACGAAAGTATTGACCGTATCGACAGTTTTGCGATTGAAATATGAAATCTTCAACATAAAAACATAATTGTGGGTCCGTGGAGAACTAATAATATTTAGAATGAGATGTTAAAAGTTACCTCACTTAAGAGGACCCACCCCCAAATTTTTAAATGATTACATTTTTTCTTGCATGTTTATAAAGAGAACATTTTGAGAACCACAAGTACTCAAAAGAATATTCAAAACAAAAGCTTCCCATATTTGAAAAAGGTCTTTCTATTACTGTTCAATCGGTGAAGAGAATTACATTTTGTTGAACCTCTCACAGGGCACAAGGTGACACCGTAGGTCCAAATTGGATCAACAATGCTTATTTTCTTTGTAAACATATGCTTTATGGGATGAATTTTTTGCTTTTAAAATTATAATTTTACTCAAAAGGCACAGACTTGATCAGCATGATCAAAACTGTAAAAAAAAACTCAGACCATAGAACATTCTTTCACAAAAAGGGAGCCCTTGTAGATCTAATTTAGACCTACGGCGTGACCCGCACTCTACGTAAAATTCTATAAAACGTACTTGTAGGAAATTAATTTTAACTTTTAGCGGATGGACTGGTTTTTGTACGATTTTTACACTTCTTGACTTAGAATTTTAAAACATATATTAAGTGATATTGTAAGAAAAATATTAGATCGATGTGGAGCAAAAAAAAAGGCTTTCCGTCCAGTCCGATAACAAGAATACAAATTTTTCGTAAAACACTTGTGTTATTATTACAAATATTGAGACGTTTCGTGATCTTTGAGTCTTGGTAATCACGAGACTTTATAAAGGGTTTGTGCACTGAGCAGGCGTCTTCAGAAACTATTAGACACTGGATTTGTTTAAATAAAAAGATAATGATATATTGTCCTATAATTTACATACTAGGTATCCTTAATATTCTATTTCGGTTCTCACACACACACTCACACACTCTATAATTGTCTTTTGTTTGATGGTTGTACCGTAGGCGACAAGAAGTGTTTTTTGTTTACTTATTCTCTCTATTAGCCTTTTGGGATCGAAAGAGGTAGCTGGAACCATAATACAGAAGATTGCACAATACGTCTGAAGACCGTGGGCCAGCCATTGGACAGGATGATAATGATTCAGTACCCACAGGAGATCACAATGAACCCCGTTTGCTGAATCCCTTATCTTAGGGATAGGTTAGATTCAGACAGCTACTAATCACAATGATATTGGGAGCTGAATCCTTTTAAGGAATGTGGTTGTTATGCAGTGGTCGATTTCTGACAGCTTCAGCACAATGCCTTTGATGCAGAATATCTACAAGGAAGGCAGATTTCCTGATACAGGGTGGAGACACAATGCTTTCCAAGATCAGGAACTGCCGAGGATGAGTTTCCACAGTTTGCAGTACAATACTGTTCACTGGTTCGCTCTGGACCAGAGGATTGGGTTCCTCCTAGCTTTTTGATAATTTATACTTTATAAATCTTTAGTTGCTTCTTGTCGTCTTGTGGTGTACAAGGGTCTTGTCGATTCGTCTAGATAGACACGAGTGAGTCGAATGAATTCCTATCGAGGAAGCCGCTGCTTATATCCTCGATAGGCATACGTTAAAACTAGTGGGGATAACGATTTTTATCCACCTGAGGTGTTAACGTTGCTTTTTGGATTTGATATTTTGATTTACGATTATTTGATCATTTAATTTGACTAATTGGATTAACGGTTTCTTCAAGTAACCGCTTACTGGTATTTCTATTGTGTTCCGTGCGTACCGGCTTATAGCGCCTGGGCACTTGTTTGTTTTGATTTCAGTCTTTCGACTGTATTCCGGATTCTAGGAATATTAAATGTAATAATTTCTAATATTATTTCCTCCTGATTGTCGCTATGACTAGTTTCAAAGGAATTATGCAATATTAGAGAATTAAAGGTCCTATATTCCCTTTCCTTTATCGGCGTCGCTGTGAGAGGTCGATAGGATTCTTGAGGAATGTTAGGATTTTAGGAGTTCTCTCAGATACTGTTATGCACATCCACAGTGCGCTATGCACTCTTATGTGGGGCTCTTGACGTATCCATCATCGAGAATGGATGATTGGAAGGAAAAAAGGATGAACGATAGGAGGGTATAAAGCCGGAACGTTACAATATGTAGGAAGCAACAAAACATTTGATATTTATGATTATCTTTTATATGATTCCTGTAACTTGAATTTGAATTTCTTATAAAAGCAAGTTCAATAAGACTCTGGTTAACGCACTAGATACATTCTTAACACTATCTCTACGGGACCCGTCAAATTGACGGGTGCGCTTATCTCGAAAATAATCCTTATATATTTGCTTCGTTTGTAAAATTATTCCTCCAATAGTAAAATAAGAGTCAACAAAAAGTCTAAGATGCCCCCAACTCATTATAAATGAGACATAAAGCAAATTGTGTGACTCGGGTGTTATGTTATATTTTGCACTGAACGAAATCGCTTGTCAGATAGATCGCGTCATTCGAAACTCAAAGCATGGCGTATCGAAAATATATTCGGTTTGTTTTTTGGGCGCGTCCTCTTTAACGAAAAAGGGGCCGCGTATTTAATTTCTAAAATGTGTTAACATTGTAACGAATTTGATTCGATAAACAAGGATTAACGGATAAGGAAATTGTAATCAAACCACGTTTTTTTTGAGCTATTCAGATTTACGTTTATTTATGGCTCAGAGAGGAAAGTCTCTGAGGCATGAACCTCAGAGCAAAAACCTCTCACAAATATTGAATTAACGATATATACAGTTATTTAGTTATCAAATCTATTTCACGTGATAATTATCATGAAGATGAAATCTACAGTAGGATAAACGTTATGTATGAACACTTATTGTATGCCTTATTATATCATGCAATATGATATTATGGGTATAAGCCGCTGGCGACCTCATAAGCATTGCGCTTGTGGTTGGTATCCCCATCTGATTTGGTGTGCTTGATGGTTTGTTTTAGGTGATGCGTAAGTAAGTCGACTGACGACCTGTGGTCACGCGTTGCGCTTGCTTGTCGGTACAACCGGCTGTGCCGGTGTGCCTGGCGGGACGTACCGCCCTTGATAGTGTACTTACGGCTAATGTTCAGCTCACCAGCATGTAGACGATTAAGAAGTTGACATCCGCACTTCACGAACTCCAAGTAATGATTAAATCGCCCTTGATTCCCTTAGATCACTCGTTTATCCCGGAAACGCACAGACAAGGGAATTGTTCGCGAGTCCCACGACTACTGCCTTTTTCTTCCCTTGGGGCCCGGCTAATGTTATCCTCTCCCCCCTTAACGCTCACCCCGAGACACCAGCTAGAACCACGGTCGGCCGCGTGACGCGTGTGTTCGTATGCACGCGCGAGAGACCGTTGGTACCTGGGCACCTCTAAACTATTCGTTCGACCGAACACGGTTCATTTGTTGCAAACTAACAACACACACAAACAATCTTCAAAGCCGGCGATAGCCGACGTCAGGCTGCGGTATGCTTTGAGTTTCGTATGCTGCGAGTATCGGTTTGCAACAATATCCGAAGATGTCTCTAAGGCATGAGCCGGTCTTCAGTATAGTTGCTGCAGTGACAGTGGTAAGAACATTTTTCGAAGACAGTGTGCAAAAGTTTCGGTTATTGTAGTCTCCGCTTATTGTAAGTATTTACAATAGAATAATTGAATTTTGGCACAGTATTTTCTACTTTGCTAATCACCCTTTTCTAGCAATCATGAGTAGAAACAGGAGATATAATAAGAAATTGACCAAAATTACCAACATCAATGAGGATTGTTCTGAGGGTAACTCCGAAGAAGATCAATATGAATTAGGTGAAAGTGAAGATTCTAGTGAAAATTCTGAATCCACTGAAACTGGAGGAATGGAAGGATCTTCGGATAGTGAAAAGGAAAACTTCGTCAATATGCGTCGTATGAAGAAAAGGACGCGAATTATTTCTAGTTCTGACACCGAGGATGAGAGGACGAGTATTCCAAGTACATCCCGAGATGTAATGGAAGAAATTGAAATTGCAGCTGACGGGACACAGTGGGTGAAACTGCAAGCAGGAAAATCTAGGGGTAGGCCGCCTGTTCATATGATATTCAAGGATATCGCAGGACCTACTGGTTACCCAAAAAGAAATATTATATCGGGTTGTGTTACTAGTGCTTTTGAATTGATAATTGACACTCACATTATGAAACACATAAAAGACTGCACCGAAACCGAGGCACGTCGAGTTTTGAAAAACGACTGGACAATAACAGTCTCCGAATTACGTAGTTTTCTGGCAGTACTATTTGCCCGAGGCGCGTACGAAACAAGAGCATTGAAAGCATCTTATCTATGGTCCAAAAAATGGGGACCTCCTTTATTTCGAGACACAATGCCCAGAGATAGATTTATAGAAATTCTGAGATTTATACGCTTTGACAAAAGAAGCGAACGATCCGAAAGGTTACAAACCGATAAATTTGCACTGATATCTGAAACATGGAACAGATTTATAAGTAACAGCCAGGCTTGTTATAAGCCACATCAAAATATCACAGTGGATGAACAGCTGTTTCCAACGAAAGCCCGCTGCAGGTTTACCCAATATATGCCAAATAAGCCGCATAAATTTGGCATTAAGTTTTGGTTAGAGGTTGACATTCAATCAAAATATATTTTGAATGGTTTCCCTTACATGGGAAAAGATGAAACTCAATGCTCAAATACGTTGGGCCAGTTTGTAACACTAAAATTAGCCGAACCATATTTACAAAGAGGTAGAAATATCACGACAGACAATTTTTTTACAAGCATCCCGCTGGCTAAAAAATTGCTTGCATTAAAAACAACCTTGGTTGGGACCATCCGCTCGAACAAAAGAGAACTGCCAAAACCAGCGAAAGAAACAAAGGACAAGATGGCGTTATACTCCTCAAATTTATATAAATCAGAAGACTGCACGTTTACTGTGTATAAAAGTAAACCTAAAGTAAAAGTCCTTCTTCTAAGCACCAAACACAGAAATATACAAATAGAAGACAATAGAAAATGTGTTCCAGAATCTATTACTTTTTATAATAAAACAAAGTTTGGTGTCGACATCACGGACCAGATGGCACGCAAATATAGTGTGAAAGCGGGGTGTTTCCGATGACCCCTTCAAGTTTTTTATAATATTTTAGATTTGGCAGCGATAAACGCCTGGATATTGTACAAAGAGTGTACCGGATTTAAAATATCCAGGAAAGAGTTCATATTTTGTTTAGCCGAGGAATTGGCTGGACAAAACAAGGAGAACGATGATCAAAGTTTAGACGTTTCAGTTCTGTCACCTTCAACATCAGGAGTCCGAAAAAGTTGTCAAGTGGGCTACTGTAATAAAAATAAAAGCAATAATTACTGTATGTATTGCAAGAAGATCGTATGCGGAAAATGCACAAAAGAAATTCAAAACATATGTAAAAAATGTGCTCGATAAAAATGATTACCCTGTAGCGTTTATATAAATGTTATCATTTCTGTGATAAAAAAAGATTTTGACTTATTAATATTTTATTTTTACGTGAAGCCTTATATTGTTCAACTCAGGCGTAGTTTGAATAAATTGATTTTTTAAAGTAAATACGTATTTTCACCTACCCGTCAATTTGACGGGTGCTCGTAGAGATAGGTATACAGGGTGAGGCACATAAAGTGTTACAGAGCAGTAGCACTCAAACTATTGATCATATCCAAAAATGTTTCACACAAAAGTTTCAGTGTTCGAGAAGGCCGTCATACTGGACCACCCTATGTTTGTAGCGGTGGAGGCGCTGAAGCTACGTCAAGGTCTACTCCACTTTCTTAAATGGAACCATGTATTTTTTTTTCGATGACATTATTACCGATTTTAAGACGAATTCAGCGACCTACAACACAAGGTCATTCTAGTCACGCAAAGTATGAAAATAGTCGAAAAATCGAAACATATCGGAATAATCACTTTCAAAGGATCCACTAATCTTGCTTTGGGTCTACCTACAGAAGATGCTCGGAGTGATGACCCTCGACTTGTAAGCACTTGTTAATTCGCTGATGAAAAGACCGTCTAACTTCAGCTAACATTTGTGGTATAATTTCGGTACATGCTGGACATATTCTTTCTTTCATGTTGTCAGGCGTGTTAGGTACTACCACCATTACGCGTTCTTTGACAAAACCCCATAAAAAGTAATCTGGTGATGTTAGATCTGGCGAACGAGGTGGCCAAGCTACAGAGCCGCCTCGTCCTATCCACTTTTCGCCAAAAATCTCATTCATCACTTGTCTTGAACACAGAGCATAATGGGGTGGTGCACCGTCGTGTTGCATCCACATGTTCATGCGAACATGCAAGGGCACGTTTTCCACTAATTGAGGCAGTACGTTTTGCAGAAAGTTTGCGTAAACTTGCCCAGTCAAGCAACCTTCAATAAAATGTGGACCAATGACGTGATCGGCCAACAATGCCGTCGGCAAAACGTACTGCCTCAATTACTGGAAAACGTGCCCTTGCATGTTCGCATGAACATGTGGACGCAACACGACGGTGCACCACCCCATTATGCTCTGTGTTCAAGACAAGTGATGAATGAGATTTTCGGCGAAAAGTGGATAGGACGAGGCGGCCCTGTAGCTTGGCCACCTCGTTCGTCAGATCTAACATCACCAGATTACTTTTTATGGGGTTTTGTCAAAGAACGCGTAATGGCGGTAGTACCTAACACGCCTGACGACATGAAAGAAAGAATACGTCGAGCATGCACCGAAATTATACCACAAATGTTAGCTGAAGTTAGACGGTCTTTTCATCAGCGAATTAACAAGTGCTTACAAGTCAAGGGTCATCACTCCGAGCATCTTCTGTAGGTAGACCCAAAGCAAGATTAGTGGATCCTTTGAAAGTGATTATTCCGATATGTTTCGATTTTTCGACTATTTTCATACTTTGCGTGACTAGAATGACCTTGTGTTGTAGGTCGCTGAATTTGTCTTAAAATCGGTAATAATGTCATCGAAAAAAAAATACATGGTTCCATTTAAGAAAGTGGAGTAGACCTTGACGTAGCTTCAGCGTCTCCACCGCTACAAAAATAGGGTGGTCCAGTATGACGGCCTTCTCGAACACTGAAACTTTTGTGTGAAACATTTTTGGATATGATCAATAGTTTGAGTGCTACTGCTCTGTAACACTTTATGTGCCTCACCCTGTATAAGAAACGCCCGTAAACCTAGTGTTAAGCCCGTATTCAGAACTCGCTCTTAAAGTGACTAACAGACTCGTTTTTAGTTAAAAGTCATTAAGCAAAAACTTAAAAGCGCGCTATTAGCACTAAAAGCGATTTCTGAATACGGGCTTTAGAATTTAGAGCACTAAACGAAACAACGTTGAACGAGCACAACAATACTCGCATCGAAGCACATGAAAATCACTTGAAATATCCCCGCCTCCTCTGCTCTAATCCCTACATCTGATTGCCCTCCCTACCTTTTCTGACATCTTTTTCTAGTTTTTATACAAGCATAAGCCAAAAGTTGATTTCCTGTCCTTTAAACGTTACAGTTTTAGCACATAATCTTTTAAATTCTTATGGTTATTTGATATTACGAGACAGCCAGATATTTATGTCATAATACTGCTACTTATTGTCACTTTCAACTATAATGTCATGTACAACTTAGGTTTTATGTTTACTCTAACTAAAAAAAAAATCAGTAATTGTATTGTAATAAATTTTAATCTACCCTCCTTTTTAAAGTATTGTCAAAGTATTATGTAACATGTGTTTCTTTATTGTGTTTTCATTTTAATATTCTTATTTCTTCTTCATTTTGCATTTGTGACAATTTGGAATTATATGATATATCCACTGTAACGTGGCGTCCGTGGGACGACCAGTTACATAAAGCATAGGCGCACGGAGAGCCGTGCCACCGACGAAATCCGCCAAGAGAATGCCCCCGACGATGGAGATTCGTGGCAAGGGGAAGCCGGGGAGAGAAACCGGCACCGCCGAGCCCGAAGATCGGGCGGGCTCGGGTAAGATCGGCGCCGCCCGGAGAGTGGCGGGCTGTGAGCGCCGAAAAGCGAAGAGTGGACCGAGGCGAAAGCAAACGCACGAGTTCGGGCGAACTCGGGATTCGTCGGGAATCCTCGGACCGGGGGCAGAAAGGGGGTGCACTTCGTTTTGAACCGCGGAATGGGAATACCGAAAATCGGCGGATAAGGTATTGCGATTTTCTGGTTTTAGTGAGTGTGGTGAGAGTGTGTGAGAGTTGCAGGACCTTTTGGGCAACATGGCAATTTCCTCGGATGTGATATGGGAAATTGATCCTGTCGACGACTTCGGCGCTCCTACGGAACTCAAAATGACAGAGGGAGGAGACGGCCGACGAGGACGAAAAGAGCCAACCACAACCACCCGACCGACGAGTAAGAAAGGTATGGTGTACCGGTAGAATCGGTAAGTGCAGTTGAGACGAACGCCCCGGAGCCATGCAGTGCACCGGTCGGGGATGAAACGCATCCGCCGGTGCATCCTGGCACGACGAGTGGGGGGCTGCAGGCCTCGCCACGTGTCCTGGCGTTTGCAGATCCGAACTGTCCACCGTCAACAGAGATGACCTCCGCGACTGCGTTTTGTGTTAGAATTGTATAGAGCCGCGCTCGTATACATCACCCGACTGTACTCGTTTACCTAGGTAAAATAAAGGGCCATTGTTGGAATTAAATCCCACCCTGATAGTAATTGCCAAAGAAGCCGGCTGATTCCTGTAAATACTCGCCGCCCTCACGTTCCCCTCTACCATGTCGGATTAGAAACTAACGGGAAGATTCGGTCGAGAAGACTCCCGGATTTGACGTGCCGCGGATTAGAAATTAAAGGCTCAACGAGTCGGGTTGGTGCAAGGATGCACCTGGCGCCCAAGGGATCCGCGGAATGCCACGTTGGGGTTATAGATAGAGCGTAGGCAGGAAATGCATTACATCACATACTATTATTCTCCTTTCCTCTTCCTCATGCGTACATCCACTTATGTGGCTATCATTTTGTTAATTAGTCATTCCAAGTATCCTGATCTTGTTATCGCTCTTTTTCTACTGTTTTTTTACTTGTTTACTGTTGACCTGGATTTTATTTTAATATTAAGATCAATCAATATAATGATCAAATACCGACTATCGGTAACATCGACTATATTAATTTTGATCCCCACATTCCATAGCAATAACACTGTACTATGACAGTCGATTTATAAAAATAAAAATTGACTGATAAACTGATATTCGTCAGCATTTATTCAGATGAAAATCAAAATTTTACTCAAGTTTATTCGATTTCACTAATTCTACTTAACTTTATTCTACTTTTTCACCTGATATTGTGTATTATTACGTGGCGTCAGGACGACACATTTCAAAAGCCCCGCACCTCCGCATGCTGCCGGAAGAACGGCGATGCTTCTGGCCTCCATCTCTAAAGATTTCGTAGGTCCGGGGTTCGGAAGGAGGGAACGGGCGAAAACAGTGGATCGGCGGCAGAGGCATGGGGCCTTTTTGGGTTGAGAGCCCGCATGCAAGGGGTGCCCAACCGTCGGGACACACTGTCGATACCCCGAAAACTTTAATGGGCTACGATTTGCGGTTCCGCGGGGAGGGCGCCGGAGAGGAAGGTTGCTTTAATTTTTGACCTACCGCGAAGAGCGGTAGGGAAGATAGAGAGTATGTCGCGGAGAGTCCGTGTGTAAGGATTCGGGTATCCTGCAGACCGCGAGAAAATAAGTTCTTCTTCCGTGCTCGGAAGTTAGCCGATCCATCGGATAATCGTATATCGCGATTATCGAGATTTCTCGCAGAGAACCATAGCTCCCAGTTTTCTTTATGGTATAGTGGCGGTGTATAGCCCAGTGTGTGATACCGAATGCCTAGTGAACGCCGTCTTGGAGCCGGGACGCGGCACCATGGAAGTAGGCGGAAGAGACACGGCTACCACTATTTTAATTTATTAAGGGGTTTATGGGACAGCCAGTTTTGGGTAAGTAACGTGAACGCGGTCTTATTTAGAGAATATCTTGCGCGCAAAGAGAGCCGAGCGGGAGTGATGCGGATACAGGTATGCCTAGGGTGCCTTCCGACGCCATGGCGCACACTCCCTAAGAAGAAAAAACTCGTCTTCAACGAGACCTGTTAGTATCGCGAATCGCGCCGCGAGGGGATTCGGGGATTGGTAGGTACACCAAAATAGGGACAGGTGTTGGGCAGGCAAGCCACCACGACTCGGATTAGTCGTGAGCCGCTGTTGGGGAGCACACTGTACGCGACGGGATTTGTATTGTAAAATCCTCCGTTTATTTAATAGTCATAAACGAAACGATATCCTACTCGCTGCATAGGTCATTTTGTACGCCTATCCACTAACTCCGAATATTCTTCTGTCGTCCCCATGTATCTCTCTATCATTTTCAGTGCGCTGAGGCTAAGCCGCCGGGAAATGTGGAAAACGGCCATGGTGAGTGATGGTGGTGCGGGGAAGCCGCACAATTAGATTTTAGGATCTTCTTTTCGATTTCAGCACGTTCGGAGTGGCCACGGAATATTTGTAGGCAACACCGATGGACGGCATACGTCACAGTATACAAAGTATATTATTATAGTGAAACGTACTGTAGGTAATACCAACTTGCACAATTGGCTATACGTTTGCACGGGTCTCGAGATTTTTGGCTGGAACTTTTTTATTTTTGAGTTTTGAACTAGTTTAACTTTTTGTCAAAGAGATGAAATATGTATAAAGCGAAATATAAAAACATTCATTTCTTGAAAATTTTAGGTGGGGTGACTTTATTATTTTACCAGACGCTTCGCCAGTGTTACTAATTACGCTATATTATTTTACAGACACATTTTCGATGAAATATATTTCAAGAAAATGCTTAATTTAAACTTAAAACCCAGTATGATCCTTCAATTAAATAATTGCCACGTCTATTCATTGAACATTTTACCTAGCATATAGTATGTAGAGATTACAGAAATATGGAAATATGGAGTGGTGATCGAGTCCGTAATTCTTATGTAAGTGGTGAGAGGAAATTAGGTACTTTAGAAATGATTTGAGTAACGCCAATATATGTTAAGAAATACGTGATATCTATTATGATATGATGCAGGTGTTTGACCTCGAGTTCGATTTGAATAAGATGCGATGAACGCTCTGCAATTCGTGTCGTGCTCGTGTGGGTGATGGGTTTGTGTTTGTGTTTGAGATTGAGTGAAATCGTGTAAACGTGTCGGATATTTCTATCGTGTGGGCGTGAACAAATTATATAACCGTGTGTGATATTTAAAATATACGTATGTCATATGGTAATATGATAATAGTAGTAGTAACGTAACGAACTCACCAATGAATGTAAGAAAGAGGCATGATAACTTGGCTGAGATGAATTCCCGAAGGGAACTAAGTAATCCAAATTTTACGAAAATGGTCCTTGTCCTGGCCGCTAGGGTAGGCACTGACACTCGTGTAGTGGTTGCTATGCATAAGGACACTGAGTTCTAAAAGGGAACTTGTCGTGATTCACAGGTTGGTTTTACTGTTCAGCCCTAAGGCGAGGAAAACAAGATAGGCCCTGAGGTCTCTTGGCTAACATAACTGTTTTCGCACTGAGTTCGTCTTTGACTCGAATTTTAATGAGATTAAAGTGTGACTGGTTTAGATCAGACTCCTAGGTAGACAGACTATTTCCCTGCTCTATCTCAGCTCGAGGAGTATCTGGACCCAAAGAAGGGATGTAAAACTGTCAATTCCGTGCATTCTGGAATCGTGGGATCGCCGCGGATTGCTCTTGGTTCCCGCGGTCTTACCACGTTATCAATACGTACTCTGGGGTTCGTGATCGCGAAGTTCTTTGATTCTTGCAGACCGAAGCTACTCGCTCTCTTACATTTACTGGTGAGTTCCTGTGGGAACACACCGTACATAGACAGTTCCCGTGGACTTACAATTCTATGGTTATTATTATCTTATTTTGAACTTATACTACGGAGGAGGTAAGTCCGCGTAGGACCGATCGTATTGAACAATGTTGCCCGCAAAAGAAGTAGGGTACAGAGTATTTGGTGGGCATCTGGGGGCGCAGTTGCATCGGACGTAACATAACCATGACCAAATGATACAAGTTTAGGTATTTAAAGTGTTATATACTTGCAGCGCCCACATTATCGGTGATAACGAAAAAAGTTTCCTATGAAAGTTATTCGATATAAAGGGGGCCATCATACGAGACTATCATTCTTTTGTCGGTGGAAGCGTTGAAACTGAGTTAACCCTTTTAGTACCGACCGAACGACTTGTACCTAAGTGAAAAATCCGAAGCAATTTTATGTAATTCAGAAAGATTTGAGAGAAAAATCATTAAAAAAAAAGTAAGAATGATATTTACGAAATTCAAAAATGGAACATATTACGAAATAAAGGAAGAATCCCTAAGGTTTTTATAAATTTATTTTGAGCCAGAGTTTGGATCTGATGAGCACAATTGTGGGCGTTCTGCTTATCTGAAACAAAAAACAATCAAACGGCATTTTAATCCATGAAGTTTGAACTAGTCTTTGAACTAGAATTATCAAAAAATATTGAAAAGTTAATTTTTGGCAACTTGTTGAACTCTTATCGTCAATTTTTGTGTCGAGTAAGGCTCGACATCGCTTTTCGTTCTAGGACGTCCGATGTCGAGTGTGATTCGACATCGCTTTGTGTTCTGCCGCCTCCAGTATCAAGTTTCACTATGTCTCAATTGTAGACAAGATAAGAATGAGCTACCAGAGCAGATATAAAATAAGCGATACTTCTTGAACTTGAGGCCTTGGCTTTAGTCTTTTCAAACACACCGAGGTGTACGGTTCGAAGTCGTAGCACAAGAAAACATTTTCAAAACCTACATTTTTTCAAGATAATTTTTGTATATAGCCACTAATTCATAAGTACGTTACGTCAGTAAGGTTATACATGTTTTCCACAATAATCGCTACCAAGCGGATAAGCGACTGGTGAAATCTGTGGGGCCCTGCTGGTACGCACTTGCGAATCCAGCGCGGACCTGCTGGAACGAAACGGTGACGAGCGTTCAGTCCGCAAAGGGTTAAGGTATTACTACGATAAACTCAAAACCGCGTAATCGAGCTGAAATTTGTTTTACGTCTAATTTATATAGCAGTACATCTCTCTACAAATTTTTTACACGATTCACTCATCCATTTCCGAGTATTTCCGAGTTAAAGTCAGGACTCATAACACGTATTCCCTATACCTGGCCAATAAAACGCTCATGGTTTTTTTTATTGCATTTGACTCGTCCGCGTAATTTCGATGAAAAACTAGTATGTGGCAAAGGAAAAAATTAGGAATTTTTTAGATTTTTAGTAAGAACTTTTTACTCATAGGATTTACTGATAGACATGAGAGAAGTCAATATTTATTACGAAATCTCTCGTACGACGGCTGACAAGAGAGCGTCGGTGTATACAGGGTCCGCCAGAACTACCTGACCCGGTGGGTATGACGGTGTTCGGAAGGCTTCACTGATCACGAATATGACCTTCTTTTTGTCCGGAAGGTCATAGTTTTTAAATGGGAGCAGGTCAAAGTTGACCAATCAGAGGGAGGCGTCAAGAGAAACGTAGGCGCGTGCGAACTCTGAGTTTTCTTCCCTCGCTTTTGTTTTTCGGTGGCTACGGGCAGGATGACGTCAGCCAAAGACATGCTTATGGGATGTCACTCGCTGAGAACGGAGGTTCTCAGTTGAAAACTCAAGCAATTAATGAAAACTGCAATGTCCTATGATAATGCCACATGACTTACACAGATATCTCTGTGACGTCTCACGTATATTATCTTGATTTTGCTTTTCTTTTATTGATCTCCAGCGATTCGTGCTACATCCCGTTGACGACTTTTCATATGCATAAAGCATATTCCCTAAGAATTTATTATTCCCTGTACGATATGCAACTTTATTGCAAATATCTTTAGTCTTGCAATAATAACATTAATTGTAAAATCAAGCTAGAGAAGCATCGAAGGTATTTAATACTGACATAGTATGGGCTCTGAGAGAGAAAATAATAGATACGTGTAACGCTTTTATCGGCCACGCCAAGTTGCGTAATACTTGTAGGTGTCAGATTTTGAATTTGCCTACTACAAAAGAACTGTATTATATCGTACAGGGAATAATAAATTCTTAGGGAATATGCTTTATGCTGCAAAGATATTTTGCTCGTCGGCAAAACGACACGCGATAAAACCGGAATTCGGGAACGGCAGTGGTGGTCTCGGCAAACTCGAAAAGGTTGTTGGGCGCCAGGTACTCTCTAAGGAGCACCACGAGCTCTAGGCTCGTTATCTATACCATACAGACCGCGAGAAATAATTGATCCGGGGTAACCAATTGCCACCAGGCAAACTAAACCTAAACCAGCCACCAGGCGAACTAAAGCTAAGGGCACCACGGCCACGCCAAATCAGATAGGGGCACCACGGCCAAGAAAAGGTACTAACTTAACTAACCTAAAGGCACCACGGCCACTCAAACAGATAGGGGCACCAAGGCCAAGAAAAAGAATATAAAACGTAAGTAAACCTAACGGTTACCCGGAACTCAAAAGATATTACTAGATTCGACCACTATCCGTCCTCGGGCACGCCGCTTCGGAGGCTAGCTCGTCGGAAGCGTTGCGGCGTTCAAGAGGTTAGGAAGGAACAAACTCGGCCAAGGACTTAGAGGAAAGTAATACGCAAAACTACAAGAAAATAATCCAAAGTAATTAGTTAACGCACCAGAGCTGTATTAAGCAAAACCAAATTCCAAATAGTCAATAAACTCAATAGCTATTTTACAAAAGCATTAACTCAGGCATTACTGAGGGTGCGAGCGAAAGCCAAGCATAGTTTTACAAAAGTCTTAAAATTAATTCACAATAATCGACATTCAAAATCGGAAGCTATACAATGCAAAAGAGAACTGAGAATCACCAAATAGAATTTCGGAAAGTATAATCGCAGCATCCTTATTGGAAAGTTACGACCTAAGGCGCTACGCGTGAGCGCGCACGCGAGTAAGATACGGGCACGCGGGCTCGATACTTCTACAAGACGCAATCCACGGAAACTAATACGGTCGGAAGACCCAAATTTCTCGTAATAAACTAACAACTTCGTTTTTAAATAAAATAACTAAATAACGAGAAAGACAAAAATCGGAACGCAACGAACGGCAGAGGAACGGCAGCGGAACGATCTGCGCGGTTCCTGTTCTCGCACGCGCGAAATAATAACCGCGGTCGACAGAAGTTATACGAAAGAGTCACGCAAAAGAAATTATAAGTACGGACGAACCCGAAAAGGATAATACACGCGGGTTCGTTAACACCACTTCGAAAATCGCGAACACGAAAAATAGCACAATAAATAGAAATGTCACAATAAATTACTACAGAATATGGCACAGAAAAAAATATATCACAGTCAGGAAAATATAGAATATTATAACGAATATTTAATTACTGTTGCCCGGCAAGACGTTCTCGGAACGGATAGTACAATTTCGAGACCGGCAGAAGGCTCGGTGTCGAGGAACGTAAACAATAAGGTCGCCTCGAAGGGCGCTGGCGCGCGACGTCAGAGGGACGTTCGCGATACGTAAAATTTACCAAAAGGTTCCCCGAGATAGAAGGCACAAATACAGTAAGGTTTGGCAACGATAATTAAATACGAGAACACCAGAAATAATGCACAGAAATGAAACGGCAGATATCGCATACAAAACAGGATTATGAAAATCGGAAACACACTTCAGAAAATCGAAGCATTAGGCAAACGAAAAGATTCAGTTAATTTAGCCCAGTTTGAGAAAGGAAAATTATAGAAACAGTATGAATAGAAGTAATCAGAATAAATACGGCGTGGGCTCGCCACTGACGTTAACAGAACTTAAGGTTCGAAAATCTCACACTGATTAGACCCAGTCAAAAAAAAAATAATAATACTTTTACGGTCAACGATATCGTAGAATAATTGATCAAATAATATAATCGAACGCGCGAGAATCTGGCTGTAGCACCACCAAGCCGGTTAACCCGGGGTCACACACGCGTGCAGGTAGATTCCCACGTGTACACTAAGCGAAGATTCCAGAAAGTTCGTTAGTTACAAGAGAATCGCGAACACCAAATTATACAGAAAAGAGCAAAATCGGAAACTCAAAAATATAAATACGAACGGCACTATCGTCCTTTATACTATCCTAGGCGGAAAGACATTCGCCCGATAACGACAAAGAAAATTCGTCACCGGCTAAACGGACGGTTTAGCCGTGCACGTGTCTACAATCTTCAAGATAACCAAAAATCAGAAAATATTAAGGAAGCAAAAGATCTCACCACAAAATTAGCAAAATAAGCAAGCGTCAAGCGTCAAAATACACGGCCCTCCAGACACTATTCGCTTTTTCTCTCTCTCTTGTTCGCTCTTTATCTCTCTCTCTCTCTCTCTCTCTTTAGTCGCGTTTGGAATACTGGTAGCACGTGGCTTCGCTCTGATACTTCGCACGACAATGAGTTATCGATCGAAGATCCTCAGCCAGCGGGCACCGGTGAGGCGGGACGGCCCCGGAACGGGACGAACGTTGACGGAGACAGCCGAGCTCTCCCGAGCGTCGACGCGCAGCGACGGAAACTGCCGAGTGAAGACGGGCGGCGATCCTGTCGGCATCGTCCTCGAAGCACGCTGGGCCTTGCGGGTTGAGGAGGCGCAGGCGGCTTCTCAGCCGGACGGAGGCGCTATCATGGGCGATCGGCAGGCCTTAGGCGGGCCAGGGAGGAAAACCTCATCTCCCTGCCGACCGTATCGGCGGCGGATAGGCCCAGGGGGCAGCTCTCACCGACCGACGGAAACGGCGGAGTCCCCTCCCGGGTGCTCCAGGGCTTCTTTCGGCATCGTGGCCGCAGCAGGATCCCGGCGACATCCAGGTCGGCGGAACCGGCGGGCACTTCGTGGTCGGTGGAGGCGGCGTTGCGTCCTTGTCGAGTGGTCCCTCGCACAGAATTCTCCAAAAGCGGCATCAAACAGCCATATGATATCGTCACAAAATCCTCAAAAATCTCCAAGGTGGCTGTCCTGTCCTCATGCCCTTAGGCCGTTGTCGAGAGACTCGAGAGTAGAGATAGCGTAGATCGTAACAAAAGCAAAATAAGAATTAGTCGTATAAAGCGTAATCGGAACTGACATCAAGGACGATAGTAGACGTTCACAAACGGAAAACTTAATACTAATGTTACATACGGAATTTCGCTGGTGGATTGTCGTGCGGAGCCTAGGTTGAGCGAACAAGACAAGTTTATTAATTTTTGTGGCGCAATTCGGGAGAATCACGTCACAATGCATATGGAAAGTCGTCAACGGGATGTAGCACGAATTGCTGGAGATCAATAAAAGGAAAGCAAAATCAAGATAATATACGTAAGACGTCACAGAGATATCTGTGTAAGTTATGTGGCATTATCATAGGACATTGCAGTTTTCATTAATTGCTTGAGTTTTCAACTGAGAACCTCCGTTCTCAGCGAGTCACATCCCATAAGCATGTCTTTGGCTGACGTCATCCTGCCCGTAGCCACCGAAAAACAAAAGCGAGGGAAGAAAACTCAGAGTTCGCAGGCGCCTACGTTTCTCTTGACGCCTCCCTCTGATTGGTCAACTTTGACTTGCTCCCATTTAAAAACTATGACCTTCCGGACAAAAAGAAGGTCATATTCGTGATCAGTGAAGCCTTCCGAACACCGTCATACCCACCGGGTCAGGTAGTTCTGGCGGACCCTGTATACGTTGTAACGACGAATCGCGCAAGTAAAGGCACCGCTAGAAATAATTAATAGAGTACTGGGCGCCAGGTGTATCAAGAAATACACCACTGTCTCCAGAGGATACCCCAGCCAGCTCTTGTGCGGTGGGGTCCTGGGTCTGGGAGACAATAACGAAACCTGAAAGTTAATAACAACCAGACAACACAAACGAGGCTTTGAGAAATCAAACAGAGCTGAGGTTTCGTTTAAAAGCACGGAACCCACAAACGGGCCCGATTTATTTAACACAAGAAAAATAATGTGAAATATAATAAAAGAAGATAAAATATAAAATATACCAATCAGATAACCATACCAAACAACGAAACACGGTATGGAACAACAACTCCAAAATAATAACCGCGAATGGGAGCAACGGTCCCTTCTAAAAGGCAAGATAAGTAACCACACAAATAATAATTCCCTTAAGGATTAAATAAGTCTGAATTCTTTGCGAGGAATTCCTTCCTAGAAGACCGAACACTTCCGGCAACCCTACTCGCGTTATATAATACGCGCGCAACGAATATAAACCGTAATATTTACCAAATCAGCTGACGAGTGGCCTAGTGCCTTACTCGTCGGCTCCACAATATTTACAATTTTGAGCGCGATAATCCTAACGGTCCCTGACCTTATACCGAATCCGTAGATTCCTCGGTGGGAATCTCGTTATTTCGCTAGCCGTCGAACGCGTGTCTTTTTATCTCTTCCCGAATACTTCCGCGGTCGGAATCAATTACGAAGACCTATTTGTCTACTGAAACTATCAGTCAGACAATACGCAATCCTCGTGCTGTCTTCCTCGCACCCACGAATATTACCGGGAGAAGAACGTACCACTGCACGGTACTTACTATACGCGACGACAGGCCGAAACGATTACGCGTAGCGTGGACTGGATAGTAACAATTTGCATGCAGGTATTTCAAACATGCTCTACGAATAATCTAATACACAACTAGAAACTCAATTTTAATGCGAGACAACGGACCCTCCAGATCGTCACCGAATGGCCAATATTGAATCTCAACGATCATATAAGCGGAAGGCGACACGTGCTATCTGGATCCAAGATCCAGCAGCTAACTCTACTGTCCAGTAAATCTCGATCAACTACAAATTTAGGAAGCCGGTAGCGTCACTCACCCATCATCACCCTCAACACCTCGTCCATCTCTCCTAAATCCACCCTCTCGTCCGCTCGCTATTTCTCTCTCTTTCTCTCTCTCACTTTCTCACTATCTCACTGGAACTCTCGCTAGCTTTCACACTCCGCACTACTAACAGGCTACAACGCAAGTGACGCTACCCGATCGCTCGCCCGCTAACGTGCCCTCGTGGCGCGGAGGAACATTACCCTTCGGCCCAATCAAATTTGCGCTAGCCCCTACGCGGCCCAATTCGCCCGCGATCTTCAATTGTCTACGTGCTCCTAGAAAAATAGATCCGCGCATCTTCTCCTCTTCTGAGCGATTGCAGTGTCTTTTCTCGGTGCGGGAATCTCATCCGCACCCTATCCCTCGATGTACAACCCCAAGCCGCCACTGCAACCCTCGGATGCTACTCGAATCTTCAATCTTCTCGTGGCGTCCTTTCGCGTAGGTGGCCTCGCTCAGTGGTGCTCGCCGGTCGCGCTGGCCCTCCTCCTGCTGGCTACGTCACGTCAGTGCTGCTGATCGCACTGGTCGGGCCCCTTTGCTGCAGTCAGGGCCGTTGCTGCTTCTTACTTTTCTCTGATCGGTTCCCCTTACGGGGCCGATCACCGCTAATAACATTCAAAATACAGACCCCGAAGGGAATTAATAGATACTCTACATGCTAAATTCAGTCCACGCTCGACGCAAATGTTAGGTTGCCTGGCGGGCCTCACGGTGTAGCTCCTATTTCGCCTTCTTCCCTCTCTCTTTTGTGACGTACACAAAGTGCCACGTCGCAACGTATCCACTACTACATCCACTGTGAGACCGTGCCCGATGCATATACCTTGTCTGTCCGTAGTAAAACCTTAAAGGTTCAAATACGATTATCACCAATAAAATTTCGACTCACTTAATCTGCTATGCCTGGTTCATAAAGTGATCCTTCAGTTTTCTCGAAAAAGTTGCGTCACTCTTACATTTTCTGCAGACTACATTTGTAGAAATATCAGAAAAAAAACGAAAACAAATTCTAGTATACAATACACAAAACTTGTCGCAATTGGCTCCAAACACCTGGCCTGTCCAGACCTGTAACTTCCGAATGGCTTCTAATATCGGAAAATCACTTCCCCCACATGTTCTACACTATATTTGGATGCAATTAATGTAACAAAAAATCGATTTTTTGAACCAGTCCCACGGGATGACCCCCTTAATATCATTGATAACTTTGACAAAGTAATGCGACAAGAAAAATAGAGTGATGCCCACTGGCACACAACCCGATTGCGCACACGCCCAGTTGGACACAAATGATTGGACACAACACGATTGGACACAGTGTTCATTCCGCACAGCAAGATTGGACACAATGCCGATACGACACATTAGTTTTGGACACAGACCGTTTAGCATGCGATAACATTGGACACATTAGAACTGTGTCCAATCTTGTTGTGGCGAATTGGTTTCGTGTGCGATCTGACTACGTAAGGACGGACCGTGAAATTGGACACAGATAGTTGTAGATAAATTTCAGATAATTCATTGGACACAAAGCTACCTGCACAATAAGGTATATCGATGTAACCAGAACTCTACAAGAAGTGAGGGAATGTGAACTGCTGTGGTACATTTATAATAAATTTATTATACAGGGTGCTTCGTAATTGCCATACACGGGAGGTCAATACTGGTTCAGGGTGGCCCCCTGAGTAAGAATCCGTAATTCGTTTCGTCCTACGTTCAGTAGTTTTTCTACAAATTGAGTTTTACTTTGGCCAATCAGAGGACAGCTTTGAGCGAGGTGTCGCGACGCCTTCAACAATGGAAGACCTTACAAGACTTCACTATAGTCGGCTGAGTTCACTTGGTACATGTGGCAACAATAAACAAATTTAAAGATCCATTTGATTGTCTGCTGCACATAGCATTTGTTTCTCGATGGCATCGATCAAGTTAAAGCCAGCCAGGGATGCCCACTAGATACTACACCAAGCAAAGCACCAGAGAATGGGATTGGATTAAAACAAATGCTACCGACGTTCCATCGACGAAACACATAAGCTGGACACCGGATTTTACAATACGTCAGATTAAAAAAAATAGACTAGGAGAGAAATGCAAAAACACGTAACGCCTTATTTTGCCCAGAGAATATTCACACCAATTTGCTGCCTTTTACGACTTCCGGTGTTGTTGATTTTTTTTCATACATGCATTTCTCATACACGAGCTTCCTCAACGGTTAAAACTCTTTTCTTCATTTAATCCAAGCACTGTTCGAACACAGCACCATTCTGTGCAATGCAGCAGTGTGCCCGTTCAACTACACTGGCTGTTGCTTTTGCCACCATGTCGTGCGGTACGCTCTCCGCAGCTGCAATAATGCGCCGTTTCAATTCGGTAATATTGTTTATGGGAACTCCGGCATAAACAATGTCTTTTAAATGACCCCAAAAGAAGAAATCCAATGGGGTCAGATCAGGTGATCTTGGTGGCCAAGGTTTCTGTCCACCTCTTCCGATCCATCCCGGCCATTCGCTATTCAGGTATTCGCGCACAATTCGGCGAAAATGCGGCGGTGCTCCATCTTGCTGGAAAACGATATTCCTAAGGACATCGTTTGGAAGATGAGCAAGGAGATCGGGCA
This sequence comes from Cephus spinipes, assembly GCA_963971525.1. Taxonomy (NCBI): domain Eukaryota; kingdom Metazoa; phylum Arthropoda; class Insecta; order Hymenoptera; family Cephidae; genus Cephus; species Cephus spinipes. Next base: position 14,254,332 of record OZ020576.1, read on the forward strand.
GGTCGTTCACCAGGAACTCCTTGTACAAGTTGCCATCCAATCGATCCGGGAGGAAGAACGGGCCGATCTACACATTTTTAAAGAATTATTTAAAAAATTTCACACTGGAAACGCTACAATACATGTGGTCTGATATGAGAAAAGGACCAAATTTTGATTTCGAGGCGAAATCTATCTGTCTGTAAATTCGCTTTGAATTACCAGTTCGTCACCGATGAGTGCAGCCCAAACCATCACTTTAAATTTGAACTCGTTGCCCCTCTGCTTCACCGCTCTTGGATTTGAATCCGCCCAAACGTGGCTATTGTGTTGGTTAAAAAAACCATCGCGCGTAAAAATTGCCTCGTTTGTCCAAAGAATTCGGTTGTGGTAGTTTTCGTCACTATCGCAGTCGTTAAGAAAACGTTCACAGAACTGCATCCGCTGCCCCGGATCGCCCCCCTCGAGATTCTGCACCTTTCGATAATGATACGGGTGCATTCGCTCGCTGTTCAAAGTTCTCCAGATTGTGGAATCACTGATGCCAAATTGCTGCTCGAGACTCCTTGTACTTCGTGTTCCGTCCACAGCGATTGCGTCTAACACATCGTCCTGACGACGAAGGTTCCGATGACTTTGTGGTCTACCTGCATCATGGCCATTTCTCAAACCTAATATTCCCCCATTTTGACAGCGATCTTGAAGACGCCGAATGACGTTCGCGTCAGGACCACGACGGTTTGGAAACCGCTCTCGATACAGCCGAGCTGCCGCACCGGCTTGCTCATCGCAAGCCCCAAGGGCCATTAGCATGTCCCAGTACTCCCGATCCGTATACGCTGCCATGAAAAACGCAATATGGCAACGTAAAACAAATAATAAATGATCAGAAAAAATTGTATAACACTGAACGAGGAACACAGAACACAAGAAAGCAATAAATAAGCAAATGGCACAAAACTGAATAAATTGATTGGATTGGAGGTAGCGAGGATATAATACGAGGCGATGTCGATAAGAAAATAACGATTGTTGAATTGACGAGTTGCTAGCGTAAATAGCATAAAAATGAAATTAAATAAATGCTACGCAGCATCGACTTTCAATACCAGAGAAAATTTGCCATCTGTGAAAATCATTTGTAGCTTCTCCCCCAAAAACAAATCGCGTAGAGTTTTAACCGTTGAGACAGCTCGTGTATGAGAAATGCATGTATGAAAAAAAATCAACAACACCGGAAGTCGTAAAAGGCTGCAAATTGGTGTGAATATTCTCTGGGCAAAATAAGGCGTCACGTGTTTTTGCATTTCTCTCCTAGTCTATTTTTTTTAATCTGACGTATTGTAAAATCCGGTCTCCAGCTTATGTGTTTCGTTCATGGAACGTCGGTAGCATTTGTTTTACTCCAATCCCATTCTCTGGTGCTTTGCTTGGTGTAGTATCTAGTGGGCATCCCTGGCTGGCTTTAACTTGATCGATGCCATCGAGAAACAAATGCTATGTGCAGCAGACAATCAAATGGATCTTTAAATTTGTTTATCGTTGCCACACGTACCAAGTGAACTCAGCCGACTATAGTGAAGTCTTGTAAGGTCTTCCATTGTTGAAGGCGTCGCGACACCTCGCTCAAAGCTGTCCTCTGATTGGCCAAAGTAAAACTCAATTTGTAGAAAAACTACTGAACGTAGGACGAAACGAATTACGGATTCTTACTCAGGGGGCCACCCTGAACCAGTATTGACCTCCCGTGTATGGCAATTACGAAGCACCCTGTATATCTTCTAAAAATGATCTTCCAATATTTGTAACTTTACAAAGTGTTCGCGTCAAATAGGTAGAGATAATCGTCATCAGGCATAAATGAATTCTATGTTCAATGATTCTTGTTAATGACTTGGTAATGCATTTTAATGAAATTTTTAATTATTATCTTAATTATAACATGATAATTTACACTAGCCAATGGGATTTATTCGTGAGTTGAAAGTCACACGTTTTGTAAAGAATACGACTATTGATGAATATTTTATAATAATGTAATAATGGGCCAGATTTTTACCCCGTAACCGTACAGAACAGTTATACGTCACAATACTATTTTTTCACTCATATTTGAATCCTTGATATTGCAGCTTTTTAATATGCATATATGTATTTAAATGCTGTTGGGATAAACTTATGAGCGTTCACTTCCCTAGAATCTAGCATGTAACATTTCTATAATAACTTCAACATTATTTCAGAAAAGTACGTAAGAACCTGTTCCGTTGATCTCGTATGTATAATATTTGTGCAGCTAGCTTTGTGTTCAATGAATTATCTGAAATTTATCTACAACTATCTGTGTCCAATTTCACGGTCCGTCCTTACGTAGTCAGATCGCACACGAAACCAATTCGCCACAACAAGATTGGACACAGTTCCAATGTGTCCAATGTTATCGCATGCTAAACGGTCTGTGTCCAAAACTAATGTGTCGTATCGGCATTGTGTCCAATCTTGCTGTGCGGAATGGACACTGTGTCCAATCGTGTTGTGTCCAATGATTTGTGTCCAACTGGGCGTGTGCGCAATCGGGTTGTGTGCCAGTGGGTACCCCCCCTGTCGTCTTACTTGGATACGTGGATGCAACGCAGCGAGCGCTATGGTGCGAGCGAGAAGCGAAAGCTTCCTACAATGCATCCTTTTCGCACAGCATAAGTGGAAAGGAGAAGGCAATAGGTCTCTTAGTCGCATCTATCCACAATACGTTGAGAAGCTTGACGCTTATTCCTAGACACCACGTCGTAACTATCTGTCTTTGTCGCACTAACGCTGTATGACGAGGATGGGTAACCAACAAGTCTATCTCATTCGCACCGGTGAGAGTCGCGCAGCTCCTTCTCGCTCCTCACGGGTATTAGCTGTCCTCGCCGTAGAGCATTAGTCTGAAAGAGAAAGAGCAAGAGCATGCGCCCGGATACAAGCAGTCCCTCACCAAGCTACCTATTGCGCATTAGGGTCCTTGTTGTCCTCACTTATACTCGTGATGTGCAACAAGGACGCACCGAGCGTCACTCTGGCTTCTTGCTCGCACCGTAGTGCTTTCTGCGTTGCACATACAAACCCAGCTACGTGAGCAGCCGCCGCCCAATCTCCTCTCTTACCTCACCGCACTGCGTCCACCGCTGCTAGCATTATCGAGGTCCAGTGTACATTGATATACAAAACCGATAGTTACAGTGAGTTTTGTACACAAACGTGAAAAGTGGCGAAGCAAATATTATTGCGCATAGGCTTGTAGCACACAGACACTGAGCGTGGCAATGACGTACAGCAAGCCCACATAGAAGCATAAGAATTAGTAGCTACGTGTAGATAGCACGTAAGCGGAGCCTCTGATCTGTTGGAAAGGTTGGACTATTAGTGTTCACGATGTTCTGTGCTGTAAATCAAAAAGATTTCGGCGAACGTGGTAATGAATTCCTGATACTACTAATTAAGGCAGCACGTATTTCAATAAGAATAAACTGAGGTGCCTTCGACGTAAAAATTATATTGACTATTGAAACAAGATGGTGAAAAGAGCAAAAGTGCGTGTTGTCGATTGTTAAGTTAGAGTACAACTGACTCTCCTGTCTTAAACAAAGAAAAGAAAAGCGTCTGGTTATTGCTGGGAAAAAAACTAAAGGAATGGGGATGGAGACACAAAAATTAGTAGGTGCTAATTATGGAATGCAGTAAAGTGGATATAGTGCATATAGGAAGTGTCTGCGTTCAAGAAAGCGTAGGGTGACGCGTAGAAATACATCGAATAGAAAGTTCGGTTGATCTCGTGAAAGAAAGAATAGTCAAACTACACCTTGCGCGTCATTCATATTCGTTCAGTAATTTCTGATCTCCTAAAAAAACACTTACGTGTAAAAAACTACGCCAAGTACAGGAGTGCTGTGTATTCCCCTAATAAAAAATATTGATATCAGATTATTGAGGCCAAGTACATAAGTCACTACATGTTTGCCTATTATATGATCTAGCACTGGCCCATCATTTTAATTGTATTTTCAAAATTTCCTATAAAATATTCACTACTCTTGTACATTACTACTGCTTGCCATAGTTGATTATGATTTAATGGTCATTTAATAATTAATAAAACTTCACGTGATTCTTTATCGAGTACTACTTGGCGGCTCCGTGCCAGGAATTCCAAAGTATTTACTTTGAACGTACTAATAGTATCCTAAAACTACATGTTTGTTATTAAATTTTTACCGTGATTATTTTTGACGAGTTATTGTTAATAAGCTCTATATAAAAAGTTTATATTGGTTTTGAGTCTGATGACTGGCATAATGAACGCAAATTTATGTCAAGAAATGCACGAACCCGCCAAGTAGTACTCGATAAGGAATCACGTAAAGTTCTATTAATTATTAAATGACCATTAAATCATAATCAACTATGGCAAGCAGTAGTAATGTAAAAGAGTAGTGAAAATGTTATAGGAAATTTTGAAAATACAATTAAAATGATGGGCCAGTGCTAGATCATATAATAGGCAAACATGTAGTGACTTATGAACTTGGCCTCAATAATCTGATATCAATACTTTTTATTAGAGGAATACACAGCACTCCTGTATTTGGCGTAGTTTTTTACACGTAAGTGTTTTTTGGGGGATATCACAAGTTTTTGTTATTCAGCGGGACATACAAGCTCTAAATACTGAAATCTATATTGTCACAGATATAAAATGTAAATGCATTATGATGTCCCTAATCAGAAAAATATATTGCGTTGTCGAAAATGTTTACTGGAGTATAAATTTAATTTGTAAGTCCCTTTTTTTCAGAAATGCATAAAGATATATACAAATTTTTAAAGAAAATGTAATCTTCAGTGCATATAAACGTCGTTAATGGTGTCCAGCTTGTTGAAGCCGTGTGGTAAACGTAAGATAGGAGAGTGTGCTGGATTATTTGCGTACCTCAGGCCGTGCAAACAACAGAGAGGATAGTATAGTTTGAGCGAAGTGCCAAACCGGCGCTCGTTGCACACTTTTCTGGACATCTACGTCCGTCACCTAGATACAAGAAACTACGGAGCGGAACACCTGGACACCGCGGACTTCCACATCCAACACGTGGACACGGTAAACTACGGAGCGGAATACCTGGACACCTTGGATTTTCACATCCAGTACCTAGATACAAGAAACTACGGAGCGGAACACCTGGACACCCCGGAATTCCACATCCAACACGTGGACACGGTAAACTACGGAGCGGAATACCTGGACACCTTGGACTTCCACATCCAGTACCTAGATACAAGAAACTACGGAGCGGAACACCTGGACACCCCGGACTTCCACATCCAACACGTGGACACGGTAAACTACGGAGCGGAATACCTGGACACCTTGGACTTCCACATCCAGTACCTAGATACAAGAAACTACGGAGCGGAACACCTGGACACCCCGGACTTCCACATCCAGTACCTAGATACAAGAAACTACGGAGCGGAACACCTGGACACTCCGGACTTCCACATCCAACACGTGGACACGGTAAACTACGGAGCGGAATACCTGGACACCTTGGACTTCCACATCCAGTACCTAGATACACGAAACTACGGAGCGGAACACCTGGACACCCCGGACTTCCACATCCAACACGTGGACACGGTAAACTACGGAGCGGAATACCTGGACACCTTGGACTTCCACATCCAGTACCTAGATACAAGAAACTACGGAGCGGAACACCTGGACACCCCGGACTTCCACATCCAACACGTGGACACGGTAAACTACGGAGCGGAATACCTGGACACCTTGGACTTCCACATCCAGTACCTAGATACAAGAAACTACAGAGCGGAACACCTGGACACCCCGGACTTCCACATCCAACACGTGGACACGGTAAACTACGGAGCGGAATACCTGGACACCTTGGACTTCCACATCCAACACGTGGACACGGTAAACTACGGAGCGGAATACCTGGACACCTTGGACTTCCACATCCGTACCTAGATACACGAAACTACGGAGCGGAACACCTGAACACCCCGGACTTCCACATCCAGCACGTGGACACGGTAAACTACGGAGCGGAACACCTGGATACCCCGGACTTCCACATCCAACACGTGAACACGGTAAACTACGGAGCGGAATACCTGAACACCCTGGACTTCCACATCCTGTACCTAGATACAAGAAACTACGGAGCGGAACACCTGAACACCCCGGACTTCCACATCCAGCACGTGGACACGGTAAACTACGGAGCGGAACACCTGGATACCCCGGACTTCCACATCCAACACGTGAACACGGTAAACTACGGAGCGGAATACCTGGACACCCTGGACTTCCACATCCTGTACCTAGATACAAGAAACTACGGAGCGGAACACCTGAACACCCCGGACTTCCACATCCAACACGTGGACACGGTAAACTACGGAGCGGAATACCTGGACACCTTGGACTTCCACATCCAGTACCTAGATACAAGAAACTACGGAGCGGAACACCTGGACACCCCGGACTTCCACATCCAACACGTGGACACGGTAAACTACGGAGCGGAATACCTGGACACCTTGGACTTCCACATCCAGTACCCAGATACAAGAAACTACGGAGCGGAACACCTGAACACCCCGGACTTCCACATCCAACACGTGGACACGGTAAACTACGGAGCGGAATACCTGGACACCCTGGACTTCCACATCCAGTACCTTGATACAAGAAACTACGGAGCGGAACATCTGGACACCCTGGACTTCCACATCCAGTACCTAGATACAAGAAACTACGGAGCGAAACATCTGGACACCCTGTATCTCTAAAAACTGTCACCTAAAATACGAAGAACTATGTCGAGGCACACATATACATACACCCATACACACGCGCTCTACATGAAAGCCTTAATAATTCTGTACTATTGTGAAAGCAGTCTTATATTAACCGGAAATTCGGTGTGAACGGTAGCTTCACGTGTAAAGTGTACCCCAAAAAATATTTTCAATGTAAAGTTGCGTGTTTAGAGATCGAGTGACTCTCATATAAGCCTGCAAGTTGTCAACAAAAAGAAGTGATATCGCAAACACTGCAATAAGGAGTTGAGACACAATTTTGATGGCATTCCGAAAATATCTGCATACACGGACAGAAAATCATGGGACACAGTGTGATATTGATTCTATACTATGGCGTAGAACGACGATCTAAACACGCCGGAAAAATGCACAGACGACCTCGAAATTGAACAGCTTCGAATATACAGAGTGTATCAGCAGAAATGCACGTTTGAGATTTGCGGTGAAACGGTGCACAATTTTGAAAATCTGATGTCACAACCATTGAATATTTTTTTATTGCGCATCGAATGGGTATATTATTATTGTTCGCTCAACTTCCGGTCGCAAATAAAAAAAATTATCTTCGCCATTTCAAATGGTATTGAAACAAGTTAAATGCAAAAGTTGTAGAGCAAGAAAAACTAATAGAGATGGAAAAAAATTCGGACGGATTGCACACATAATAAGAGAGATATTTGCGTCCGAATTTTTCTCTTTTTTTGACAAATTTCTGATACTGGAGGAACGTCTTAGCTTCGTGCAGCAGCTTCACGCCGAACTCACGATTCGCAATTGTTTTGAGGTAAGCGTTCAGTCAGACGCAAACCTGTACAAGGTGGCTAAAACATACTACAATGCTATCTTTCATTACAAGTTAGAAGCCAAACTATTCCTGCTGTAGATTTCCGTGATCCTGGAAGTAGGTTTTCGAGTTTTCGTCTTCCTGGACGTGGATTTCCGAGCCTTCGTGTTCCTCGTCGTAGATTTTGGAGTCTACGTGTTCCTAATCGTAGATTTTGGAGTCTTCGTGTTCCTCGTCGTAGATTTTGGAGTCTTCATGTTCCTCGTCGTAGATTTTGGATCTTGTAAAAAATACGTCAACTTGAAAAAATGGTCTAGGAGAGAAATGCAAAAACACGTATCCCTTTTTTTCGTCCCAAGAACGAGTATACCAATTTGCAGCCTTTTGCGACTTCTGGTGTAAAAGTCAGAGAGCACTTGTTGACCCTGGATTTCGTCGAAATCGTCGATTTGGAAAACTACATCCATGAACACGAAGACTCCAAAATCTACGACGAGGAACACGAAGACTCCAAAATCTACGACGAGGAACACGAAGACTCCAAAATCTACGACGACGAAACACGAAGGCTCGAAAATCCACGTCCAGGAAGACGAAGACTCGAAAACCTACTTCCAGGATCACGGAAATCTACAGCAGGAATAGTTTGGCTTCTAACTTGTAATGAAAGATAGCATTGTAGTATGTTTTAGCCACCTTGTACAGGTTTGCGTCTGACTGAACGCTTACCTCAAAACAATTGCGAATCGTGAGTTCGGCGTGAAGCTGCTGCACGAAGCTAAGACGTTCCTCCAGTATCAGAAATTTGTCAAAAAAAGAGAAAAATTCGGACGCAAATATCTCTCTTATTATGTGTGCAATCCGTCCGAATTTTTTTCCATCTCTATTAGTTTTTCTTGCTCTACAACTTTTGCATTTAACTTGTTTCAATACCATTTGAAATGGCGAAGATAATTTTTTTTATTTGCGACCGGAAGTTGAGCGAACAATAATAATATACCCATTCGATGCGCAATAAAAAAATATTCAATGGTTGTGACATCAGATTTTCAAAATTGTGCACCGTTTCACCGCAAATCTCAAACGTGCATCTCTGCTGATACACTCTGTATAGAATCACTGTGTCCCATGATTTTCTGTCCGTGTATGCAGATATTTTCGGAATGCCATCAAAATTGTGTCTCAACTCCTTATTGCAGTGTTTGCGATATCACTTCTTTTTGTTGACAACTTGCAGGCTTATATGAGAGTCACTCGATCTCTAAACACGCAACTTTACATTGAAAATGTTTTTTGGGGGGATATCACTTCTTTTTGTTGAATGTTCCAATCTTGATAATAATTTCTAACTTACTGTGCAATTAAACAGTTTTATATATCATTACAATAATTGTGCATTTAATTATACTGCACGCGTGTTGAAGATTTAATATTTTTATACATTCATTCATTTCGATATTTGGACAAATTTTATCTGATATATATCCGTCAAAATTGTCTAAATTTTTTCAAGGAATAATATCCTAAAAACTGCCTAGCACGCTCCTGGCTGCTCCTGGCAGCTGTCATATTTCCGCAAACATCAACAAACACTATAATGTGCCGTACACACCACAAACACGTTTTTTTGGGCATTTTTAACGAGTGGCGCGCGATGATTCTGGCCATGGCTCCGGCGTGCGCCAGCATTTGACGTGTTTGATAGATTAAAATATTTGACTTAAATTATGGTGTATTTCGTTACATTTGTGTTCATTCTTTTTTTTTAGAATTTTTCCGTCAGAGTTTGCACACAAATATGCCTTATAAATAGTTAAAACTTATTTTTGTAATTTCGAAGTGATGGCGATAGTAGCGCCACTAGCATAGCATTAGACTTAATGGGTGGCCGGAAAGCGAACTACAAAACTTTCAGACACCCTAAAAGCGTCTGAAAAATGAGAAAAATGTGAAACAGCTTATTTCACCCGGAAATTACGGAAAAAAATATAAAAACGAACAATTATAATAATGTTATGTACGTAACACAATCTTAGGGCTTCTAGGGAAGGAAAAATGGCTTCATGGAGTACTTTTTCGTTGTTAATTTTAAATGCGAGGGAAATGAAATTTGAATTTTTGCTTCCCGCTAGTGCGCCCACGTAAATATGGTCTCTTCGTTTTCCCCGTTCTCTAAACACCGGGAAAATCTACCGATCTCCATCGATTTGATTGTGTTATGGATTCGTAAATTACTAACACCATGCAGAGTACAAATAGGTAAAGAAGGCACAGCAGTCAGCACCATCTGTCGTGTAAGAAATGCGATGGATGTGCGAATACGACGAGGACGACGACGGCGACGACGACGATGACGACGACGACGGAACTGAAATAAAATCATCTCGCTCGCCATCTCAATACGCCCTGATCTCGTACACTAATAAATAATAATCAATAACTTTTTCTCATGTATAGCGGTTAATAAGATATTTCGTTCCAAACACAGGTATAAGAGTTGACTCAAGTAAAGAGTCTCTGCGAGCTGTGCCCTGTACAGCCGGTTGCTTGTACTTGGCGCGAGACTCGACCGAGTCTCTTGATATCCACAAGAACGATAAAAACGATGAAAACGACAATACGTCTGTTATGGCCGGCGCGACTACGTCCCGAAAATTTTCACCACATTCCCTTGCCCTATTCTTTTTCGTGAAATCAACTTGCGAATGTAATCGGTCCTTACGGACAGTTAGCTTTTCCATAATGTAAGTTAGAAATAAGATATTACTAATCTTAGCTTATAGTCCGGGAGCCAGCGACAGATTTTTGTGACAAATACCAATCCGCCTGATTTTCATTTCCTTAATTCGAATTATGTTGTTGTGAAGCCTCGTGGACGTCAGCTGCGGTACCATGGGTGGGTTGGGCAACGGCAGCCTCCCACACACGTTAAAAAAAATAAGTAAATAAGCGGAACCAACCCGGCTGATCATTTATTTATTGTTTGATTATCTTGCATAGAATATAAAAATAATAATCAGCTGAGTAATGCGGTGGATTATAGATCAGCTAAGGCAATGAAAAGTGTGTCGCACAAAACAGGTGCGAGCGCCACGTGCATCTTTGATACAGAAGCTGACGGTCTTTCCACCGGCATATAGCAAGTTGACTATTTTTTTGTTTTAAGTATCATGTCAACTGTTACATAATCAATTTTCAATCAGGTTGGAATCACTAAACTTTAATTTTTGTTAAGCATGTTTGTATAAGCAGCTGACGTATAATCCACCGTGTTACAGTCAGCTGATAATTATTTTTATATTCTATGCAAGATAATTGAACAATAAATAAATTTTCAGCCAGGTTGGTTTCGCTTATTTATTCTTTTTAGCCGTTACCCAACCCAGCTTTACCGAACCAACTGACGTTCACGAGGCTTTATAACAACACCATATAAATCATATTACATAATATCAGCCGAATTGAAATGACTGTCCAAATATTGGAAATGGATTACCAAATGAATATGAAATATGCAGTCGATTATAAATTTTAACTTTTACTTTATTAATGCAACAAATGGAAGAACCATCTGAACAGTTTCACTCTCTACAAGAGACTAAACAGTCACAAAGACCGAAAGATCCTTGTCCTATAAAGATAAATAGCCCTATGCTATTTCTAAGAAATCTATTGTTTATGTTATCACTCAACGTCGATTTGCTTTTGATATTCTAACCATTGTGGAATAGTTCTACGTATAGGATAAACTTAATAATTCAACACCAAAATATGTCGCTGGCTTCCGGACTATTAGCAAGTCCATGGGAACGATTCGCATGTGAAATTTTCGCGCTAATATCACTAAAGGATGGAAAAGAGAGAGTATGTCCAGCTTGGCAAAACGCAGATAACTTTAGGACTGCGAATTCGGAGATACGTGCTAATAACGCGACAAGACCGCGGGAACTAAGAACAATCCGCGGCAGCCCTACGATTCCAGAATGCACAAAATCGGCATTTTAACATCCCTTCTCTAGGTCCACGACGAGCTTGGATCCACCGTAGGAATAGTCAGTCTACTTAGGAGCCTCATTTAAAACAGTCATTCTTTTTCTTTCATATAAATTTCGAGTCAAAGTCGAACTTAGCGTGAACAAATTCTGTAAGTTCGAGATACCCTAGAGCTTATCTTGTCTTCCTCGTCTTAGGACCAAGCAAAAATACCAACCAGTGAATCGCGACACAGTTCTACCACTATAGAACTCAGTGTCTTGTGTCGTCGTGACCACTGCATTAGTTTTAGAGACTACTTTAGCGGCTACGACAAGAATCACTATCCCGAAATTCGATTATTAACCTTTCAATGGATATTCGTCTTAACTAATTTATAATATCTTTATCTCTCTTTCCACCACTGGTAAGCCTATTTCGTTACCAATACAAAACATACATATATGGGGCATTCCGCGTCAACTGAGACAGAGCTGTACCCAAAAATTCTTTTTACCTAAAAATTTTTTTAAATATGGAAAATTTAGCATTTTTTATGTACTTTCGATTACCGAGTGGCACTTTTTCAAATTTCGGCCCCTGGCAGAGCTGCACGTCCCCTAACCCTAAAAAAATACTAGTTTACGCAATGATCAAACTGATAGAAATCACAGGGCTTCCGAAAAATTCCAAGCAACGACTATTCTTATGTATTTTGAGCCGCTGAACACGAATATGAAGCTATTTTTTATCGAGCTTCCGAGCATGCGTTCCTAACCTCAGAAAATACCCAAATCGCATGGTTTTATTGATCGTGAGAAATTAACCACGCGAAGGTGCGTCTCGAACTGTACGATCCTAATGTAAGTCATCTCGGAGTCAAATTTTTATCAAGGTGAGAATGTTTATTTTGCTGCTTACTGTTATCTAGATTTTATTCAAATTTTCTTTCGGTTTCTATGAAAGCTCTCTGCGTTTTACAGGGTTGAGACTGTCTTCAAGGTTATATATGAAGCCCGCATTACTTTCTTCTTTTTTTTTTGCTTTTTTCATGTTTTAAATTTTTTAAATTTTTTTATATTATCTCTAGTATAAATTATTCTGTATATCTTAACAACAATGCTGTATGCCTGGATTTAGTATTGTAAGATTGGAAGAATCTCAAGAGCTCCAGAATATCTGTAGACTTGTAATTGCTTACCTGGTGTAACTATAAAAGCGTGGCCACTTTGAATTTTTGGTACAGCGGGAGCATTGAGAATCTTTTAGCAAGGAATCTTTTAGTTCTATCATGTTGACTTTTATCGTAGTAAAAGATTCCTTGCTAAAAGATTCTCAATGCTCCCGCTGTACCAAAAATTCAAAGTGGACACGCTTTTATAGTTACACCAGGTAAGCAATTACAAGTCTACAGATATTCTGGAGCTCTTGAGATTCTTCCAATCTTACAATACTAAATCCAGGCATACAGCATTGTTGTTAAGATATACAGAATAATTTATACTAGAGATAACATAAAAAAATTTTAAAAATTTAAAACATGAAAAAAGCAAAAAAAAAGAAGAAAGTAATGCGGGCTTCATATATAACCTTGAAGACAGTCTCAACCCTGTAAAACGCAGAGAGCTTTCATAGAAACCGAAAGAAAATTTGAATAAAATCTAGATAACAGTAAGCAGCAAAATAAACATTCTCACCTTGATGAAAATTTGACTCCGAGATGATTTACATTAGGATCGTACAGTTCGAGACGCACCTTCGCGTGGTTAATTTCTCACGATCAATAAAACCATGCGATTTAGGTATTTTCTGAGGTTAGGAACGAAAGCTCGGGAGCTCGATAAAAAATAGCTTCATATTCGTGTTCAGCGGCTCAAAATACATAAGAATAGGCTTTGTCACTAATTTTCTTCACCCCGATCGCCTGGTATATCTCTCAACGGCGTAAAACAGCCATTTTTGGGGTGTTTTTTGAGGTTAGGGTGGAACGCTCAAGGTATCGGTAAAAAATACTGTCGGATTCGTATTCAGCAGCTCAAAATTCATAAAAATACTCTTTGCCAATAATTTTCCTCACCCCAATCGCCTGGTATACCTCTCAACGGCGTAAAACAGCCATTTTTGGGGTGTTTTTTGAGGTTAGGGAGGAACGCTCAAGGTATCGGTAAAAAATACCGTCGGATTCGTGTTCAGCAGCTCAAAATACATAAAGATAGTCGTTGCTTGGAATTTTTCGGAAGCCCTGTGATTTCTATCAGTTTGATCATTGCGTAAACTAGTATTTTTTTAGGGTTAGGGGACGTGCAGCTCTGCCAGGGGCCGAAATTTGAAAAAGTGCCACTCGGTAATCGAAAGTACATAAAAAATGCTAAATTTTCCATATTTAAAAAAATTTTTAGGTAAAAAGAATTTTTGGGTACAGCTCTGTCTCAGTTGACGCGGAATGCCCCATATATATTATAACCCGGCGGATCGGTTATTTTCAAGGGGACGATCCGGAGAAAATGCGAAGCGTCTGGGCCGGGATTCGAACCCGGAAACTTTCGACCACCAATCGACTGCTCTGACCACTGAGCTACGCCAGCCGCTTGCCACAAGTTCTCCGAATCATTCCTACTAACGAACATTCATTTTCGTTACAATATATAGTTTAAAGCGATCGTTCGTGAACAGTAATTTTCGGGGAGGGAACCAGATGCGCACAGCCCACGTGCTCACGGACCCAGTTGCCCACGGACCACTTGCACACAGACTGAAATCTTCACTTACGCACACATTTCTACTCCAGGAGCGGATACCGTGTCGTGGTATATCAATATAGCATGGGCCATTAAAGTAAATTAGGTAAGGTTAGGGTGGAATGTTTAAACCTTGGAGACTGGGTAGGTTTAGTGGATAAATATATCGTCGGCGAGCGAGCGAAGCAAGCAAGGCCGACGGAAGAGAGCATTAAATGTTTGAAAAGGTTCCGTCCGATAAAGATAACTTATAATATCCTTAAATTACTGACGGAATATCGTTCAGGGGGCAGAAAATCGCTTTTGTGTTCAATTGAATTTGTGCGCAACTAGATATTATCCGATTTCAGTCTGTGTGCAAGTGGTCGGTGGGCAAGTGGATCCGTGGGCATGTGGGTCAACAGAGATTTCTGTGCGCAACTGGGCCGTGGGCAAATGGGTCCGTGGGATGTCTGGGTCGACGGAGATTTCAGTCTGTGCGCAAGTGGTCGGTGGGCAAGTGGGTCCGTGGGCATCTGGGTCGACGAAGATTTCAATCCGTGTGCAAGTGATCCATGGGCAACTGGGTCCGTGGGTAGGTGGGCCGTAGGCAAACGGTTCGTGCGCATCTGGTTCCGTGGACAAGTGGTCTGTGCGCACCTGTACACCACTCGTAATTTTCTTATTTTGAAACTATATTATTTTCTGTCCGAAGGACTACTACTCGAATAGTGTATATCCTGGTGATGTAACATACATGGTGACCCATTTTAATCTATGGACCCAAATTTCTTCTGAACTACGTCATCTACAAAAAAATGGTTCGAATGAAAGTTAACCAGGACAGAGGGGGCCATTTAACTGTACCATTAGTTTTGACCTTGAGGTCAATTTTGAATGTCATTTCAAGGTCACTATCGTTTTTTTAAATGGGAACCCCTATTTCTGACTGCGGATTTGAAAAGAGCACAAAATTCTACATCAAAAATGTCTTATGTAAAAATTGTTTTTGTGACCTTGGAAAGGTCAATCTTGTTTTTAGTGTTAGCGTTTAGCTTGCGTTAAAGTAATATGGTAAGCATGATAATTTAAAAATCTTAAGATTCTCGAAACTGTACTTTGTGGTATACCCATTTCTCTTTCAATCTGTCGAGTACTAATGTGCGGATCTAAATGAACGGCTGCAAGAATTGTTAAGGTTCGCACATCATTATCTTCACAATCATGATGTCGGCGTTGACGAACAAGATACCCTTCGCGAACTCTTTCAGTTACGCTTCTTATTGTCACATCAGTAGGGTGTCTTCTGTCTGGAAACCGTTGAGTATAAAGTCTTGACGCAGCTGCGTAATTGTTGTGACATTCTCCTAAAACTAATATCATATCAACAAGTACTGTTGGTGGATAATCAGCCATATTGCAAAATTTTTTTTTGGATCAAGTACAAGAAGTGTGAATGGAATTTCAATAGTAATTCAATAACGAGGTAAAATTTAAATGAGTAGAGTCTTACAAAAAAAAATTTTTAAAGCATAAAAATATGACCTTGATATGACCTTTTAAAGGGTAGGTTGAAATACCAAAAAATCTGTATGATCATGTAAACAGTGCAGTTCTTTAAGAACCTAATGCCAAAAAACAGTTTGCAGTAAGAAATAGTGTTTACCAATACAAAAATGGGTTATGACTTCAAATAACCTTGAAAATTGATCTCAAGTTCAAGCTAATCATAGTAATTTAAACTTTAGCAATTTATTGATCTTTATCAAGCATTATGAACAGTAATGTTACCAAGAAAACTTCATTTCCGAAAAAGTATGTCGAATCGTTTTTTCAAACATTTGACCTTCATTTTTGACCTTTCCAAGGTCACAAAAACAATTTTTACATAAGACATTTTTGATGTAGAATTTTCTGCTCTTTTCAAATCCGCAGTCAGAAATAGGGATTCCCATTTAAAAAAACGATCGTGACCTTGAAATGACCTTCACAAATGACCTCAAGGTCAAAACTAATGGTACAGTTAAATGGCCCCCTCTGTCCTGGTTAACTTTCATTCGAATCATTTTTTTGTAGATGACGTAGTTCAGAAGAAATTTGGGTCCATAGATTAAAATGGGTGACCATGTATACAGGGTGAGGCGCGAGAAACAGAACACCTAAGTAACTTTATTGGATTTAAAGATACGGAGTTCGCAAATATCGGAATTTAAATTATTCGGAAGGGCCCCCATGGTCATCATAATATTTTTTTTATTTCATTTTTTACCAGTTTTTTTCAAGGTTATCAGGGTTTTTTAAATGGAATGGCACATTTTTTCTCCTTGCACATTGTAGCCGGCATCCAAACGAATCCAACCATGTAACACAGTATGACCTTCAAATGACCTCCAACCCAGAAATATGGAATTAATACTAATTCGACGTGTTAGAGATTTGGCTTTCAAATCGTTGGATTGGACGTAACGGACGCGGGTTATGGCCAGCTCGATCACCAGATCTCACTCCCCTCGATTTCTATGTATGGGGAAAACTGAAGGACGAAGTCTATCATGAACGACCAACCACTGCAGAGAACATGAAAGAAAGAATCACCAGGGCTTGTGCATCGATTTCTTTAGAAATTAACTACAGAGTAGTAAATTCTGTTACTACACGGTTTCACAAATGTATCGCAGTGCAAGGGAGTAATTTTGAACATTTAGCGTAACTGAAATAAAGCCAAATCTCTAACACGTCGAATTAGTATTAATTCCATATTTCTGGGTTGGAGGTCATTTGAAGGTCATACTATGTTACATGGTTGGATTCGTTTGGATGCCGGCTATAATGTGCAAGGAGAAAAAATGTGCCATTCCATTTAAAAAAACTCTGATAACCTTGAAAAAACTGGTAAAAATGAAATAAAAAAAAATATTATGATAGCCATGGGCGACCTTCCGAATCATTTAAATTCCGATATTTACGAAATCCGTATCTTTAAATCCAATAAAGTTATTTAGGTGTTCTGTTTCTCGCGCCTCACCCTGTATATGATGACGTACTGGGTTGGTTATTTGCCCAAGGTCTACTCAAATGCAGTTATCGCAACAGGGAGGGAACGCAAAAAGAAAGGGAACATGGGGTATAATATAAAAGAATATAATTAATAAAATATAAATGTTGATACACAAGAAAATAGAAAAGAAACGAAACCTGATGATAATAAACTAAAAATATCAGACATCAATTGATCATTTGTCTTAGCAAGACACTGGTGTAGAAACCAAAATATCCACTATGACAGCTGAGTTGAACGCGGTGAAAGAAACAGTGAATACTGTTGTTAAAGACGTTGCTGAGGTATCAAATAGGGTCCATAGAGCAGAAGAAGATATTAAGGATCTTCATCGAGCAGGTAAAAACAGCGATCAATCAATTATCCTCTTGAAGAGTATTAGGGAATTTGAGGAACGACAAGAGAGAAGGAAGAATCTCATGGTTTTTGGGTTCATTGAACCCGTGGAAAAGGACTCGAATAAGAGAATGAATATCGACAAATCCATTTCTCTTGAAATTGTGAATTTTCCCAACAACAATTACACGCTGGGTACTGTGAAATGCATGCGTATTGGAAAATATGGCGCAACATCCACGTCCCTTAAAAATCCTCCTGGATGAATCATCGCTTGTATTCAAACTAAGGCAGGAATTCGCGAAGAGGAGGACCGTGAACACTTTCCTACCATCCCTACACAACGTCATATTAACATTGGACAAAACCGCGCTTCAGCGCCAAGAGTACGTCAAGTTGAGAGAGGAGTTGACTTAACGCAAGCAGACGACGGGTTCACAGAACTGGAAAATAGTATCGAATCGCCATTGCTCGAAAATGGGGCCAGCAGAGGAGAGTCTCCACCCGGGAGGTAACATGACTGTTCTTCAAGGTTCCTCGTCCTGTCATCTAATATAACTCATAAGAAATTAATAAATATGGCCATGTTCTATTAAAACACAAATATTGCTCTCACTGAAAAATTGCTCTCACTGAAACCTGACTTACCCAGGAGAGGTATTCAACAGAATATTTTGACAAAAATATGTATTCAGTATTCAGGCAAGACAGGTTAGATCCGAGCAAGGATCGTGGAAGGGGAGTTCTGGTGGTAATTAGGTCCACCTTATTAGCTCATCAGCTGGACCTCTCTGACTTATTCCCGTTTTTCGACGCTATTGCCTTGAAATTCTTACTACGATCAATGCCAATTATTGTTTTAGTCATCTAGATCCCTCCAGATGCACGCACTGCAGACTATGTGCATTTCTTGGATCGTCTTATTGACTGCCCACTACTTATTTCTCATAATCTAATTATTCCAGGTGACTTCAACGCCCCTAAATTCACAGATAGTATCCGGGCGCCACTCCCTGAGCAGTCTAGTCCAAACCGCAAAGCGAGGGCAGTCACCGAATTCGCATCGTTCCTGAACGTTAAGCAACATAACCTTATTCATAATCATAACGACCGATACCTTGATCTGGTCTTTGCGAATTTCCCTTGCCATGTTAATGAAGCACTCGAGTCCCTAGTAACCTGTGATCGCAACCACCCAGTGCTCACTATTGAGCTTTCTATCCCAACCCCAAACCATAGAGTTGTAAACTCTCCTAAGTCACATTTCCCACCTAATAACCTTAATAAACCATTCAATTTTAATAAGTGTGATTTAAGGACGTTATACGAGTGCTTCAAGGGTTGTGATTGGTCTTCTCTAGCCTCTGGTGAGAATGTGAATACCACTTGTGATAACTTCTATAGCATTCTTTACGATATTATGGATACTCACGTCCGACGTAGAGAGGTCAAAAGCTCCAAATACCCTTCATGGTTTACTAGCAGCATTATTTCTTCTATTAAATTAAAGGACTACCACCACAGAATGTATAAAAAAACAAATTTAATTTTCAACCACGACCAATTTGTATTTCTTACAATTAGACGGGCAATAAAAAATGATAGTAAGGGAGCTGATCAGGGGTATCTGAGAAGACTAGAGACTAACATCATTGAATCTCCATCCAAAGTTTGGAAATATATTGATGGAATCCGTAATGACTCGCGAATCCCATCGATAATGCCATATATGATTGTGAATGATATCGCTCGATTTTTCTATAGTGTTTATGTGCCGACAGATCTACCCCTGACACCTTAATTGGCGGATTCCAGGGCCACTGTGAGACTCGGAAATATCTTATCGGTATTACGTGATGATATCGCGAAAGCTCTCTCCAAACTCAACGCCAAAATGACAGCAGGTATTGATAGGATACCGAGTGTTCTCCTCAAGGGCTGCTCAGAAGCCTGGATGAGCCACTTCACTTAATCTTCAATAAAGCCTTAAAAGGAGGAATCTTTCCAGACAGGTGAAAAATCGCCAAAGTTATCCGAGTATTCAAATCAGGGTCGAAAATTGAAATCACTAATTATATATTGTATTGTCTAATTTTTCTAAGGTCTTTGAGATTTGTTTCTACAACATATTAAACTTCACATTCTCTTCTCAACTGTCCCCATACCAGCATGGCTTTACAAAAGGTCGATCAGCTGTAACCAATTTAGTTTCCGTCTCTCAATTCTTGACTAATGCAGCTTCAGCAGGTAAACAAGTTGATGTGTTCTACACTGATTTTTCGAAGGTCTTTGATAAACTTAATATTAACGTGTTATTGAAACGCTTGATGGAATGAGGAGTTGAAGAATCGCTACTATGTTTATTAAACTCATATCTATCGAATCGGCAAAATTTGTTCTACCATAGGGGTTTCGTTTCCTCCCCATTTTCCCAACATCTGGCGTGCCACAAGGCTCAAATCTTGGTCGATTGCTGTTGAATATCTTTCTTAATCAAGTGACACAGCATTTGAATTGTGAGCACTTGTTTTATGCGGACGACGCAAAAACTTATAAATTAATTGAGTCCCCTGATGACTGTGTAGCCCTTCAGGCCAATGTTACAAACTTTGACTCCTGGTGTGAGTCGAATGAACTCCCACTGAACATTAAAAAAATGTGAATACATCAGTTATTTCACGAATCGCTCCCCGAGTACCTTCGAATACACAATTAATGAAACAACTCTAACTAGAGCTAACTCAGGCGTTGATCTAGGAGTAGCTTTTGATCGAGCCATAACATTTCATACACATATTGAGAGGGTCGTAACTAGCACTAAAAGAGTACTTGGGTTTATAATTAGAACATGTCGTAGCTCTTAAAACAACACAGTCCCTCGAATACTATTTAATAGTCTTGTTAGATCTAAACCAACCTACGGTAGCATCCTCGGGTCTCCTCTGTACGAGAAATACATACAAGTTCTAGAATCCATCCAGAAAAGATTTTTGAAATTCCTAGCCGGAAGGGAGAATGACGTATATCCGGAGCGGAGCTCGAATTATCGTCTGTTATGCAAACGATTTAATTTCCCAACACTTGAACAACAAAGAGCCAAAACGGCCATCATTTTCGTAGTAAAGGAATTCAGAGGTATCGTTGATGCTCTTGAGGTACTATCCCAATTACACATCAAGTTCTCTCTACCGTACACCCGCTACAAACCATGCATCTACCTCCCGAGAATGAGGAACAACCTAGCTTTCTCATTTCCAATCCATAGAGCTAGTATTGCGATGACTTTTATGTTCAGCCGCTACCCTAACCTGGATGTGTTCAATGATTCTATGGACTCGCTTTTAAAAAAGGCGTACAAAATTGTCATCGTTCATTACTGAATTTCCTGCTCCTGTAAATTGTTTAAACATACGATTATCCGCTCGCCATGCCGCATATGTTCTCCTATTAAAGTTCTCATTATGTTGTTCTTTACCGCGTATTACTACCTAGGTTAGGATAAACTAATTGTACTAAATTAAGTTTATTCATTTACTACTTAAGTCATGTAATTGACCTCGGCTGTTTGAATTTCATCAAATAAATAAATAAAAATAAAAAATAAAAAATAAAATAATACTCAAAAGACGCAATACTCGACTAGACAGATTCAAAACAATAACAGAAGGGACAGCTCGCTTGGGAGCTAGCAATGTCGCAATCGGGCTTTTAACGGGTCGGTGGGAAGGGGAGCCGGGGAAGGAGGGATATGCAAGTAAGCAAAGGGGCAGGGGGCAGGGAGGGCTTATCAGCACTAAATATCTCGAGAACAACAAATGGGCGCCAGCTATTGTAACGGGATAGCATCGTCGAGTAACCTCGAGAGGTCCTCGAATATTTACTCTACTCGATGGCACGGCTAGCACGGGGGAGAGGAGGGAGGGCATCCTATGGAAGAAGGTTCCCCAACGCAAATGGCTTCTTACGATATTACCTCGATGACTACAGTTATTTGAAAGGCGAACGGGGGAAAAGAGGGTAGCTGAAAAAGGGCGCAAGATACTAAAAATAAGACGCACGCAACATACCACTCGGTCTGAAGCTTCTCCAGTAGAAGGCCGATCTAAATCCCAAAAAGAACTACTAATACTAAAAAAGCCAGTCAATGTGAGACGGCTTGCTAGTGTCCGGAAGGGACCTACGAAATTACAAAAACGCAAATAGAAAAGGGTGCAGGGAAAAGGGCAAAAGGGGATCTCAGTTATACGATAATCGTACTCGCTCAATAGCTCGCTACACAGTAATCCCAAAAAACGACTTTCAGTCACTCTTTCACTGTTAATCGAAGAAATCCGAAATCACACACTTCGTTCGCTCGCAAACCTGGCTCGAAGTGACGAAGTTTGAAAGGTTTCCGGTTTTCATTTCCTCTGGTGAGGCTCCAGGGCCTCGGTGATTAGTTGGACCGCTGGGCTGAGAGCGCTACGTGTTTCGGTATTGGTCCGCAGTTTGGATATGGCAGGGCTCTGGCGCCTTCTGTTGATACGATGCTGGCGGGCCTTTCAGGACCTCGCTCCAGGGTGGCACGGGGTTAGCTTCGCCGCCACGCTGGGTAACTGCTTGCGCACCGGGCAACGTAGCGGCCTCCATGACTTGTTAAACTCCTCCCGGGCACGTCCGCGGACTTGGAGTGAGAGGGCTCCTCCGCTGTTACATGGGCCTCTTTATTACCCATGTGAGGGGACTGCACCGAGGCTGCATTCATATGGTGAGGGTGGCTGCCTGGCGGGCATCATCTCCACATGGTCTCGATCAGCTGCTGAGCCTCCTGTCCATGCCTTCCCTGCATTTCGATGCCTAAACAACGTAGCAACTCTCTCGACCCTTCCTTGCTGACTGTTGGTCCTGGGTGATGGTCCTCGATGGCTCCGAGCCAGTGCCCTAGGAGAATGGGGGAATGGCAAAGGAAGGCTGGCAGGAAGGGGTCTTATACTAAATACAATGTTCCTAAAACACTAAATATACGCAATAAACAACAATACCCGAGAATATACGTGATACGCAACGCTCGAGGCGAGTAGTATCCTCGAGCCAGACAGCGGGGAAGAGTCTGTAGTAACATTTTTGTTACAATATTGTAACGTGACGAAACGACCAACCTCTCAGTACTCCTGTACTGAGAGCACAGTCGTTATAAATAAACGACAAGGACGCGCGGCTAGTGTCAACACCAGCCGATAGATGAAAAACGTCTCCCGAAAGTTAATCCGCGGAAAGTATTAGAAAAATAATCCGATGGAAGATTAACGCTTCTCGTTAATAAATATCGGACTACAATCAGTCAAATACGACATTTCAAGTCAATCGAATCATGATATTCCAAAACCGGAATTACTAGAGAGGGTAGTCGAAAATCAGAAAAGACAAGTGAGTATAGTTCAAGTCAGCATAACTTAAATCCGCAAGGATAACGCATTTAAAATCGTATACTGTTAAGCTCGATTTATGCCCTCTGGGATAGAGCATATTCATTTCATTACTGATCATAATTGTGTCGAAAGACTACGGAAATTTAGCATTAGCTATTCCGCTTAGACCTACACGTAGAGAAAATTTGTCACAGTTCTGAGGAGAACATAGCGATCTACCTCAGAAACTTCAATCATCGCCATATTGTTATAATCTATAATCCGCGCCGTAATTAGTTGAGTCGCACACAGTGCCATAGCCAATAGATAGGTAAAGCGCCATTAAGGATGTAGGACCAACACAGGCATATCCTCTGTACCTCACATACAGGTCAGAGAGAGATAGAAATAGAAAACAAACATAGGATGATTCCTTGACAATCCTTCCTACAATACCGACCGTTATATCAAACGATTATAAGTGACACACGTCACAGAACGACTGTACCGATTATCGATAATTCAATAAATTTTTGTTATTATATTTTACTTTAGCAACGTGTGTCGACTAAATTCTTAAATACGCCAGTCCCGAGCACTTACCTACATCCCATTTCGTACACTCATAAGGAGCGTACGAAATTGCACTATCGACAAACATTACAATATATATTTATATACGTTGTAACGTGGCGTTACATAGCTGGAGGGGATGGCCAACTGGGAATGACCGAAAAATAAATAAATCAAGAGACTCGATCGAGTCTCGCGCATCTCGTGTATCTGTGTTTCGTCTCAAATATCTTATGAACGGCTGTATGTGAGAAAAATTTATTGATACATTCACTGTAGGAATCAAGGGTTCTGAATTGATTGCCACCAAATTTAATACGATTAGTGTACAGGATCAGGACGTATTCACATGGCGAGCGAGATGATTTTATTTCAGGTCAGTCGTCGTCGTCGTCATCGTCGTCTTCGCACGTCCATCGCATTTTTTACACGACAGATGGCGCTGACTGCTGTGCCTTCTTTACCTATTTGAACTCTGTATGGTGTTAGCAGAGTTGGGAAAATGCATTATTTTTTAAATGCACTATCGTTTTTTTTACGCATTATTTAAAAAATGGGAGATATAAATCGAATCCATTACACATTACTTTATTAATGAGTAATGGAACTCAGATCCATTATCCATTACTTTTTTAATGAATAATGGAACTTAGATCAGTCACCCATTACTTTATTAATGAGTAATGGAACTCAGATCCATTATCCATTACTTTTTTAATGAATAATGGAACTCAGATCGGTCACCCATTACTTTATTAATGAGTAATGGAACTCAGATCCATTATCCATTACTTTTTTAATGAATAATGGAACTTAGATTGGTCACCCATTACTTTATTAATGAGTAATGGAACTCAGATCTATTATCCATTACTTTTTTAATGAATAATGGAACTCAGATCGGTCACCCATTACTTTATTAATGAGTAATGGAACTCAGATCCATTATCCATTACTTTTTTAATGAATAATGGAACTTAGATCGGTCACCCATTACTTTATTAATGAGTAATGGAACTCAGATCCATTATCCATTACATTTTTAATGAATAATAGACCTCACATACATCACCCATTTTTTTTAGTGGTTAACTATACTCAGATCCATCACCGATTTTTAAATCGGTAATGGATAATGTCTATGATAAAGAAATGGGTAATATCACATTACTTCCGAAAATTCTGCTAAATAAATAAATAAATTGAAAAATCGTGGGAAAAACAAATAAATAAATAGATTAATTGAAAAATCGTTCAAAAAATAAATAAATAAATAGATAAATCGAAAAATCGTTCGAAAAATAAATAAATAAAATATCGAAGTCTGCGGTCCTCTATGCATATGCGTAACTGTCAGGATGGGGATTACGGAAAATAGATTTCAAACTATTAATATCTTTAATAATAACATTTTAATATCACAGTTTATAATTTCCATTAATTTATATATTAATGTAAATATCCATAGCCTGTTAAATTTGGTATTTTTCACGAGAAGTGAAATCACTTTTCACAAAACCAGCAATGAAGAAAAAAATAATTGTAACAGATAAGTAGCGATATCAAATATATATATTGATACATTGCTGGTTTTGTGAAAAGTGATTTCACTTCTCGTGAAAAATACCAAATTTAACAGACTATGGATATTTACATTAATATATAAATTAATGGAAATTATAAACTGTGATATTAAAATGTTATTATTAAAGATATTAATGGTTAATGGTACCGATTTAAAAATCGGTGATGGATCTGAGTATAGTTAACCACTAAAAAAAAAATGGGTGATGTATGTGAGGTCTATTATTCATTAAAAAAGTAATGGATAATGGATCTGAGTTCCATTACTCATTAATAAAGTAATGGGTGACCGATCTAAGTTCCATTATTCATTAAAAAAGTAATGGATAATGGATCTGAGTTCCATTACTCATTAATAAAGTAATGGGTGACCGATCTGAGTCCCATTATTCATTAAAAAAGTAATGGATAATGGATCTGAGTTCCATTATTCATTAAAAAAGTAATGGATAATGGATCTGAGTTTCATTACTCATTAATAAAGTAATGGGTAATGGAACCGAATTCTATTATTCATTTTTTTTCGTAATAAATAATGCATTATTTTCACATTACAATTTTTACAACTCTGGGTGTTAGTAATTTACGAATACACAACACAATCAAATACACTTTATACGTGAAGCTACCGTTCATACCGAATTTCCAGTTAGTATAAGGGTGCTTTCACAACAGTATAGAATTATTCAGTTTTTAATAGCATTTATGTGGAGCGCGCGTAGATGGGTGTATGCATATGTGTGCTTCGGCATAGTTCCTCGTATTTTAGGTGACAGTTTGTCCAGGTGTTCTGCTCCGTAGTTTTCTGTATCTAGATGGCGGACGTGAAAGTCCAGGGTGTCCAGGTATTCCGCTCCGTAGTTTCTTGTATCTAGGTACTGGATGTGGAAGTCCAGGGTGTCCAGGTATGGCGCTCCGTAGTTTTCTGTATCTAGGTGTCGGATGTGGAAGGTCAGGGTGTCCAGGTGTTCCGCTCCGTAGTTTCTTGTATCTAGATGTCGGACGTAGAAGTCCAGAAAAGTGTGCAACAAGCGTTAGCGCTTCGCTCAAACTATAGTATCCTCTCTGATGTTTGCACGGCCTGAGGTACGTAAATAATCCAGCACACTCTCCTCTCTTATGTTTACCACACGGCTTCAACAAGCTGGACACCATTAACGACACTTATATACATTGAAGATTACATGTTCTTTAAAAATATGCATATGTCTTTATGCATTTCTAGAAAAAGGGACTTACAAATTAAATTTATATGCCATTAAGCATTTTCGACAACGCAATATATTTTTCTGATTAGCAACATCATAATGCATGTACATTTTATATCTGTGACAACATAGATTTCAGTGCTTAAAACTTCTATGTCCCGTTGAACAACAAAAACTTGCGATATCCCCCAAAAAACACTTACGTGTAAAAAACTACGCCAAGTACAGGAGTGCTGTGTATTCCTCTAATAAAAAGTATTGATATCAGATTATTGAGGCCAAATACATAAGTCACTACATGTTTGCCTATTATATGATCTAGCACTGGCTCATAATTTTAATTGTATTTTCAAAATTTCCTATAACATTTTCATTACTCTTTTACATTACTACTGCTTGCCATAGTTGATTATGATTTAATGGTCATTTAATAATTAATAAAACTTTAGCTGATTCCCTATCGAGTACTACTTGGCGGGTCCGTGCCAGCAATTCCAAAGTACTTACTTTGAATGTACTAATAGTATCCTAAAACTATATGTCTGTTATTAAGCTACCGTGATTATTATTAACGAGTGATCGTTAATTAGCTCTATATAGAAAGTTGACATTGGTTTTGAGTTTAATGACTGACATAATGAACGTAAATTAATATCAAGAAATGCACGGACCCGCCAAGTAGTACTCGATAGGGAATCAGCTAAAGTTTTATTAATTATTAAATAACCATTAAATCATAATCAACTATGAGAAACAGTAGTAATGTAAAAGAGTAGTGAAAACGTTGTACGAAATTTTGAAAATCCTATTAAAATGATGGGCCAGTGCTAGATCATATAATAGGCAAACATGTAGTGACTTATGTACTTGGCCTCAATAATCTGATATCAATACGTTTTATTAGAGGAATACACAGCACATCTGTACTTGGCGTAGTTTTTTACACGTAAGTGTTTTTTGGGGGATATCACAAGTTTTTGTTGTTCAACTGGACATAGAAGTTTTAAGCACTGAAATCTATATTGTTACAGATATAAAATGTAAATGCATTATGATGTTGCTAATCAGAAAAATATATTGCGGTGTGGAAAATGTTTAATGGCATATAAATTTAATTTGTAAGTACCTTTTTCTAGAAATGCATAAAGACATATACAAATTTTTAAAGAAAATGTAATCTTCAATGCATATAAGCGTCGTTAATGGTGTCCAGCTTGTTGAAGCCGTGTGGTAAACGTAAGAGAGGAGAGTGTGCTGGATTATTTCAGGCCTTGTACCTCAGGCCATACGAACATCAAAGAGGATACTATAGTTTGAGCGAAGCACCAAAGCTTGTTGCACACTTTTCTGGACTTCTACGTCCGACACCTAGATACAAGAAACTACGGAGCGGAACACCTGGACACCCTGAACTTCCGTATCCGACACCTAGATACAAGAAACTACGGAGCGGAACACCTGGACACCCTGAACTTCCGTATCCGACACCTAGATACAAGAAACTACGGAGCGGAACACCTGGACACCCTGAACTTCCGTATCCGACACCTAGATACAGAAAACTACGAAGCGGAATACCTGGACACCCTGGACTTCCACATCCGACACCTAGATACAGAAAACTACGAAGCGGAATACCTGGACACCCTGAACTTCCACATCCGACACCTAGATACAGAAAACTACGAAGCGGAATACCTGGACATCCTGGACTTCCACATCCGACACCTAGATACAGAAAACTACGAAGCAGAATACCTGGACACCCTGGACTTCCACATCCGACACCTAGATACAGAAAACTACGAAGCGGAATACCTGGACACCCTGGACTTCCACATCCGACACCTAGATACAGGAAACTACGGAGCGGAATGTCTGGACACCCTGGACTTCCACATCCGACACCTAGATACAGAAAACTACGAAGCGGAATACCTGGACACCCTGGACTTCCACATCCGACACCTAGATCCAGAAAACTACGAAGCGGAATACCTGGACACCCTGGACTTCCACATCCGACACCTAGATACAGGAAACTACGGAGCGGAATGCCTGGACACCCTGGACTTCCACATCCGACACCTAGATACAGAAAACTACGAAGCGGAATACCTGGACACCCTGAACTTCCACATCCGACACCTAGATACAGAAAACTACGAAGCGGAATACCTGGACACCCTGAACTTCCACATCCGACACCTAGATACAGAAAACTACGAAGCGGAATGCCTGGACACCCTAAACTTCCACATCCGACACCTAGATACAGAAAACTACGAAGCGGAATACCTGGACACCCTGGACTTCCACATCCGACACCTAGATACAGAAAACTACGAAGCGGAATACCTGGACACCCGGGACTTCCACGTCCGCCATCTAGATACAGAAAACTACGAAGCAGAACAGTTGGATAAACTGTCAACTAAAATACGAGGAACTATGCTGAAGTACACATATACATAAACCCATATACGCGCGCTGCACATGAATGCTATTAAAAACTGAATAATTCTATACTGTTGTGAAAGCAGCCTTATACTAACTGGAAATTCGGTATGAACGGTAGCTTCACTTATAAAGTGTATTTGATTGTGTTGTGTATTCGTAAATTACTACCACCATACAGAGTACAAATAGGTAAAGAAGGCACAGCAGTCAGCGCCATCTGTCGTGTAAAAAATGCGATGGACGTGCGAAGACGACGACGATGACGACGACGACGGAACTGAAATAAAATCATCTCGCTCGCCATCTCAATACACCCTGATCTCGTATACTAATCGTATTGAACGTGGTGGCAATCAATTCAGGACCCTCAATTCCTATAGTGAATGTATCAATAACTTTTCCTCATGTATAGCGGTTAATAAGATATTTCATTCCAAACACAGGTATAAGAGTTGACTCAAGTAAAGAGTCTCGGCGAGCTGTGCCCTGTACAGCCGGTTGCCTGTACTTGGCGCGAGACTCGACCGAGTCTCTTGATATTGAGGTCACCTTGGTTTTTTAGTCACGACTGCATAGAATACGTGACTGACGTCATTTAGGGATTGAAGTAGAAGCATAAGACTGCGACAAAGTAATTCCAATAGAACCACACGTGTCATTGCTATTTATTTGACATTCAGAGCTTATTGGACGTCAGCAGACATGCGCATTAGTTCATACGAGAATTTTTTTTGGCGTTCACCGCGTAAAGTGTGCAGTATGCATTGCTTTGTTGGCAACTGCGAAATAACGAGAAGTTTTTAACAGCAACTACTACATTTAACGTCTTACAATTATTTACGAAAAAAAAAAAAAAAAACCGAAAAGACATCGGTATCGGTAGAAGTCGTGGCTAATTTGTAGTAACGGGGCACACCCCGCAAACTGATTTACTAAAATATGTATGGAATGACCATGCAGAATATTTTCGAAATTATTGCCGAATACCAGCTGACGTATTTAATATTTTACTTCAGATGCTAACTTACAAAACCGAGAAATAAAATACGAATAACAATAAATTTACATCAGCCAAAGAGAAATTAGTTTTAATCTGTAATTTTTTGGGCATGAAGAATTCATATTTTAGTTTAATAGTCATCTTCAAAATAACAAAGTAAACAACAATATCAAGTATTGTTGCGGAGGTCTGCACATCTCTAATTGAAATACAACAAGAATATGTTAAGGTAAATACATAACTTTTATTTATTTGCTATAATTAATTTTTAATACAGCTCATTAGTACTCTTTATTTACTTGTAATATAATAAAACACCAAGGTGACTCAACGTTTTGTAACGCATACACTGTTCGATAAAGTTTCTGTGAGTCTGTGGTAGGTCTAGAAATTGTTCAAAGTGCTGGATAAGTCGCAATTTATGTAGACGGTAGTTGATCGAACTCGCGACATTACATTACATTACTGACAGTGCTCGAAAGAACTTCCTGCTGTAGTTCTAATTATAGCTGAATAGATAATAAGCGTTATACAAAAATATCTCTATTATCGCTTCGAAGAGAATATGATTAATTTGATGTTCGACGTGCTACAGATTGATAATGTATTCTTCGAATACAAATAGTTTTATTATAATTCATAGCTAATTTCTTCTTGAGTGAAACAAATAACTTATGTTTTCTGTGTCTTGCTTAAGTTGTGATTATCATTTTACAGTTTTTTCAGTCTATACTAACCGTTAATTGTCCATTAATTCTTCATTAGGTCCGTGACAAATAACCGATGTTGACATTGAACAAATATAAATAACGCTTATTAATTAAAAACGATCTTATCCTACAGAGAAATTGATAAAATATATTATTGAAATTTCTGAATCTCTTCGTGAAACCTTTATCACAAAAAAGTTATTATATATTGAAGAAAAAAAGAAAGACAGAAATACTTTCCGTCAGTTTCTAATTTTGAAAATAATTTCAGATGCCTGAAGCTCAAGGAGATTGAGGAAATGATGCACAAGGATATGAAGAAAATGGAAAATTTCCGCAGCGTATTGGAGTAATGGATAGGAAACACATACAGTTAAAAGCGCTACCGGAAGAAGGAGCAATTTTATAAATGACAAATCTTGCTTGTGGATTTATGTTTTAATTTTATATATAATAATGGTTGATGTGTATGTCAAAATTCGGATGGAGGTGCTTATGAAACTTTATCTTAGCGTTTGTGCTATACATATGGAGAAAATACTTTACAACCTTCAAATACTTTACCTTCGGCTATACTTTAAGAATAAAAAAAACCAAATGCTTTTAACACAGACAATTCATTGCCTCAAAACACAAATCTCGTTCATCCGTATCTTGGTTCACATCAGAGGGTTCCTGTTAATTAATTGTATAATTATAATCTTTGAAGAGCATGTGGAGGGATAAAAATGTCTTTGGCACTATTTTAGTGTTTTTAAACTATAATGAAAAAATTACGCTCTTAGAACCGCTGAAGACAGTACTCGAATTATACATCTAACAATTATTTGAGAATGCATATGGAGAGTTGGAAGTGGGACGGTTTTCGAGATTTTTCTTCTTTTTCATTATGTAAAGAGCTTCCTATAATTATAAATCCTACTTAAAATTGGTATAGAGGATACCATAACTACGAATTTGCTGAAATTAGTATACCCGGTTTCAAAGATTTAGACAGTTTTTGTCCCAAATTTGTGATTTAGTCTATTCTGCTGTTTTTAGCTGATTTTATCCTCATTTTGAAAATGTGTATTTTTATTCGGCAGATTTTACATTGTACTATTGTCCGAACAGTAGTTTTCTAACAAGTTTTTAACCACTTTATTCATGATATAATATTCTGATCAAGTAGAACAAAATCATTTCAAGATTTGAACTTAGAAAATATTCTTAAATATTGTATTAATAAATTCAATTAAAAAAATGTCGTAATCAAAAGAGGATATTATGCAAATAATATTTAATACTATTCTCCATAATCAAAACAACTTTTTATTTATATAAAGGATAAAAATGGATAGATGTACGTATATTGTAACGTTCAGTAATGCAATTTCGTACGCTCCTTATTGCTTGTAACGAGTGCGCTCTCAGTAGAGGTTTTGGGAGTACTGAGAGGTTGATCGATTTGTACGTTAAAATATGTATACATATGCATAATTTCTGTAATTATTATAATATAAAACCAATTAAATTCATTCAACTAAATTAAATTATTACTATTTATTATTCATAATGATAATAATTATTATTATTATCAAAAGAAAAAGTGGCATTTTAATCCGTCTGACGGATATAATCAGACTACAAAAAAATCTATTTTACTACTGCTTGTTGAAAATTACGGGCAAAAATATAAATATTATAGGAAAAATTTAGTATTTTTAGTAAAGAACAAGGCTATACTTATAAGGGCCGCCTAGTTATATCCACGGATAGAATCAAACGTCTCAGAAATAATTCTACTTTGTAAAAATGGTTCGAAGTAGTATAAGTTGGGGAGTCCTGGATACAGATTCCTGCACCGACATAATACCGACACTCCAGAGCCTTCGAAGGTGGGTGTCCGTGTTAAGTTACCGTCGTGAGCTCTACAATTTCGGGAAGTGACGTCATCAGGACCCCTCAATTCCAAGAATTTTCGCTCGATTTCGGGAATTTTGCGCCTAGTTATATCCACGGATAGAATCAAACGTCTCAGAAATAATTCTACTTTGTAAAAATGGTTCGAAGTAGTATAAGTTGGGGAGTCCTGGATACAGATTCCTGCACCGACATAATACTGACACTCCAGAGCCTTCGAAGGTGGGTGTCCGTGTTAAGTTACCGTCGTGAGCTCTACAATTTCGGGAAGTGACGTCATCAGGACCCCTCAATTCCAAGAATTTTCGCTCGATTCCGGGAATTTTGCGTCACATTCCGGGAATTTTGCGCTGGATTCGAGGAATTACGCACGATCGAGAACCCTCTAGAACATTCTGGAAGCTTCGACGGTTCGTGTCCGTGCTAAGTCGGGAAGGATCGCTCCCAGAGCCGGCGGTCATCTCGCACGACGTTTTGAGGCAGCCCCTTGCCCCCCACCCCCGAAAGCCTTCCAGAAGCTTCGACGGACCCGTGCACGTTCGTGCAGGTTTCGGACGTCAGCACTCAGCCCGTTTGACCTCGAACGTTATCTCGCAGTGGTCGCGCGTCAGCCTCCTCATCCCACTGAGAGGCTTCCCCATCCCCCGATTCGTCAGCCTCCTCATCCCACTGAGAAGGTTCACGAAATCCCCATCCCCCAGCCTCGTGCGAGAGCACCGGCAAGTTCAAAGTCATTCTAGAATTATCTATGTATCAGTTGTTCAAATGCGCAATACCGAACGTTATCTCGCAGAGTCGTGCGTCGAGAATGCGGTCCCTCATCCCCCCCCCCCCCCCCCCCCCGAGGTGTCAAATTACACGTAAGCGCGCGCGACGCAACTTTGTCGTCGTCGTCGGAGGAGGGTTAAGAAATATTCCGGAAGATGCATGGGCCTTGACATCGATTCCAGGAATTTCTGTAGCCGATTCGATTCCTAGAAATTTGTGTAACCCCCCCCCCCATCCCTCGTTATAGCCCTTAAGAGTTTCCTATAAAGGAGGAGCTGAACGTACCTTCATTAGTCTGCTGCGAAAATTCGATCGATACCGAATAAGAGGAAACAACGTGAGCTCAGAGTTCGGTTACAGTTGCTATTGAGGAATATCGTGGAAGTGAAACAGTTGATCTAAGCTAGAAGAGATCATAAAAATCTTATAATACATTTAAAGAAACTGCATATTAATTGAGCGCCATGGATCTCTCGAATATCAACAAAGTGGGTCGTTTGGATGCATATCTTCCAACAAAAAAGTTGTCAGAACTGGAGGTCCAAAAGGAATACAAGATTAGTTGTATTCGCAAGATCCAAACGAAATATGGAATGCGATTAATCGTTGACATTGAAAACAGCTTCTCAACGTTTCTACCAGCAAGGATTTCCAAGTCTCAAAAGACGATAACAGTTTGTTGCAAAACATGGTGCGTGCTGCCGACGAAGATCGACTGCTCATGCGCTATCTCGGTGGGCAGTACAATCAGATTGAATTTCAATGTTTGTAATCGTGCTCTTAATACTACTATGTATACGTGTTAAATAAATATACAATTTGTTATTATGTCTTATGTCTTTATTCATAATCATAGAAGAAAATACATTCCGACAACCAGTTCTTTAACAATTTCACATTTTCAGTTGAGCAATTAAAATGTGGAGCATGGTGATTCGTATATCGAGTAAGCGAGTTTTTGCGCAATTTTTGCAACGAAGGGCATCCCAGATCTCCGAGATCCACGATGTGCTCGGTTCGTCCAATGAAAGCTCCCAACCAAACTTTCTTCTCCAATCCTTTCACATAGATCTTAGGTGCATTTTGCAAGATGACTCGAAGAATGTTTCTAGCTTGATTATAAGCAACGTCCCCAGGGCTCCAGGATATTCCATGAAAGTTACGCTCTAACCACAAATTTATACTTTTGTATTTAGCAGGTAGATGTTTCCATGGATAAGGTGGTTGGAAGAGAAAAGTTGCAGGCTCGGACAAATTGCTGTCGACTCCAATCACGGATAGCTCCTTCAGGACAAACTCGT
Source organism: Cephus spinipes (assembly GCA_963971525.1). NCBI lineage: Eukaryota > Metazoa > Arthropoda > Insecta > Hymenoptera > Cephidae > Cephus > Cephus spinipes. The sequence goes on from OZ020576.1 coordinate 14,288,959, forward strand.
ACGAGGGTTTCTTGAAACCTTGTACGTTCACGACGAGTTCCATTTTTTTGATGAACTGCGCAGGGAGAGACGATTGCAGCGTCTTTATACCAATTTTTTCACCCCACCACTGATCGGATTATATTCGACTATGCAATCGTGCAGGATCAGACAGAATGCCGATGTATCGGCAGGGAAATTGTCTTGCGTCTCGAATTCCAGACGAATATCGACGGGTCCGAGTTTGAGGGACTCGTTTTATTTGGAGCAATCTATGACGATCAATGGAGCGTACTTGAGAAATTCATTCTTCTTCAGCAAAGGCTCGGGGTCCTTGCCATAGTACGCAGCTTGAAAGGTTACATACATCTCGTACAGTAGAGCAAACTGATTATGAGCAATGTCGAGATTCAGATTTCCGTAGGGATAACATTGCGAGTTCAAAAAGAGGTTAACGTCTCTGACGCTGCAGTGGTCAAACTGACTAGCGTTTTTATCTTTCTTGTTCTTTCTGCTCGTCTGAAAACCCAGTATCACGTATCGTGGTTTTTCAAACTGAGTCGACGTCTGGACGGTCCACACGTGTTTCGAAGTGGTGGGGAGTAGAGGGTACTCGTACAGCTCCCAGGTACGAAAGCTCACGGAGATGGGTGCATCCCTCTCGATGAATTTCAGCAGTTGTATCTTTGGTCGATCCGACACCTTTACGTACGGTATCAGCCATTCCAATTTGTGAATTACGACTTTGCATTCTTCCGCAGCAGTTTGCACTATTGCATTGACATCACTCTTTGCTCTCGTCAGAATCAACTCGTGTTTAGCGTTAACGACGATCTTGCGAAAATCTTCGGCGAAACCCAGTATCAGACTCAGTGGTATCGATACGTCGAAGTAACCGTCCGCATTGGTCAACTTCTCTTGTTCTCTGAAGTCGAGCCAACCGGCGTTCTCCATCAAGGATCGTTGACCGGGACTCAGGGAAACATATCCCTTCATGAGACTCGTTAGACCGACGTTCATGTTCCGGTCGATCTCTATCGCATTCATTTCGTAGCGAATTTCCTCGAAGAGATGGCAAATGGCATTGTTGACCAGAGTCGTGCTCGCAGTCGCCGTGGACCCATCTTTCTTGACCAGCTTTCCATACACGTGCAGCGAACTTTTGCTCGGTAGTAAGCATTGGTCTTGATGTTGAACGGAGATTCGAACCTCATCGCTGTTGTTGAACGTTGACGAGGCGTAAGGTTGATGCGCATGCGTCTCGTAGTGTGCTATAGATTCATCGAAGACGATCAGTGTCTGAATGTTCAGCGTTTCTTCCTCCATGGTATGCGGCAGACGAAAAGAACGCAACAGAACGAACGCTTTACTTTCCTCTCGCGCCCTTCAATCCTAGATTTTCCAGAAACAAGACGTTTCGACGAGTTAGCGTCTCGAGAAGCGGTCGACGACTGATCCCTCTTTGGCATATCGGTCTACTATTATAACCATTGACGATTTTTCTATTACAGACGATACCCATTATCGCATGGATCTGACGTGCAGCCTGATCGTTATGACTTCTCCTTGAAAATTCACCAGGTCCCCGTCTTGATCGACTATTCGAAGCTGCAGGTGATCTACCATCTTGGTGGCGATCGGTAGATAAATCACGTGCGAGGGTACCTCTATGATCTTGTATCCGGGTGGCACGACGGGAAAGAATTCATGCGTGGTGTGCACTTTACGTTCGTTGATGTAAGCGCCAGTCGTGACGTTGCATTCGACTCGTAGGGCGTTCACCTTGAGAATGGCGACCGGTACGTCGGACGTGTGTAATTTATTAGTTTCCAGAACGCGTTAAGTGAAGCCCAACAAGCGACCTATGGAATCGTTAGGTCGAAAGTCGAAATCACGGTTGCACTTAACTTCGCTGCACAACGTATTATTGTTAGGTTTAATCTGAATGACGATGCTTTTGTCCGTCAACACGCTGTGCACGTAGTTTTCGATATCTTCGATCTCGCAACTACCAGTGGGCATAGTGATGACTTCATCCCCCACGTACAGCTTGTTGTGATCAGTGTCCACGTGGGGTATCGAATTGAAGGTCAGCAACTCGATGAGCCCTAGAGCGTAATTTTTGTACGGGGAAAGCTCGATAGGAGAAAAGTATTCGGCTTCCAGTATGGAGGAGGTGCCTGATAAAGTCAACGTGAATGAATCTTCCATGATTGCGAACGTTCGACTGACCATGTGAAATTACATAGCAAGCTTATATAGACGATACTTGTTCTTACGATTTAATTATCCGCATAGGAAATTTAGACACAAGTGTCCACATGCAAAAGTATCGTACTCCTGATATCGCTCATAATTGTACTTTACACTACCAACACCGAGATATCCGATAAGATCTAGCGGCGGTCGAAGATTGCCGAAACTGTCGAAATAAACGACTCGATCGTTTAGCTTCTTGTACGCGATCCAGTGTGTTTCTGGCCCATCTTCGTCGTCGAGATTGGCGATTGCCGACTCGTACTTGTACGGTCCACCCTTCGGCATAGCATTCCACATAAAAACTCCGCGAAAATGTGGAATCTTCATGATCTTGGCGTATTTGAGCAGATCCGCATCGGTCAATGCTCGGCGTGGTAGTCTCACTTAGAGTTTTTTGGTTTCAGATGAAGGCCTAGTCCTTTTTTGTAGGGTTTCAAGTACAGTCCTTTGACTAACGCGATGGCTTTCATCGTCTCGTTGTGCCTCTGACTTCCCTTCAGTTGTTCCTTGCTTGCATTCGCAACGTTCACGGCTTTGGCTATACCTGCAGCACCGCCGGCCAACGCTCCAGCGGCGCTGAGACCCGCAAACACAGGGACGAGAAACGGCAGGAAGCCTCCGACTTTGGACGGCACTGGTAGAATGCGCAGAGTGCGGACGTTGCGCTTTCCACCTGCTCGTTTGACCGCAGCTTGTGCACCCTTGAGAGCAGATCTGATAGCTACTCTCGCGTCGTTGCTAGGAATCATCGATCGTTTAACTTCCTCGATGACTTTTCTCAGCGTTACAGTCTTTGGCTTCTTCTTCTTGAGTCACCCATTACGATCGCTACGGACCAGGCCGCCGCCTTCTCGGCGAGACTCGCGTCTTTAGCGAAAAGGCGCTTCCAAGCATTGTCGGCGAGTACCCTGTCCGCCGCCCCTCTGTTCGAGACTCTCTCGATTCTTCGAGTAGGCGATGTCGTGCTCTTTGCAGTCTGCGTCCAGGGTGTTGATGCCCGGAACGCCACGCGCGAGTCTCTTTGCTAGTTTCGTACCGGACCCGCAGTACTGATAACCGGGTATATGTAACTCAACGGGTAGACAGTTGATGATCCTGTTGACTAATCCTCTGCCACGATGAGATTTTTTCCTCCCAATGCGTTTACGCTTAGAATGCACGATCATGTCCCTGCGATGAAACAGTTCCGCCTGAACACTGATCCTTTTAAACTAGTCATTTATAGTTTCCACGTTAGTCAAGATCGAGTTGAGGTTCGAGAAAGGTCAGGTTACCTATAACGAACTTTGACAAAATCGTGCGAGTAAAGGAGAAGAAGGAGGCCAAGCGACACGGCGAATTATTACCAAACAGTATACGAGCAGTGTTTTGCGGACTATCCAATTGCGGCAAGACGAACGCACTGCTCACTTTCATAACCCATCCCAACGGATTAAGATTCGAAAACGTCTACGTATACTCGAAATCGCTTGATTAGCCAAAGTACAAGTTTTTAGAACGTTTACTCGCATCCGTGGACGGCGTCGAGTACTTTCCCTTTACGGAACACGAACAAGTGCTGCCACGGAACGAGAAACGTCGAAATTCGATAATTATTAACGACGACTTCTTCAGTATGGGGCGGCACAGGGACGTTGACTGTTTTTATCTCTGTCAGACGTATGCTCGCATTCCCAAACATCTGGTACGGGACAATGCTAATCTGCTGGTGCTCTTTAAGCAGGAAGAAATGAATCTCAAGCATGTTTGCGATGACCATGTAAACACTGATATGACTTACGCACAGTTTAAAGACTTGTGTTCGACATGCTGGAACGGTGATAAGTACAGGTTTCTCGTGATCGACAAGGACAGCGACCTCGACGGAGGTAGATACAGAAAAGGATCCGATTGCTTCGTGAGCATAAATGAGTGATCATTGAAAAAAGTGAATGCAGTATCGTTTTTGATTCAGCAGTGTCAACATGCAAAGAAAACTTCAGGAGCAAAAGGACGTCTTACGCCAAATCGCTAAAGCCAGCGATGCGATTCGTAAAAGGCATAGAATTATAAAACTGGGTAGAGAGAACGTCGAACAGACGATGAGTGAGGTTCTGGAACCGGTAGTGACTCCACTGCAGAAACTAGTGACCGCATCTCAGCCAAAGCGTAATTTTATTAAGGACGAGATTAAGGATGAAGTAAAGCAAGACGTAGAAGCGGACGATACGTTTAGAACGGCAGATGAATCCTTCAAGTCGTTAAAAAATGATTCTTTCGAAGAAGAAGAGGAAGAAAAGGAAGAAGGTAAGCATGATGACAAAGATGAAGGAGATAACGATGACGCAGACGTATCCGTTGATCAGAACGATCCTATGCAACAGCATCTTAATATGCTGCTATCGAGGGAGAATAAACAATTGGATACCGCCTATGGTGTGCGTAAACTCACCAAGAACAAATTGATGATAGGCAATACGCCCATCAGCTTTGAGGGTGATCGAATCCATGTAGGCGATACGACTTACTTGAAAACTGCGGGTTTGATCGAACTCTTGTTCAGGAAGGTACCTGACGAGACTAGTATACCCAAGATGACTTGGATAATTACAAAAACATTATTTTAACGACGAATGCACATAGAAAGTACTATAAACCTGATGGTGCAATTCGTAAGAGCAAGAGTTTCAAATTTAATAACGTTATTGCAAAACTGATCGAACAGCCCTCTGTAACGGGCAAAGGTATAGTACCGCGGTACATGATCGCTGCCAAGGACGAACGAACGGATTACGTGTACTGGGACGATCATAACGAAGACCGCCTTCGCTTGCTCCTTGCGTCTCGGGAAGCTGGTAACCCCAGTCACTCGAACGAAATCGTATAGATTATCGAAGAATTGCGTGAGGCGGGTGTTGTGCCGTAACGTCTCGATAACGAAGGTGTTCGATAAGAGAGGTTAGGGCTTGGATATTTTTGGGATCGTTGCCGGTTAAGGAGTTAGAACTCCTTAGAACTCGTGAATATAACAAAACAGAGAATGTTTATTAAAAATAATCAAGAGTGGTGTACAGTATGTCGACGTACGTCGACCTGGAAAAATATAGGCACCGTTCGGTCTTCCTATTTCCTGTACCGAGTCTACTGCACGAGACCACCTTATCCGTTCGGATTTTAACTGTAGACTCCCGATTTTCGGATGTGCAGCCATAAGCTGGACTTCCGAAAAGTGATTATTGTGCGATTTTATTATTTCTTCATTTCGGTTGCCAGGCCGCCTTTAGTTCTGACTTAGCACATTGCTGCACGCGCGGACTACCAGGCCTGGCATATTTCTATGGGGTCAGGAGACTCCCAGCGCAACACGGGTATCATTTATTAATTCGATGAGACGATCACGTTCGTCACTTCGAATATGAGGGTCGACGTGTTTGGACGTCAGTTGAGTAGCAGGACCGCGGTTACGAGTAGCCGTGGTCTCCCTGGCGATGGATTCAAATTCACTGCTACTGGACATGACGACATTGATAACAAGAGGCTGTGCAACGTCGCCAATCCCGAGGAGGAAAACGATGCTGTGACCTTGAATCTGATGAAAACTGTAGTGAAGCAGGAGGTCAATACCGTGTTTCAAGTGACTGCTGGAATGCGCAATGATATCGATAACAACAACTTGATGATTCAATTTCTCGATTCTACCACGAAGGATGCGTTGGAACGTCTGCCAGCTGATATCGAGCCAGGACAAGAATTGGCGATTCGCAACTCTCTGATTATTTCCGAGCTGGACGCCAGGCTGAGTGCGCTGGAAAATAGATGGAAAAAAGTTAACGGTGGTGAAGGAACTGGATAGACCTGCCAGGAGGAATTACCAGCGTCGGCAAGTTGACGTCCGTGGATTGGACGAGACTTGGCAAGCGGATCTCGTTGACATGTCAGCGTACGCCAGACAGAACGATGGATACAAGTATCTGCTCACCGTCATCGACATATTTTCAAAGTTTGCTTGAGCCGTGCCGACCAAGAGCAAGAACGCTAAAGACGTGACAGCAGCTATGAGATCTGTACTGGCGCAGGATCGAATCCCGAAGAAATTGCATGTTGGCCAAGGTCGAGAGTTCTACAATTCCGAATTTAAGGATCTCATGCAAAAACACGGTATTACCCTTTACTCGACATTCAGTAACTTGAAGGCATCGATCTGCGAGCGCTTTAATCGTACGCTGAAAAGTAAGATGTGGATGCAGTTTAGCCTACAGGGCAATAACCGGTGGCTGGATATCTTATCGGACTTGGTATCCTCTTACAATAACAGTAAGCATCGCACCGTTCGTATGAAACCGACGGATGTGACTGGTCGTAATGAAAAGGAACTACTGCAGCGGGTGTACAAGAAATTCAAAGTCAAGTCCACACTTAAACGATCAAAGTTTAAAGTCGGCGACAGAGTACGAATCACCAAATTTAAGCACGTTTTCGAGAAAGGCTATACACCCAATTGGACGACTGAAATTTTCACCGTAAGTCGACTACCAGGATCATCCCATCGAAGGCGGCTTCTACGAGCATGAACTTATCAGCGTCAAGTATCCCGACATATATCTTGTGGAAAAGGTACTGAGGAAACGTGGAAACCAGCTATTTGTAAAATGGTTAGGTTTCGATGGTTCGCACAATAGTTGGATCGATAAGTCGGATTTTTAAGGTGTTTCAAATAAATCATAACTAAAATATTTATTACGTCTTGTTATTTATATTTTCTTACACACTATTTACATTTGTACAATTCTTATTATATATACATCTTACATTTTATAACCCCACGGTAGGGTGTCGGTCGTACCAGGAAGAATGACCCTCTTGTCGTCATTCCAGCTCAGTGGTATTTTTCTCTGTTGTACGGTATGAACTTTATGTTTTTTTCTTTGAATTAAATTTTGACATTTCCTTAAATTTTGATGATGCAAAAGACATTGAATATAATCATCAAAGGTAACTGTTTTCAATGTGGAGACCTTGACTCCTTTCGCGCGTCTTTTATCTTTGCTTTCTCCTAAAATTTTGAAGGAGTATCATTTTGCTCGCAATCCTACAAATTCAATCATAATTTTTCCATTATTTTCGTCCTTCATTAATCCTAATACTTTTTTATTTACCAATGGTATATCATAAACGTTATCCGGCGGGTAGTCTGAGGTGTCAAATTTATCTAAGTCACGTTTAATATACTCATATATATTTGGAATGGTAAAGTAGTATATGAGACTATGGGTGTCGGTATACATCAATTTAGCTCTATCATCAAAAGTATTTTTTATATAGTTGTAGTGAAAATCGTATATGTACGTTTTAGAAATGTCTAGAATGGAAAATCCTGCATATATCGGTTTATTGAATTTAATTTTTGTTCGATTTAATTCTACTATGATCATATCTTCATCAAATACGGTGCAGCTATGAAAATTTGGTTTTGCAATCAGAGCCTATGCTCCATACGCTCCGTCCCACCTAGTAACCAGTCTAACGTCCTTTTGTTCTCTGACATTTTCCATTGTTTTTCCGACAACCGAAATGTTCATAAGTTTATAAAAATTTTTTTCTAAATCTTTATTCGATTTTTTTCTCATTTCGGTGTTCAATTCTATATACTTTTTGAGCCACGGTGCCTGTTAAATTTTAGAACACGATGAATTTTTGTTAACTTTAGACCTAATCTCAAATACTGTTTCAAATTCTTATAATGAATGACGTATCTATCTTTCGGGAGGAGCGAAGTTATCAATTTCGAATTTTTAGAGCCTAAAGAAGTGTATTGTTGCGGACAGAGTGGAAAATCTTTATGAAGTTCTTGAAGCACGATAGGATACTCCAAATCAATTTCGAATATGTAACCCGTAAGAGAGTCATCGGGAATATTGCAAATATTCAATTGTTCAAAATTTTCTTCCCCTTCGAATGAGCCTACTGGTAAAGATTGACTCATAGCTGCACGTATCAATTATTTACGTCATAGTACATAATATACGATTCCTCTTTGCTTGGATCGAAATCAGCTCCCATGTACCTATTGTTAGCCTTGGCGTATCTGTTGGAGCATTGAGCTACGCCACCTCGGATACCTCTCTCGATAAACAACATCTCTACATCAGTCAGCAGCTCAAGTTCAACACCCGTACACTTGAGCATAGCGTCGAAAGCAAGGCCCGGTGCAGTGTAATAGTGTAGAGGATCTAAATTGTATATAGCGTAACAGTTGCGTCTAAACTTTTCAAAGATATCAGCTAGAAGGAGAACATCGGTTTTCAGATACAAATCAGAATATTCGCCTAATGTTTCTATGCAAAAAGTTTGCCAAACATTACAAGCGTGATCATAATCTGCTTCTGAGATTCCTTCGTTATTTAATTTTGAATAGAATTCTTCTTTTGCAGGTAATTGATCCTCGTTGGGTTTTTCCCAATTATCAATATATTCGTAGGGAAAAACACCTTTTCTAGTCAATAGATGGAATTCCTCTACATTATTACAATGTCTACGCGTCATTAATTTCTCATCATCTTTCAAATAAGATGCTCATTTTTCAATACTACGCGGCATAAATCTAAACGAATCGATAAATCTGAAATTTACAATCGTATCATTGACGCTCTTCGTGAAAGATATATATCTTTCTTTGTTTACTGGTAAGAGATTCATTGAACCCTCGAAAGATGTAGCTAGAGCTCTAATCAAAAAGTGCGAATCATAGCCAGATAGGTTATGAAATACGACAGGAACGGTACGCGAGTTCTTATAGTTCAAATTACAGCCCTGAAGTGCAGCACCGCGATATTTGCCTGAAAAATGACAACGATCACGATGCTTGGCATCCTGAGGTGTAAACGTTTTTTCACAAATATGACAAATCTTGGCCGAGTACAATTCATTTTTGTGTTTGAAATTTAGAGATTCCATTGGTACGATACGTTTTAGGTAAAACTCTACAACTTGAGCTAATTCCTGTAATTGATTCATAAACCATTCCACGCAATCTTTTCCACGATAAGCTCTAAATTTAGAGATAGAATCGTCAAAGTTACATTGCAAATAGTACGCTATACTGTGTGGAACGTGTCTTTGATAGAGAGTTGTGTTTAACGAATTAGACTTATCCGCAATTTGCTGTAATATGCACTCGATGTCCGCATAAACGACAATCGGAACAGGTTCTTTACACTTATAATTTTTAAATTTCATATCTTTATCTTTTTCATCCGGTAATACGACTCTGCATTTATTTATATTTGCACAATCGAGTCTATATTTTTCGAAAGAGTTTACTGTTGTAAAGTGGCATAGACATCGATCACAGAGTTTAGTATAACCTTGATGTTTTGTAATTTGTGATTTCAGTAAACGGGATATATTTCGAATCCAAGCAAAGTGATAAACACTACTGTCTTCCATGTCCACGTCACCTCCATTCGAATAAATTTTTGTTTCCAACATGAGTAGATGAATCGCTTCCTTGTTTGATTTTCGCTGACTTAGATAAATTGGTACTATCTCATGACCACCATCATACTCTATATCGTAAACGTTAATTACCAAATCATTCATCTTCTCGAATTTCGAAATGTCTTTTAAGCCAATGGGAAAATTTAAACCTTCATACCTTAGCACTGAGCTGAAGTGAGGGTACGAACCGATAACGCTTACATTATTTTTAACTGGATGAAGAGCTGCGGTGACGGACCAGAGGAAACAGTACGGATCGTTGTTTCTAATGTTCACGACTGCTTTCTTACTTTGCACATCCTTCGGTAATTCGATGAAAGTAGATAGACCACCGTGTAAATAATCCCCCAAAAAACACTTACGTGTAAAAAACTACGCCAAGTACAGGTGTGCTGTGCATTCCTCTAATAAAAAGTATTGATATCAGATTATTGAGGCCAAGTACATAAGTCACTACATGTTTGCCTATTATATGATCTAGCACTGGCCCATCATTTTAATTGTATTTTCAAAATTTGCTATAACGTTTTCACTACTTTTTTACATTACTACTGTTTCTCGTAGTTGATTATGAATTAATGGTTATTTAATAATTAATAAAACTTTAGCTGATTTCTTATCGAGTACTACTTGGCGGGTCCGTGCAATTCTTGATATAAATTTGCATTCATAATGCCAGTCATTAAACTCAAAACCAATGTCAACTTTCTATATAGAGCTTATTAACGATCACTCGTTAATAATAATCACGGTAAAATCTTAATAACAAACATATAATTTTAGGATACTATTAGTACGTTCAAAGTAAGTACTTTGGAATTTCTGGCACGGACCCGCCAAGTAGTACTCGATAAGGAATCAGCTAAAGTTTTATTAATTATTAAATAACCATTAATTCATAATCAACTACGAGAAACAGTAGTAATGTAAAAGAGTAGTAAAAACGTTATAGCAAATTTTGAAAATACAATTAAAATGATGGGCCAGTGCTAGATCATATAATAGGCAAACATGTAGTGATTTATGTACTTGGCCTCAATAATCTGATATCAATACTTTTTATTAGAGGAATACACAGCACACCTGTACTTGGCGTAGTTTTTTACACGTAAGTGTTTTTTGGGGGATATCACAAGTTTTTGTTACTCAACGGGACATAGAAGCTCTAAGCACTGAAATCTATATTGTCACAGACATAAAATGTAAATGCATTATGATGTTGCTAATCAGAAAAATATATTGCGGTGTCGAAAATGTTTAATGGCACATAAATTTAATTTGCAAGTCTCTTTTTCTAGAAATGCTTAAAGACATATACAAATTTTTAAAGAAAATGAAATCTTCAATGCATATAAGCGTCGTTAATGGTGTCCAGCTTGTTGAAGCCGTGTGGTAAACGTAAGAGAGGAGAGTGTGCTGGTTTATTTCAAGCCTTGTACCTCAGGCCGTGCGAACATCAAAGAGGATACTATAGTTTGAGCGAACCGCCAAAGCTTGTTGCACACTTTTCTGGACTTCTACGTTCGACACCTAGATACAAGAAACTACGGAGCGGAACACCTGGACAACCTGAACTTTCACATCCGACACCTAGATACAGAAAACTACGTAGCGGAATACCTGGACACCCTCGACTTCCACATCCGACACCTAGATAGAGAAAACTACGGAGCGGAACACCTGGACACCCTGAACTTTCACATCCGACACCTAGATACAGAAAACTACGTAGCGGAATACCTGGGTAACCTGCATTTCCACATCCAACACCTGGACACAGGAAACTACGGAGCGGAATACCTGGACACCCTGGACTTCCACATCCGACACCTAGATACAGAGAACTACGAAGCGGAATACCTGGACACCCTGGACTTCCACATCCAGCACCTAGATACAAGAAATTACGAAGCGGAATACCTGGACACCCTGGACTGCCACATCCAGTACCTAGATACAAGAAACTACGGAGCAGAATACCTGGACACCCTGAACTTCCACATCCGGCAACTAGATACAGAGAACTACGAAGCGGAATACCTGGACACCCTGGACTTCCACATCCAGCACCTAGATACAAGAAATTACGAAGCGGAATACCTGGACACCCTGGACTTCCACATCCAGTACCTAGATACAAGAAACTACGGAGCAGAATACCTGGACACCCTGAACTTCCACATCCGGCAACTAGATACAGAAAACTGCGAAGCGGAATACCTGGACACCCTGAACTTCCACATCCGACACCTAGATACAGAAGACTACGAAGCGGAATACCTGGACACCCTGGACTTCCACATCTGCCATCTAGATACAGAAAACTACGAAGCAGAACAGTTGGACAAACTGTCACCTAAAATACGAGGAACTATGCCGAAGCACACATACATACACCCATACCCGCGCGCTGCACATGAATGCTATTAAAAACTGAATAATTCTATACTTTTGTGAAAGCACGCTTATACTAACTGGAAATTCGGTATGAACGGTAGCTTCACTTGTACAGTGTATTTGATTGTGTTGTGTATTCGTAAATTACTACCACCATACAGAGTACAAATAGGTAAAGAAGGCACAGCAGTCAGCGCCATCTGTCGTGTAAAAAATGCGATGGACGTGCGAAGACGACGACGACGACGACGATGACGACGACGACGGAACTGAAATAAAATCATCTCGCTCGCCATCTCAATACACCCTGATCTCGTATACTAATCGTATTGAACGTGGTGGCAATCAATTCAGGACCCTCAATTCCTATAGTGAATGTATCAATAACTTTTTCTCATGTATAGCGGTTAATAAGATATTTCATTCCAAACACAGGTATAAGAGTTTACTTAAGTAAAGAGTCTCGGCGAGCTGTGCCCTGTACAGCCGGTTGCCTGTACTTGGCGCGAGACTCGACCGAGTCTCTTGATTTCTACCAATGGCCAACCAGATTCCCTTTCTTGAAAGTCTTCAACCTTGGCTAGTATCTTTTCCTTCACATTTCTGTTGAACCAGTCGCTGATGTCGGTGGACGGTAGAACAACTTCGTTCTTATTGTTGAAGAACTTTAGTTCTTCGACAATCTCGCCACCTTTCATGGTCTCGAATTTACAGGACAATACGACGTTCACCTTCAAATTTCCATCCTTTCGAAGTGCTTTTTTACTATCGCAGTAAACAATTTTTTGGAATCTTCCAGGAAACGGCCCAAGAAACGCACTCTGTCACTCCTTCTCTCCCTCGCCGTTCCTCCACCTCTTTTTCGAAGTTGTTGATTAAATTTTTCGTTCAACGATTTAAGTATTCCAATGGTTGTCAAGATTTTGGTTTTCTCTCCAATGGTAAGATAATGTTTCTCAGAATTTTGTTCAAAAGTCTGATATTTTGAGTTTTGCCTATTTTTCAATTTCTGCCGTCGAGGAACCCTTCTTCAGAAGTTTATACGCTCCTTCCATAATCTCGATCAACTTTTTACACTTTGCAGAATCCATCTCGCTAATAGCAATAATGCACTTGAAGGTTTAACAAGCAATGATCGCTGCGCATCATCGAAGGGCCTTTTATACGAGGCTTCCAAGGTTTTCCTGGAATTGTTTTGCATCGGTTCGTGCGATAAGACACCTACCCGAATTGCGAAATCGAGAACACATTTTCTAGAATATTCAGTTACAAGTAACGATGCAACTACATCACAAAATTAGTTTGCAACGAAAATCCTTTGAGGCAGCATCTGTGAATCATAACCTAAAAATGGGGCAATCGCATGGGAAAGAAGGAGATCGAGAACGAGCTATGCGAGAGAGAGAACAATTTCGACGAGTTCGGTACCACGAATGAGTACGGAGCGCGGATCTACCTGAAAGACGCGATCGTATCACTTTCGATAACAACACATTATTCGGAATGAATGAAACTTCTGCACGACCAAATCTGGCTCACGCCGCGGGAGATTCTTCTGACAATACAAGCTCGAATCAAGGTCAAAAAGAAAGATCTGAAAGAGGGAATCGAACAAGCAGATAACAAGTGATCCTTATTCGATTCGCTCAAATACACACTGCTGTAATCAATAAAATTTTGAATTCGACTACATGAACCTGTATGGGTAATTATTCTTGTCATTGGAACCCTATACCTCAGATTTTTTATGACAGTTCTTAGGAAAAACTCTTAAGGGCTAAAACGGGGGTCAAGGTCCATGCATCTTCCGGAATATTTGTTAGCCCTCCTCCTCCGACGACGACGAAGTTGCGTTGCGCGCGTTTACGTGTAATTTGACACCTCGGGAACGACAAAAGTTCTGAAAACTTTCTGCAAAACTGCATCAACGATGCTGCGCAATTCTGGGTCAAACGGGCTGAGGGCTGACGTCCGAAACCTGCACGAACGTGCACGAGTCCGTCGAAGCTTCTGGAAGGGTTTCCGGTGTGGGGGGCAAGGGACTGTCTCAAAACGTCGCTCGAGATGAACGCCCGAGCTCGAAGCGATCCTTCCCGACTTAGCACGGACACGAACCGTCGAAGCTTCCAGAATGTTATAGAAGGTTCTAGAATGTTCTAGAAGGTTCTCGATCGTGCGTAATTCCTCGAATCCAGCACAAAATTCCCGGAATGTGATGCAAAATTCCCGGAATCGAGCGAGAATTCTTGGAGTCGAGGAGTCCTGATGACGTCACTTCCAGAAATCGTAGAGCTCACGACGGTAACTTAGCACTGACACCCACCTTCGAAGGCTCTGGAGTGTCGGTATTATGTCGGTACAGGAATCTGTATCCAGAACTCCCCAACTTATACTACTGTTCGATATATTTATAAATATTTTCGGATATGCTGAATCGATTATCACCACGACTATAAGATCACAGTATTTCAAGAGCTTGCGAACAATCTAAAAATTTTAATTTTATCATTGTCATTGTCATCGTCATCGCAGCGTATTGTTTCTGTTTAAACTACCAAGCGCGCTGCGGTTATACTCTATCTCTCATGCTGTAAATAAGAGAGAACTGCAGAACGAGACATATGGCGGACACGGCTGATGTGTGCCAAAAGCATTTCTTTGTGTTATTATACGCGAGACTCTACCTAGTGTCTTGACCATATTTATAATTTTTTAACACGATTAAATTGTGTTCTTAAGGCCATTCTGCAATGGAACGGAACACGTAACACGGAACATATAAGCGATAAGATCTTCAATTGTATATTTACCTAATTCCATTTGATCCTCCAATCAAGAAGAAAAAAATCGTTTTTAAAACCAAGCGTTTACTAAAGCCCGTATTCAGAACTCACTTTTAGGGTCACTAACAGAGCCACTATTAGTTAAAAGTATTCAGAACTCGGTTTTAAGCCGCTTTTAGCTAAAGGTATGCTAACAGGGAGCAGCGTCTTATAACTTGTACATTCAACCGCGTTCGGAATCATTCAGGAAGACTCGGGCATATTCGATTATGTCCAGGAGTATTCGGTGCCATTCGGAAAGCGCGAACTTCATATTTGGCGAAAACTGCAGCCATATTTGAAATTCGAAATTCAAGAATTCCCTTTCTTGAAGCCAAGCTATTAATATTCAATTAATACGTTAAAACTATTATAAGACAGGCATGACATGAAAATGAAAAAAAAAATAAATCGTTGTAGATCATCATGGAACGAAAGGGGAATTTCACCCTCGAAGAAAAAGCATTAGTCATACAATTTGTAACCGACAATCGTGATATACTGGAGAATAAAGCAAATAATGCTTGATTGCAAAATCGTAGAAGAGACAAAGAAATGAAACTAACAGAGAAAATGGCAGCGACTGGAATTAAGAGGGAATGGAAAGATATAAGAGATGCATAGCAGCGGTGGAAACTCATAGCAAAGAAGACTATTTCATGCTATCGCAAGCGTGCGAATAGTACAGGTGGAGGTTCTGCTCTCTCAAAACCTTCTGGGCTCGATTTCAAATCAATGAAATTTGCCTGGAAAATTTTGTGGAGGATGAAGATCCCCACAAATCTGATTGCCTCTGAGCATTGAACACGGTCGAAATGCCTAAGGATGACGTCACGTACGAAACGGATCACGTTTCTCTCGAAAAATTTGCGGATTTCTTACTCTCGATTAATTAACTTCGCGGACTTCACCTACCTCGGCAATATCCTCCATCTGATCCGCCATATTTGAGCGACCTGTCACTTTAAACATGCCCCTGCCCACATCTTCGAATAGCTCGCTGTTAGTCCCAAGATGACGCCTAATAGCGCGCTGTTAAATTCTTAAATGCGGTTCTGAATAGGCTTTTTCGCTAATAGCGCGCTATTAGCTGTTAGTGACCTTAAGAGTGACCATAAAAGCGGTTCTGAATACGGTCACCTTTAAACTCACTAACAAATAATATAAAAGCGCGCTATTAGCACTAAAAGCGAGTTCTGAATACAGGCTTAAGTCTCTACGATTTTGGTGACGTCTTGGACATAGCAACGATACGGAAGCGGTTGCTAGGGTCGTAAGGATTTTATGTAACTCATGCATGAAAAACACTACTTTTCGTGCCTCCGAAGTGTGGCGAAAGTGGCGCTTTATAACTATGGATACGATAAAAATGCTGCGCATACGCAAATCGGCCCAATTGTACATTATCGCACTAGTGCTTTCTTCTCGCACTAGTGCGATAAAGTAAACTTTGTTCTCGCGCGCTGTCATGAAATGCATTCACGTTGGAAGCCTTCCTTGCTCTTCTTATGGCTGTCTCCTCCTACGAAGAGATGTTCCAGTCACTTTGGAGGTACAAAAAGTAGCATTTTTCGTGCATTCGTTACAGAAAATATTATGCGATACTGGTACAATAAAGCGAACATTATACGGAGTTCATGAAGTTTGTCACACTCGCCGCACTCGTAAAACAAACAGCACTCGCCTTTGGCTCGTGCCGTTGTGTTACTCGTGTGCGGCTCATGCGAGCATCTTTACCGCCTGCCTATAAAGTTTGCTTTCTCGCACTTGTATCGTAAAGTACTATTACGGTGCACGGAACGTGTTAGTAGCATCGAGCATGCCCCGTTCCGTACACCGTAACGGCTTATGTGAAAAAAACAATTGCCCTGCCACTATTTTCATGCGTGAAATGTCATTACCTGCCACCTGTCACCTGTCATCACCTGTCATTATACCATAGACGAGATCATTATCAATATCGTTAGAGGAATCAAATTTCTGTACGATAAAAGTCATCGTGACTTTAAAAATGAAGTAATGATTTACTTATTTGTATGAATAAACACATATACATTATTTTTAATATTTATATATTGACAGATCATGAAAGGTGATAGGTAATGACATTTGACAATGACGTCATGTGCTCCGGGAAATCCTTAACGACCCTAGCAACCGCTTCCGTATCGTTGCTATGTCCAAGACGTCACCAAAATCGTAAAGACGTAGTAAACCGTCGGTTTTAAAAACGATTTTCTTCTTCTTGATTGGAGGATCCAATGGAATTAGGTAAATATACAATAGAAGATCTTATCGCTTATATGTTTCATGGTACGTGTTCCGTTGTATTGTAGAATGGCCTTTAGATATGAGACAATATGTACAAATATACACGGTGTTTCAGAACTACTTTTCATCCAGAAAGTGGGCGATAGCTGGAGGTACCCTGAGTATCCTCCTGCAAACCGTTTGTCGAAATTGGCAAATTTTTTTAAATGGGGAGCATTTCGGTTTGCGGACGTTTTTTCGAAAACCATTTTTTCGACGGACTTTTTTTCGAAGAACTTTTTTCGAACGGACGATTTTTCGAAAACTTTTTTTTCGAAAGGACATTTTTTCGAAAGTTTTTTTTTCGAACGGACGTTTTTTCGAAAACTACTTTTTTCGAAAACCTTTTTTTCGCAATACCTTTTTTTCGAAAGGACGTTTTTTCGAAAATTTTACTAACGTTTTTTTAAAAAAAAAACTAGACCCCGGGACATGTAGCATTGGAATTCTAACCTAATCTAACCTAACCATTTTATTTCAAAAAAACGTCCTTTCGAAAAAAAAGTTTTCGAAAAAAGGTCCATTCGAAAAAAAGATTTTCGAAAAAACGTCCTTTCGAAAAAAGTAGTTTTCGAAAAAACGTCCGTTCGAAAAAAAGATTTTCGAAAAAACGTCCTTTCGAAAAAAAAGTTTTCGAAAAAACGTCCGTCGAAAAAAAGGTTTCGAAAAAAAATTCGGATACGAGCATTTCAGACGCACGAATTAGAACGAAGGATTTACATGGGTCAGGGCTGCATCGTGGAAGCTACAGTCGTGTAAAGCAAAATTTAGCTGCTTCAGGCAGATTACGCGATTATCAATTCTTTTACGGTCCAAGCGTCAAGCGTATTCGTTCACAGACTGGGGGAACGCCACACTCATAACTCATTACGTCGGTGACCTAAAACTCAAAAATCACAAATCAAAATACTCAAGTAACAAAGTTGCTCTAACAAGTAGTCCGTTCGTCCGCACAGTGCTCATGAGAATAACTGACGAGAAGGCATGAGTAAAAGACGAACTAACAATAAGAACTGACAAGAAAACGTTGTTTGCTCTTATAATTTTTCATCGTGTCAGTAGCAACAATCTGTAATGCATTACACCATTCTCCCAAAACACTCTGTAGATGCCGCGTCCTCGCGTCCATTTGTCGCTCGTATGCACCCAGCCTGAAGCAGCTAATTTAACCTTACCTCCTACCACACAGCCATGACCCGCAGAAATCCTTCGTTCCGGTTGATGCATTTCAAATGCATTCCATTTAAAAACCTGTAAATTTCGACAAACGTTTTGCGGGAGAGTACTTGGGGGATAGCGAGCTATCACCCACTTTATAGTTATGAAAATAATAAGCAGTTGTTTATGCTGTGAATATAGATACATATTATAGTTTATAGGGTTGAACTTCTCTCGGGTCCGATGAGAGAGGAACCCATATTACTACCATAAAAATACCTTGTTCGACTAGAAATGTGTGTTGATATGTGTGTTAGCTAAACTACAATATTAAAATTATTAGTATGATACAACTATATAGAAGGAGGCGGATCCTCAGCTCATATGGGTTCCTCGCTCACGGGACCCCGGAGAAGTTGCACTCTTGCAAAGCATTAGTGTTCATCTGTTTTCCAGTAATTCGCAGTATCATTGTAATGTTTCTTAGTAGTATCTGACTGAAATAAGACTTTTTATTTAAATATATATTGCAACGCATTTCCTGACCTACGTCTTATCTATGACCCCAACGTGGTATTCTGCGGATCCCTTGGGTGCCAAGTGGATACTTGCACCAGCCCGACTCGTCGGGCCATTAATTCCTAATCCGCGGCACGTCAACTCCAGGGGTCCTCTCGACTGGTTCTTCCCAGTAGCTCGTAATCAGACATGGTAGAGGGGAACATGAGGGCGGTGAATTTCTGCGGGAATTAGCCGGAATTTTTGGCAATAACTAACACGGTGGGAATTAATTCCAACAACGGCCATTTATTTTCCTAGGCAAACGAGTACAGTCGGGTGATGTATACGACCGTGGCTCTATACAATTCTAACGCCTAACACGGTCGCGGAGGTCGTCTCTGTTGACGGTGGACGGTTTGAATCTGCAACCGCCAGGGCACGTCGCGAGGCCCGCGGCCCCTCACTTCTCGTGCCGTGGTGCACCGGCGGATTTATCCCCAGCCGGTGTGTTGCGTGGCCTTAGGGCGGTCGTCTGAATTGCGCTTACTGATTCTCCCGGCGCACCGAACCTTTCGTCCTCGTTGCTCGGGTGATGGTGGTTGGCTCTTTACCTCCCGTTTCTTTCTCCCTCGATTCCACTTGGTCCTCACCACTGTCCGTTCCGAATGGCCGTCCGCGGAAAGCCATGTTGCCCAAAGTCCTAAAAATCTCGCACAACTTCACCACACTCACCAAACCAAAAACTCGCGATACCCTCCGCCGATTATCGGTATACCCGTTCCACGGTTCGAAACGAAATGGCCCCCCTTTCGGCTCCCGGCCCGAGGATTCCCGAGGAATCCCGAGTACGCCCGAACTCGTGCGGCTGCTCTCGCCTAGGTCCGCTCTTCGTTTGTCGCCGCTCACAGCCCGCCAGTCTCCGGGCGGTGCCGATCTTACCCGAAACCGCCCGATCTTCGAGTTCAGCGCTGCGGGTTTCTCTCTCCGGCTTCCCTTCGCAACGAACCTCCGTCGTCGTGGGCATTCTCTTGGCAGCTTTCGTCAGCGGCACGGCTCTCCGTGCCCCTATGCTTTTATGTAACTGGCCGTTCCACGGACGCCACGTTACAATGTATATTATAAATATAAAAAGTATACAAAATTCGTAATGCCTTAGATGTTGTTATTTATACACTGTGATGATCCACCGTGGACCTCAATGGGTCGTCTTTGTACTTTCGGTTCGTTCTAGCCAACTTGCCATATTATTAATTTCTCACACGTCTGGTATAGCATCGTCCAGGCAAGACTGACCAGTTCGAGTAAGCGCATCTATGATACAAATAGACGAGCTATAGCCACTAGCAGTTGCGCATGTGGACAGTGACGTCAGTGGACCCTCTTTACTCTAATTGGCTGACTTTACGTATGTCGTGTCTTCACGCCACAACATCAATTCCATTTTGAAGAGCTATTCTTACAAACCGAAACGTAAATAAGTCCACTCAAAGTGAAATTGATGTCGCTTTTAACGTGACGTCATTGGTCCTTGCGCGATCTTGACCAAAATACGATCATTAGTGACTATACCTGGTCCATTTGTTCTATTTGCGTAGAGGGGGTAGCCTATTCCCCTCGCTCCGGACACCAGTTATGTCCCGAGTCCAGGAGTCCCGTATAAGAGTGTCTCAAAGAATTTACTCATGAGTCCGCATAAGCCCCTCTCACTCGCAGTTAGCCGAGTCCTAGAGATAGCCTGCACTGCGTATAAGAGCGTCTCACTTGCGTCTAAAACGTGTCGCCCATAAGAGCCTCTCACTCGCTGCCAGCGGTGACAGCGGGACACTCTTATACGCTCTAGGCTACGCTGGCAGCGAGTGAGAGGGTCTTATGGGCAACTCGCGCTAGACGCAAATGAGAGGCTCTTATACGAGCTAGGCCACCGCTGGCAGCGAGTGAGAGTGTCTTATGGCCGACTTGCGCTAGACGCAAGTGAGACGCTCTTATACGCAGTGCAGGCTATCTCTGGGACTCCACTAACCGCGAGTGAGAGGGGCTTATGCGTACTTATGTTGAAATTCTGTGAGACACTCTTATACGGGACGCCTGGACTTGTGACAGAATTGGCGTCCCGAGCGAGGGGAATAGGCTACCCCCCCCCCCCCCCCTACGCGTCGGCCTGGCTTGCTCGCCACTAGTCGCCACTGCCGGCCGCCCCACTCACGCTTCCTACTAGCTCCACCCAAGGACGGCATTGATGTCCCGCAGTGTACAGTGATGCCCAGTTGCGTACAAACCTAATTGGACACAAATACGAATTTTTGCCTCCCAAGCGATCTTCCATTGGTCATTTAATGATATTGTAAGCTATCTTTATCTGACAAAACCTTTTCAAACATTCAATGCTCTGTTTAGTTAGGTTCACTCTTTTCACTCGCTCGCCAACGATATACTTATAAACTACCTACCCAGTCTCCGAAATTTGAACATTCCACCCTATCCTAACATCACCTAAACAAATCTAGAATAAACTAATGTAAAACCACATATAATATACTATAATAAGATATTGTTCATAATTAATTCTATCCCATCTATTTAAAACTGGACAGAATTTGCAGTAAAACGTTATTAGTGTCTAATTGGGTCTGTGCGCTGGTGCCTCCACCCCTCTACTTGTATCATGAGCGTATCCTAAACCTTAGCGGTCCATCCCTCTCCCTTACAAGAAATTTAATTTCATTGGTTTTCAGGCCAATATTCGCATTTTCTTAGATAGATAGTTCCACACGTCCCTATATTACTCTGACCATAAACTTCGATTCCCACATTTCAATTAATTATCGCGGTTATTCACGTCTAACTTTCATTCGCTATGTATTCTGGCCTAATCATCTTTCGTTTGACCGGTCCGATCCTGAGACTACTTCAAGCGTCCTTTCGGATTTTCTTTATGCGAGATGCTTGTTAGCGGTGAGCGGCGGGCTTCTTCTGATGGAATGTCCTATATCACTGGGGGTTGGTGCCTGTAAATCTATCGTGTGCTAGCTGGTTGCGGTCCTGAGTCATAGTGTTAGCCTATTGCGTGGTGTGGTTGCAGTGTGCGGCACGTTAGGGCTGGCTCCTTTTGGTTCTCCTATCTGTCTTTTTGCCTCGTTTGGTCGTTCCTATCCCTCTCCGTTATCCCTCAGCGGCTGGCTGCATGCTCCTTCCACGGCGATTCGACAACCAGCGCGAACAATGCTATATTCAACTCGACAGAACCAAAGCAAAATGTACATGCCTGTTGCAGTAGTGTTATGTTAACAAATCGCCTACGCGATATTAACGAACAGTAAACGTATCAGAAGTTGCCGAATCTATCCACCCGTGTTCTACACTACCAATTTTCGCTTGAATGCGACGACTGTTAGACGTAACCAAACGTCATAGATACGCGGAATCCAAACACGCTTACGACATCAAAATTATTTTAAGTAAACAATGCAAATACAATTATACCAACCTTAAGGATCCTTTTAAAATCTTCCCTACTGCAATCCTTAACACTTTCACGTCCACACGGTCACAACAATTTTCTTCTCTGTCGCCGGAACTTTTTGCAAAGTTGTTCATGAAAATATACAAATATAAAATATAAAGTTCATTACAACATAATAAACTTAGCTGCTTTTTATTAAATGATACATGTAAATAAATGTTATTTATCGAGGTTATTGAAAAAAAAGTATTAAAATATATTGTAGTTTAATTTATAACCCGGTGGAGGGGTTATTTTTCAAGGGACAATCCGGGAAAAATGCGGGGCGTCTGGGCCGGGATTCGAACCCAGGACCTTTCGATTACCGGTCGACTGCTCTGACCACTGAGCTACGCCAGCCGCTTACCACCCCCCTCCCGAATCGTCCCTACTAACGAAAATTAATTTTCGTTACAATCCTACCCTGCCAGAGTTGACTTCGTCTCTGACGGGGTCATACTCGAAATCCTGAAACTCAACGCAACACGACGGAGGAAGGGGTACTACAGGCTGGGACTGCCTGAGGGGGGGGGGGTAGGGCAGGTTACTACAGACTGGGACTGTCTGAGGGAATCGTAAGAGAACGGGACTAGCTCAGAGGGTAGAATCTCAGGGGGTCAGCCCCACGTTGGGCGCCAAAATTTGTGACGGACTGGGCAGATTCTGTCCGCCCAGGGTCTGCTCGAATTAGCTATCGCGAATAGGGGAACAACGGGGTGGAGGAAGCGTAAAAGAAAGTGGAACACGGTGCTATAAGAAAGAGTATAATTAACCACGGTGCAGATACAAACAAAAGCGCAGCAGTGCCGTAAGAGCTAAGCCCGAAGGTAACAGAAGAGAAAATAGACGGAAGACTAATAAGGAATGTGTGGCTTAGCAGATAACACGCAGTACTCGACGCTACACGCGAAACAATAACAGTACACGCGGGTACTCGCTCGGGAGCACGAGGTGGCGCAGGGATTTAACGGGACTCGGTGGAAAGAAGGGGGGGGCGGAGGGGGTGAAGGGGAAGTGTTATGGCCGCCAGCTACTTATACGGCGTAGCACCGACGAGTGACCCCGAAAGGTCCTCGTTTGTTTACTTTTCAGGACTGACAGGGCTAGCGGCGGGAGAGGTAAGAGGATCTCAGGGAGGAAGGTTCCCGAACGCAAAATGGCTACTTGCAAATTACCTCGGTTTTGGATAGACGGAGAAGGGCAGGTGGTGGAAAGTGGAGGGTACGGAGGGTGACTAGAAAGGGTCGTAGAACTACTAACACTAGGGCGCACGCAATATACCACGGGCCTCGAGTTTGTTGTACGCCAACTTAGGGCTGAAGATTTTCTCCCCCCTCGCCCTTTCCGTCAATCGCCCGGGCGCCCGGCGGCCGCCATAAGCGCGGTAGTACGCCGCGCCACCGCTAGGGGGTCGCCGCGCTCTGCGTAGCCCACACGCGAAGGCGCCCCCACGCCCACATATGATGGGGACAAAAACCCCATTAGAGAACAAGTAATTTATATCCAACTTCAATAAAGAGTGTGACGTACTACAGTTTGGGATTACGAGTTCACGACCTCTCCTCGCTCGCTCCGGGCCTCGGCAGCGGCGGACTTCCTCGCTCGCTCCGTACCTCGGCAGCGGCAGACTTCTCGCTCGCTCCGTACCTCGGCAGCGGCAGACTTCCTCGCTCCCTCCGTACCTCGGCAGCGGCAGACGTCTCGCTCGCTCCGTACCTCGGCAGCGGCAGACTTCTCGCTCGCTCCGTACCTCGGCAGCGGCAGACTTCCTCGCTCGCTCCGTACCTCGGCAGCGGCAGGCTTCCTCGCTCGCTCCGGACCACGGCAGCGGCAGACTTCCTCGCTCGCTCCGTACCTCGGCAGCGGCAGACTTCCTCGCTCGCTCCGGACCACGGCAGCGGCAGACTTCCTCGCTCGCTCCGGACCTCGGCAGCGGCAGAGTCCATACCTCGCTCCAGGGGATAGCCTCTTTGTGGATCCAGTGCAGCCGGCTTCATCGGGCGTCAATGCCCAAACGCGCGGGCCGAAGGCACCACCGCCCCGCTCACCCTCAGGGTACCTCCGAGGCATCCCGGCCAACGTCGAAGCTCTCGCCCCCTGCTTCTCCGCACTCTTCGGTGAAGGAGAACCACACTGGGCCAACCGTTCCTCGAACCCCAGATCCGGCTGGGATCCCGGCTCTCCGACCGCTACCCATCGTGCCTACAGACTTAGGCAGCTACGCACGCATCCCCAACAAGAAAGATCCGCGACGACTGAAGGGAATCATCGTTAGCCTCTTCGGGCCCAATAGCGACTCCCTCCCGACGAGGTCCAGGGACGGACGCGCTCCGGCTCACCCTGCGCCTGCACTACGCGCTTAGATATCGCGCCCAACCGGTCCTTATAAGGACCACCATTCCACGCTCTCTCACATTGATACCGTTCGCGGCTTACTAAAGGTAGCCCCCCACCCTCACTACCTCGCGGGAGCGGTATCAAGTTCAAGGGCGGAAGGCCCGTCGCAAATACTCTAGAACTACTGAAATGCCGGCCCACGTGGGCACGGCTGGCGGTGTCCTGAAGGGACTTACAAAATCTACTGCGCAAATTATGATAAAGGGGGTGCTAGGGGAGGGATGGTAAATAGGAGAAACTCAATCACTCAAGTTACTCACTCAATTCGCTACACAGTATCCAACAGGCACAACAATCCCAGTGGCTACACTCTTACACTCTCTCACTTTCAACACACTCTAAATTCGCTCGCGCTCTCAATGATATCCTAGCTCGAAGTGATTAGATTTCCGGTGATCCTCGTCCTCGTGGGCCTCCAGGGCCTCGATGATTGGTTGGGGCTGCTCAGCTGAGAAGGCTACGCGCTCTGGCATTCGTCGGCAGTTCCGGCATGGCAGGGCATTGGTCCATTTTCGAACTTGCTGCGTTGCCGGGCCTTCCAGGGCCTCGTGGCGGCGGCACGGTGCTGGCTTCGCCGGCGCGCGTGCTGGCTGCGCGTGCCGGTCAATATGGCGGCCTCCAGGCCTGTCAAAATCCTCCCGGGCACGTCCGCGGTCTCGGAGAGAGAGGGCTCCGCCGCTGTCACAAGGGACTTTTTCCTACCCGTGTGACGGGACTGCACCGGGGCTGCATACATTGGTGGCGATGGTGGTGGCTGGGCATCCATCCCACGGGCGACTCGATCAGCTGATCTTCCTGCCAATGCCATCCCTGCCTTCCGCTGCCTCGGCGACGTAGCCACTCTCGCGGCCCATCCAGGGATGCTGTGTCCTCGTAGCAGGTCCACGATGCTGGTTCTGGGTGATGTCCTCGGTGATAGTGTTTGTCGTTGGTCCTCGAGCCAGTGCCCTACGGGGAATTGTGACAGGGGGGGGGGAAGGGTGGAGGGATGGGGTCTTAACTCTACATACCGTAAACCTAAAATACTAAATGTCGGTGGTTAACAATACTAAATATACGAAATTCCTACTTATGAGCTATCAACGCTATACTCAAGGCCTGTGGGACCTCGAGCCAGGGGGCGGAGGGAGGTTTGCAGTACCATTTTTGTTACAAATTATAGTATATTTTTTTTATTAAGCTTCTCTTAAAAATAAAATAACTCCACTTTAATAAAATTCTGCATTCATTTAATATTTCCCTTTTCGATGGTAGGTAGCAAAACAGTTCCCCAAATGTAACGCAACTTTGAAACTTTTACACATCATATTGTGGTTTTTCTCATTTGATGTGAATAGCATACGTGACATCTTCTTCTTTTACGTTTATTAGTTAGAGAAATTGGAATCAAGTGGTGGTTTTTTAAATTTCCAGAAAATCTGTGAAGTGGATCATGATGACGATGAGTCGATGTTGTAGGATTTTCAAAATTCTCTTTGGTGTGTGTGTATTGTATCCAATATCTTGATGTATGCAAAAGGAAGTCACGAAATACCAGAGTTTTACCACAACTTACATTCATATGTTCCTATTCTCCTAAACGCATTGAACAAACTGCAATTAAAAAGATATAGTGTAACTGTTTTAGACCACTTTATTGTCTTTCTGTATGTGGGGTAATAGCTAAAATATTGATCAGCCCGATCCACTTCTTTCATATGCTGATTATAATCAAGAATACATCGGGGCTTTTGAATCGGTCGGCCAGTTTTTCTACAAATCTTTCCAGTATCAAGAATTTCGGCATTATGAATTGTAGAAATCATTCGTACAACTCTGTGTTTCATGGTTTGCCACAACTGCGAAAGTATTTGTCCTTGTCGTTTAAACAAAGATTCCGATCTTTTCAATTTTGCATTTTTTAATGAAGTTGGTAGTCCTCGGTGAAGCCTTATTGTTCCACACACTCGGATTTGTTTCAAAAGTAGTTCTTTTGCGAGTTCAACACTATTGTACAGATTATCCATGTAGAGATGATGCCATTTTCCAAACGAATGTCGCAATAAACTGTGCTATTTCAAGTTTGTTCAACGCCCGAATAAAGTTCGAAACTTGAAATATATCCACTACCAGAATCGCATAGCATTCGGATAAGGATAACATATTTTGTTATTTTTAATGGATTATAAGTTTTAAAACTGAGCCGTCCGCATCATGGTATCATACCTTCGTCAATAGAAATGTTTTGCGGAAGATTAAAATTTTGTTCAAATTTTTTGGACAAATAGTCTATTAGGTATTGAACTTTGAAGAGTTCGTTAGCACGGTTTGCAAAATAAATGAAAGTCAATATTTGTCGGAATCTATTACGGTTCATTGTTTTGGAAAATATTTAAGTCTCTATCACTCGATTTGTGAACCAGTAATCGTCCATTCTTGGTTTTTTACAAGTCCCGTTATAATTATTAGTGCAAACCACTTTTTAAGCTCTGCTACCGTTAAATCGAACCATTTGGCACTTTTTTTGTGCTTTATACGTACCACAATTCTGTGTGTATCTGTTTATTTCCGCGTCAATAATGTTACGTCCGCGTGGAAAATCAAACTCTATGTACGTGGTCTATAACCAAAATATCAGAAGACCAAACAGTGGAGTCTGGTTTTTATCACATAGCGACCCTAGGAAATGGTTATCTAGTATATGGGTTCTAGGTTTACCGACAATGAAGTGCATCCAACGGAAAATGTTTATAGAATGTATTTTGTCTATGGCTTGACCGTTATTGACGTTATTTATGCGATGCATATGCGGACGTTCCCGACTTTATGACTCCATGACCTTTCCTAGAAAACCCCACTAAAACCTCCTTATTCACTTACAAAGAAGTCATCCTCATCCAATCCTGATCCAGTAATTCTTTCACCCTTATGCAGAGTACCCCCGCCAAAATTCCCAGCACCAATCAGTTAATTTCTTTAACCACTCCATGCTCTTTTTCTTAAAAACTTCCTTAACTAGACCAATAGTAATGATCCTTAACCCCACTCCAACAATCCACCCCCGCTAACCAACATCCCTAATTTTCTCCAAGACTCACTCTCATTCTCCTTCGATCCGTCGAGTAGTCAGTTTTTATTTTACTCCGTTCATTAATTTCACATTATAATTCTCAGTGTTATTTTCATCCGCTAATTTACGTAGTACCAGTCGATATTGTTTTCGCTTGCTATTAAGTAGATTTCGCTTGTAGAGTTTGTTCTCCGTGCACATTTATAATAAATCTTACTCATTTGTTCACCTACTTTTGCTTCTATATACAGGGTGTTTCTGTTAACTCTGGACATACTTCTAGGGTGTGTAGGGGCTGCTTAGACAAGCATTTTGAGATAAGACACCCATGGTCGGAAACTCATCCTAACGGCTGTGGAGGACTTTGAAGGTTTTGATACCGCGTGCTTGTTCGTAGCGTAATGAATCAGATGTAATCACTTTCGACTCAACGCTTTACTCAGCCACAGAAAAGAGAACAATGTTGTTGTGTAAAATCAACAAAACGATAGACAATGAGAAAAATAACAAAATATTTTTTAGTTCAGAATATAATTCCTCGTCTTCAAACTGATCTTTTACAGTAGGTGTTCGAAGTGTCCGCCACCTTGAAGAAGGCACTCCATCGCACGTCTAGTCATTGCCTCAGGTATTTTAGCAAGCTCATCTCGAACGACGTCACCGGCAGCCACAATTCTTGCTACCAGGTCCATCTCCGTGGCCACAGGTCTACCGTTTACGGGGTACACTAGATCTTTCATTCTGCCCCAGAAATAAAAGTTTTACCTCTTCCAATGCACCAACCTGAGTACTTCTCGTTCAGGTACTCCCGCACAATGATATTGTAGTGGGCCGGTGCGATGGAGTGCCTTCTTCAAGGTGGCGGACACTTCGAACACCTACTGTAAAAGATCAGTTTGAAGACGAGAAATTATATTCTGAACTAAAAAATATTGTTTTGTTATTTTTCTCATTGTTTATCATTTTGTTGATTTTACATAACAACGTTGTTCTCTTTTCTGCGGGTGAGTAAAGCGTTGAGTCGAAAGTGATTACATCTGATTCATTACGCTACGAACAAGCACGCGGTATTAAAACCTTCAAAGTCCTCCACAGCTGTTAGGATGAGTTTCCGACCATGGGTGTCTTATCTCAAAATGCTTGTCTAAGCAGCCCCTACACACCCTAGAAGTATGTCCAGAGTTAACAGAAACACCCTGTATATATATATATATATATATATATATATATATATATATTGTAACCTATACATCCGAGGATATTCGTATCGCGGTAATAATAAGATCCCGCTAATCCGAATAACCTTAACATCCAGTAATAACAATTCGTAGGCACCGCGACGCTCACTTCTTCCGCACCTCGCAGGCCCCCTGGCCCACCGTTGACGGGTATATAAACGGCAACGTTTCGCGACTCGAGCATTCTATCACCTGAGCTAGCTAGGTTACCTTTAGTAAAGTAAACGAGCAAACCGTCTCGGGCAAGTGGGCAAACCGTCCCACTTGACCATCATTTCTAGAGGTACTTCTACTCTTGTAATCGAGCAAACCGTCTCGGGTAGGGAGCAAACCGTCTCTTCTACCAGATAGAATCAATCTCTGCATTTTAGTTGGGCCGTCACTTTGACACATTTCATCATTGTGCCGTTTCCGCTATACATGCCATCATAATTTTATTTAAAGACTTGCACAACTAGCTACTCTGCGAATGAGACTTCTCACCTCGCCGAGATAGCAACGTTGTTTTAGATAGAACCACGTCTACCTGTGATCAGGAGTTCCCTAGTGGAAGACTGCTCAACAGCACGACGCTTATATTTTAACGAGTACAACTCTGTAATCAAATTCCGCTGGTCGGAGGATGCTTTCAGACACGATTCGGTATTTTATTGATACAATCAGAATAACAGGAAAGATAGAATCACACGAGAATAGAAGTTTACCTACGAATTCCGTTCCCGTCAGACATATCGTATAGGTAAACTGCGTGTAACAATCGTATTGATACAATTGACTGTCCGAACACTAATCTTTTGTATATATCATTTATAACCATTCTTACTTTCCGCTTGCGTGTATATCTCTATTCTTCGCTTACTAACATCCAGCATTCTATAGGCTGGACCTGCACTAACTCTTATTGTATTCCGTTATAGGATAATATATTTTTCTTTTGTAATTTGTAAAACAAAATCTCACTTTCATTTGTTCCGCCTGATATTTTTCCTAAACTCCTAATAGTCGATTCTGGCTCGAACCCGCCTTTTGACACGATCTGGAGAACCGTATCGTGCAAATAAGGTTACAATATATATACACAGGGTGTTCAAAAAATGGTGGTACAACCGAGAAGCAGGTGATACCTTTGTGGAAAATAAGATTTTTCAGAATAGTTTTTTTTTAATTAGAGCGTCATTTTCGAAATAATTGCAGGCAAAGTTCATTGCGCGCGCAGCCCATCTAGTTATTTTTCAACGTACGGACTATATCAGTTCTTCTGCAGTCGCAAGCCCCCACTTTGTTTCTGAGTTTGTGTTTATACTTTGTGTTATTCATTTACGTTTTGCAAGAACATCAAGTATAAACGCTTCGTTAAACAGGCTGGCCAAAAATGATCTTTGCAGCAATGTTTATTACATTTCCTGTCGCTATTTTTACCAAATTTCACAGTCGTAACAAAATTTTCATTGAAGAACTACAATACCTTCAATACAATGGTCGAATATTCAAATAACGAGTATGTTGATATGATCATGGCACTAGGAGCATGCAACGGTAATGCCTCTGCTGCTGCCAATTTATATCAAACGCGATTTCCTACTCGCCGACGTCCCGATAGACGTGTAATTGCACGAGCTGAGCGAAACCTTCGGGAATATGGGAATTTTAAATCCGTTGGTCAAGATAAGGGATGTCCACGGATTCAGAGAACTCCTCGCGTAGAAGAAGCAATTCTACAACATTTTCACAACCAGCCAGAAACTAGCACTCGAAAAGCTGGTGTACAATTTGGAATATGTCACTCACAAATTTGGAACGTATTAAAAAAAGACCATCAACATCCTTATCATGTTCAGCGTGTTCAAGCTCTAGTTGCAGCAGATTTTCAACCAAGAAGTGATTTCTGCAATTGGCTTCTGCAAGCAAGTGCAAGGAATGATGAGTTTTTAACCCATATTTTGTGGACAGATGAAGCTCAATTTACGCGCGATGGCATAATGAATACGCGTAATACTCATATTTGGTCGAGAGTAAATCATCATGCAATGCGTGAAACGCATTTTCAAACTCGGTGGAGCATCAATGTTTGGGCTGGTATAATTGGTAATGTACTAATTGGTGCATACTTTCTGCCAGCCCGTTTAACAGGGCGTTCGTACTTGCAGTTCTTGCAAAACAATGTACAACATTTGTTGGAAGACGTGCCACTGCACGCGCGTGCACAAATGTGGTTCCAACATGATGGTGCTCCGCACATTTTGAACGTGCTGTGTGTGCTCATTTCAATACTAAGTATGGGCAACAATGGATCGGGCGTGGAGGACCGGTGCCTTGGCCAGCTAGATCACTCGATTTAACACCACTGGACTTTTTTCTATGGGGCTATGTGAAAAGTGTTGTATATGCAACAGACAATACCAGCGAAGCCGAATTGCGTGACAAAAATGTTATGGCCTTCGATCAAGTTAAGAGAGAGACAATGCTACCGTTTGTGGCCGAGTCTATGTTGAAACGTACACGAATGTGTTTACAAATGCATGGAGGACAATTTCAACATCTTTTATAATTACGGTAAAACTCACAAAATAAATTTTCATAATCTTTAGTTGTTCATTTTTTCCTTAACTTCATTTCAATTACACGAAAACGGATAACACAAAGTATAAACACAAACTCAGAAACAAAGTGGGGGCTTGCGACTACAGAAGAACTGATATAGTCCGTACGTTGAAAAATAACTAGATGGGCCTGCGCGCGCAACGAACTTTGCCTGCAATTATTTCGAAAATGACGCTCTAATTAAAAAAAAACTATTCTGAAAAATCTTCTTATTTTCTACAAAGGTATCACCTGCTTCTCGGTTGTACCACCATTTTTTGAACACCCTGTATATTGTATATGTCGAAGGGTCCATTGGTGGAGCATCCTCGGGGCCGGACTCCATCCCAACAGCTTCCGGTGGAGCGGACAGTTTGGCGGGTTTGCGTTTAGAAATAAGGCGCATCCCTCGTTATGGTCGACACGTTTATTCAACTCACTCTACAAACTATATCCGCGACGGAGTTTCCTCGCCTTGATCACTTTCGGAACTGCCTCCGTCCCACACCGGGCCCGCCGTCCGGGCCTCGTCCCCCCCCCAAAGGGAAAATACCCAGCACCGTTCTAAAACAACAAACAAAACCCAAAAAGGGGAAACCAAAACAATTCGATTAATTATTGTACCGTCCTTCATGGACGGGCACAGCTCGGACATCACCCTTGATGGCGACACTGCGACATATATATATATTGTAACACAAATGTTACCACAGACTCCCCTCCGCCCCCTGGCTCGAGGTCCCACAGGCCTTGAGTATCGAGTTTAGTATAGTCTGTAATGATAACTGCGTATCCTTAAGTATTGTAATCACCGATCTTTAGTGTTTTAGGTAAATTGTATATAGGATAAGATCCCTCCCCTCCACCCTTCCCTCCCTACCCCCCCCCCCCCCCCATCTCCACGTAAGGCACTGGCTCGAGGACCACCACCGAGGACATCACCCTGAACCAGCTACGAGGACTCAGCATCCCAGGATGGAGCAAGAAAGTGGCTACGTCGCCGAGGCAGCGGAAGGCAGGGATGGCATGGGCAGGAGGACCAGCTGATCCGACCACAGGGAAATGACGCCAGCACAGCCCACCACGACCGCCACGATTATGCAGCCCCGGTGCAGTCCCGTCACACGGGCAAGAAAAACGTCCCGTGTGACAGCGGCGGAGCCCTCTCCCTCCGAGTCCGCGGACGTGCCCGGGAGGACTTTGACAGGCCCTGGAGGCCGCCATGTTGACCGGCGCGCGCAGCCAACACGCGCGCCGGCGAAGCCAACACCGTGTTGCCGCCAAGAGGCCCT
This sequence comes from Cephus spinipes, assembly GCA_963971525.1. NCBI lineage: Eukaryota > Metazoa > Arthropoda > Insecta > Hymenoptera > Cephidae > Cephus > Cephus spinipes. The sequence goes on from OZ020576.1 coordinate 14,321,916, forward strand.
GGAAGGCCCGGCGGCGCTGCCAATTCAAAAGGACCAATGCCCTGCCAAGCCGGAACTGCCAACCAATGCCAGAGCGCGTAGCCTTCTCAGCTGAGAAGCCACCACCAATCATCGAGGCCCTGGAGGCCCACGAGGTCCGGGAATCGGAAAGAAGACGACACTTCGAGCCAGGCCAGAATAGCGAGCTAACGTGTGCGAATACTGAGTGCGAGTGTGGAAGTACGAAGTGCGATATTGAGTGTCTTGGATTACAGTGTGGATTATTTGCGTCAGTACTGAGTGATTGCAGTTTTCTTTTCCTTTTCTTGCCCCCTTTTTCCTTATCCCATTTCTAGTATTTGCTCATTAGATTTTGTAGGTCCCTTCAGGAAACCGTTAGCCGTCCCCACGTGGGCCGGCATTTCAGTAGTTTTAGTGTACTTCCGACGGGCCTTCCGCCCACCTACTCGAGGCCCGTGGTATATTGCGTGCGCCCTAGCTTTAGTATTTCTGCGTCCCCTTTAAAACCCTCCGTGCCCTTCCTTTTCCAACACCTGCCCTCTTCTCATCCCATAACCGAGGTAATTTCGTAAGAAGCCATTTTGAGTTCGGGAACCTTCCTCCCTGAGATCCCCTCACCTCTCCCGCCGCTAGCCCTGTCAGTCCCCAGAAGTAAACAAACGAGGACCTCTCGGGGTCACTCGTCGGTGCCACGCCGGAGAAGTAGCTGGCGCCCAGAAACCTTCCCCTCCACTCCCTCCGCCCCCCTTCTCACCCCCGAGTCCCGTTAAATCCCCGCGAGCACCCGCGTGCTTATTTTGCTTACGTGTTCTAGTCTAGTCTACGAATTATAAGTTTGATTATATTTTCTTTACTAGTATTGGTTTCTTTCTTTTCTCTGTTCTATTTTATCTTGTTTTTGCATTCGTTTTATCAATTATATTCTTTTCTTATTTTACCCCGTGTCCCCCTTTCTTTTCGCGTTCCCCTTCCCTTCTTTTCTAGAGATAGCTAATTACGGTCGACCCTGGATAGGAATACCCTAGCCAGCACGTCACAATATATATATTGTCTAAAACCAACCTCTTCTACATCACAAACATCTTCCACGATCATAAGCAGCAGAATCAAGGTAAGCATAATCAAATTATTATTGGTGACGGTACTCTTTAATTGTGTTGAATTATCATAAATGTTAGATTTTCTAAGTTCAATTATTTAGCTGATGGCGGGTTTTCATTTGTTTAGAAGCTTTAAAATCAATCCTATTAAATATCCAGTTCAATTCATCCTTCCCTTGGTAATTAGAGGCATAGCCCAATCCCGAGTAAAGTACGCAAGCATTGACTCAAAACAGGGCGAATTAATAGTATATTACGGTTCGGTAAAGGCACCAGTCTAAAGCCTCCATTCTGGTTCGGACGTAACAATAAATTCAAACAAATCGTTTCGAGTGATGCCCACTGGCACACAACCCGATTGCGCACACGCCCAGTTGGACACAAATCATTGGACACAACACGATTGGACACAGTGTCCATTCCATACAGCAAGATTGGACACAATGCCGATACGACACATTAGTTTTGGACACAGACCGTTTAGCATGCGATAACATTGGACACATTAGAACTGTGTCCAATCTTGTTGTGGCGAATTGGTTTCGTGTGTGATCTGGCTACGTAAGGACGGACCGTGAAATTGGACACAGATTGTTGTAGATAAATTTCAGATAATTCATTGGACACAAAGCTAGCTGCACAATAAGGTATATCGATGTAACCAGAACTCTGCAAGAAGTGAGGGAATGTGAACTGCTGTGGTACATTTATAATAAATTTATTATATATCTTCTAAAAATGATCTTCCAATATTTGTAACTTTACAAAGTGTTCGCGTCAAATAGGTAGCGATATTCGTCATCAGGCATAAATGAATTCTATGTTCAATGTTTCTTGTTAATGACTTGGTAATGCATTTTAATGAAATTTTTAATTATTATCTTAATTATAACATGATAATTTACACTAGCCAATGGGATTTATTCGTGAGTTAAAGGTCACACGTTTTGTAAAGAATACGACTATTGATGAATATTTTATAATAATGTTATAATGGGCCAGATTTTTACCCCGTAACCGTACAGAACAGTTATATGTCACAATACTATTTTTTCACTCATATTTGAATCCTTGATATTGCAGCTTTTTAATATGCATATACTATGTATTTAAATGCTGTTGGGATAAACTTATGAGCGTTCACTTCCCTATAATCTAGCATGTAACATTTCTATAATATCTTCAACATTATTTCAGAAAAGTACGTAAGAACCTGTTCCATTGATCTCGTATGTATAATATTTGTGCAGCTAGCTTTGTGTCCAATGAATTATCTGAAATTTATCTACAACTATCTGTGTCCAATTTCACGGTCCGTCCTTACGTAGCCAGATCGCACACGAAACCAATTCGCCACAACAAGATTGGACACAGTTCTAATGTGTCCAATGTTATCGCATGCTGAACAGTCTGTGTCCAAAACTAATGTGTCGTATCGGCATTGTGTCCAATCTTGCTGTGCGGAATGGACACTGTGTCCAATCGTGTTGTGTCCAATGATTTGTGTCCAACTGGGCGTGTGCGCAATCGGGTTGTGTGCCAGTGGGTACCCCCCTAAAAGCTTCATTATTTAGAGTTTCATCAAATTCTGGCCAATCTAAATCCATTTCTTTGTCGCTTTCTTCAAAATCACTCGGTAAAGGCTTGATCCGTCGTCTTGTTCGCACTCCAATAATAATATCTGAATCTACAGATTCTGCATCACTTTCACTTGTCTCTTCTAAATAACAATCGTCGAAATCGTCAGGAACATCAGACAGCACATCAGCATAATTATCTTCTAAAGTGTTCTGTCCTTCGTAACCTATTATCAGGGAATATTTACAACGTTACTAAAGTTATACACCGAAGTTCAGTGTGACGCTCTAAAAACAATTAAGCAACTAACGCTCTGAAAGGCTTTGCACATGACTTTCCAATAGCACTACGTTGATGTCACCGCAAATAACAAACGGGTTGCAAATGGCACCACGTAAGTATCACCGGCAAATAACGACCGGCTTCTTAATGGCACCACGTTGGTGTTACCGGACGTGAAAGTGTTAAGGGGGTCATCCCGTGTGAAGACCTTTTTTTTACGCGTTATTGAGGAATTTTTGTTTGGCGAACTAAATAAAAATACAACTGCAAAATTTTTACCACATATTTATTCACATTTTGAGCACACTTCACAATTTTTTCAGCCCAAAATCGTCGCTCATTGCTGAGGTACCCGACCACTTAGCCACTTATTTTCAAAAAACGTTTTTCTCTGTTACCACGATTGCAGGCGTTCTGCTTATCTGAAATTAAAAAATCAGACGGCATTTTAATCTGTGAAGTTTGAAATAGTCTTTGCACTAGGATTATCGAAAAATTTAGAAAAGTTAATTTTTGGCAACTTCTTGAACTCTTATCGTCAATTTTGGTGTTCTTTTTCACGACTTCTTCAGCATGGCAATAAAACGGCTTGATGAATTAGAATTATTCTAGTTTGCACAGTGTCTACATGAATACTGAATAAGTTCACAAAATTTCAAAAGAATTCGTTCGATAGATTTCGAGATATCGCGTCTACCGATATGAAAAAAATACCGTGTTAAGAAAAACGCGTTTAAAGGTTCAAATACGATTATCACCAATAAAATTCCGACTCACCCTCACTCTGTTATGCCTGGTTCATAAAGCGATCCTTCAGTTTCCTCGAAAAAGTCAGGTCACTCTTACATTTTCTGCATACTATATTTGTAGAAATAGCAGAAAAAACGGAAGCAAATTCCAGTATACAATACACAAAACTTGTGGCAGTTGACTCCAATCACCTGGCCTGTTCAGACCTGCACCTTCCAAACGGCTTCGAATATCGGAAAATCACTTCGCTCACATATTCTATACTATATTTGGATGCAATTTATGTAATGAAAAAAAAATCGATTTTTTGAACCAGTCACACGGGATGACCCCCTTGCATGCGGACATTTTGATTCGGTACAAGCTATACATGCGAAGATTCACCTATGCAAAAACGCAGTGTGGCACAAACAAAAAGATCGACTGTTTTGATCTTGCCGGTCAGGGGAGGCTCGTGCCAGGATGATTTTCGCGCATTCTCTACAGGGATTCATATCACTTACAAGGAATGTTACTTTAGTGTCCCCCTCCGATTTTGATGAAACTCAACTATGTTGTAGCGCATGAAAATCTAAGAGACACGTGTTTTTTTTATCGGCGGAAAAACGGTTTTAGGGGGTGAAATCAACCCCCAAATTTGGGCATGTCGACGGGTGGTAATACAGTTTCACGTAGAAGGAATCGTCCGATTTCAATGAAACAAAAACTAAAATGTTTCTCATCGCGAGTAGTGTAAAGTGCAACTAGACATTAAAAAAAAAAATTTCTCTTGAGGGGGTGAACCACCCCTTGATTATTACTTTCTTCACCCTATTTAAAAAACTTACGAATGGAATTCAATGAAATACGTACCATTTGAAAGAGGAAGGAAAATTAAAGTTGACATGTTTTTGCTTTTTTGCGGGATGTCACGTTTAAGGGGGTAAACCACCTCCTGCGTACCGATGCGTGCATTCCCATATAGGACCCTTTCTTGCGCAATTTAAAAGTGTAAATGCATTTAAAATATTCTCGTTAGTGACAATCGATGAACAATAAGTGAATATTAACGTATTACCCCTAATTAAGGGGGTAAACTACCCCCTCCGTACCTACCCCCTGCATACCGATGCACGGACTTCCATATAGGACCGCTCCTCGCGCAGTTTAAATGTGTAAATTAATTCAAAATATTCTTGTTACTGACAGTGGATAAACAATAAGTGAAAATTAACGCTTCATCCGTAATTAAGCGGGTAAGTTTATTTAGAGTTTGAATATCAATTAATGTAATAATCCTCCCACTCTGCACGCTTCCGCCTAGAGGTAAGTACGGTAGCTAGTTCACCATAGTACCAGTTTCTATTATTTTATATTTAAAATATATTTACACTCACTAATGATGGACGGAATGGTAAATAGTCTTTTATTTACCAATGTGAAGCGATATTTTTATCTGTATCCCGCGTCTATAAGACGAGAGCCGTTCGGCGAGCGGGAAACGATAGCAACGCCGAGCTATGCGTCGCGGAGAGGAAACGCGTGACGAGGCAGGAGAAGGGCCAGAGGCAGGAGAACTTCGTTAATTTTCACTTATTGTTTATCCATTGTCAGTAACAAGAATATTTTGAATTAATTTACACTTTTAAACTGCGCGAGAAGCGGTCCTATATGGAAGTCCGTGCATCGGTATGCAGGGGGTAGTTTACCCCCTTAATTAGGGGTAATACGTTAATATTCACTTATTGTTCATCGATTGTCACTAACGAGAATATTTTAAATGCATTTACACTTTTAAATTGCGCAAGAAGGGGTCCTATATGGGAATGCACGCATCGGTACGCAGGGGGTGGTTTACCCCCTTAAACGTTTTTGTTTCATTGAAATCGGACGATTCCTTCTAGGTGAAACTGCATTACCACCGGTCGACATGCCCAAATTTGGGGGTTGATTTCACCCCCTAAAACCGTTTTTCCGCCGATAAAAAAAACACGTGTCTCTTAGATTTTCATGCGCTACAACATAGTTGAGTTTCATCAAAATCGGAGGGGGACACTAATGTAACATTCCTTGTTAGTGCCCGAGTCACTGATGAAACCTGCTCTACGCAGAGACAATAGGTTGGCACGAAGATTCACCGCTCACAAAACAACACATCGTTCGTTTACTAAATCGAGTAAAACTTCGTCATTGCGTTCAGTCGCCCTGAAGCTAATACGTCAACTTGCTCTGACAAAATTGTGAGATACGTGGGTTGCGTGTTATCGCCCAGACAGGACTGAAGAATTCATGAACACGTGGCTTAGTCCTTATGAAGTTCATCCCTCTCCCTTACACAAAATTGCATTTGATTCGTTCTCAGGCTCCTTTTCGGATTCTAAGTGGTAGCGCAACGCGCTCCCTCAATAAAATGACGGTATTGTTATTTCCACATTCACGTCATAAATCGCGGTTAGTACGCGTAATTCTCGTTCGCGATTTTATTCTGGCTTGATCCCCTTCGTAGATCGAGTCAGGCTCTGAGGGTGCTCCAGGCATCCCTGCAGATATCTTTAAATTGCCAATTTGAATTTTTCAATTTCGACCTTAAAATTGGTATCAATGATTCTAAGAACCCTTGCACTCATGTGCTGGTAGCCAACGCGCCGAGTACGGCTGATAATTAACTGTATCATAGCACCTCGTCGGTAGTCAACGGTCCGAGCTCTATGACGATCCAGAGTTGGCGAAACGTATGAGCGAAGCTGGGCTGTCAGGTGGCGTCGAAGCGACAGCTGCTGATCGGAACGCGACTACGGCCCAGCGTTGTCCATACTCTCGTTCTGTCGTCGTTTCGACGTTAGGCTCTGCAACTCTCGCAACGTCGATTACCATCTCTCAGCCAACACTGGTTAATCGTCGCTCGTATATCGTTGGCCACTGCTTGGTAGATCCAAAGGTCAACCGACGCTCGGTGATAGGGCGGCATCTAACCAATAGCCGATGATCGAAACGCGATTGTAGCCCAACGTTATCCAAACTCGCATTCGACCACCACGTCGATGTTAGAACCTACAGCTCGCACAAAGTTAGCTATTATGATTTTGTCGGCACTGGCTATTTGCCGCCGGAGTATAATTGGCCACCACCCCAGATCCAGAATCTAACCGACTCTCGGCCGTAGATCGGCAGCAGGTCGACAGTATACGATAAGTGCTCGACTGTGTGCCGGCGATGTCGGGTGATAGAGATAAATTATGGCGGATAAAAGAAAATCATCATACAGTCTCGTAAGAGAGTATCGTTCTCTCAATAATGTGGAAGGCAAACTCGACACTCTTGATCATCATCTAACACATTAGAGAAAAAATAATTCATTGACTAATATAACTTTTATCTCTATGTATAACAAAACGGCCAGTAGGAGCTGAGTTTCAGCCATGAACGTAGGGCCAATACTGGCGTCAGGTCGCATATTATCCTCTAGACCTAAAATGGACGCTAAATCGAAGTTGGTAGCGTCGAATATTCGTGAAGAAAATTATCAGGATTGCCCTAAGTTAACTTAGAGCCTTACCAAGCTTTAATGTAGATACCATAATATGGATTTCCATATCACTGCCAATTAGGGACCTAATAAGGAAATTCTAGGGTTGCATGGCGAAATTTAATGGGGCCATACTAGGCCAATTAATTGAGGGCCTGGTTAGGCTTAATCATGATATCAAGTACGCAAATCAGTAATAATTTTGCCAGATAAGGGACTCGTAAGGCAATTATAGAGTTCCATGACGAAACTTGATAGGGCCTTGAGAGGTTAACTACCTACGGGACCAGTCAGGCTTCTCCATGGTATCAAGTACACCAATTAATATACCAAGTTTCGCATCCAAAACAAGTCATTTTTTATATTTTGGTATGGCATATTGGATCCACTATTTTGAATTTCTTAACTTTAAGTTCAGATTCGAAATCAAAAACCTCAAAAACCCTCCGAGTACCGAATTTCAATTAAATCTGCCTGATATCTCTGTTATTACTCTCTATTATTACTGTAACTGTTATTCTAGATGCAATTATTGTGGAATTTAAATTTAAGAAATTGACATAGTCGATTTCGTCTAGTGATTAGCGTGCTGGTAGTTAGGTAGTTAAGTAATTAGGTAGGTCGCGCAGGTCCTATGTTTGAATTCTGTAAATATTACCTCTCGGAGAGCATATTATGAAAATGTAAAATTTCTTCTTTTTTTGCAATATTAATAAAATAATATTATTAATATTACTATATAATCACCCCTTGCGAAAATTACGTCCTGGAATTAATGATTAACTTTCATATTGGTTATATTAATCAATTGAATAGTAGTGGAATCGTGTACAGGCCCTCAACATTTAGCCTTGTAAGGTCCCGAAGAAAAAAGCGTGACCGTCCTTCAAGAAATCTTATAAGGCTTTCACGTAAGGCCCCTGAGAGAATTAGGGAATATTAACAGGTTCGGCGTCGCGTTACCCAGATCTGGGTGACGGGTGTGCTTCCGTGGGTGCCCCGTCACTCACATATGGGTGACGCTTCTCTTATTCAAGTTAATAGGATTTTCAGTTGGATTTTTAAACGGAATGTAATGGAATGGGCATTGAAATACAAATATAGGATATACAACATAAAAATATAAACTTTTTACTAATTTACATTTCGAATAACATAGTACATCAAGAAACTCGGTCGAGTCTCGCGCCAAGTACAGGCAACCGGCTGTACAGGGCACAGCTCGCCGAGACTCTTTACTTGAGTCAACTCTTATACCTGTGTTTGGAACGAAATATCTTATTAACCGCTATACATGAGAAAAAGTTATTGATACATTCACTATAGGAATTGAGGGTCCTGAATTGATTGCCACCACGTTCAATACGATTAGTATACGAGATCAGGGCGTATTGAGATGGCGAGCGAGATGATTTTATTTCAGTTCCGTCGTCGTCGTCGTCGTCGTCGTCGTCGTCGTCGTCGTCGTCGTCGTCGTCGTCGTCGTCGTCGTCGTCGTCGTCTTCGCACGTCCATCGCATTTTTTACACGACAGATGGCGCTGACTGCTGTGCCTTCTTTACCTATTTGTACTCTGTATGGTGTTAGTAATTTACGAATACACAACACAATCAAATACATTTTATACGTGAAGCTACCGTTCATACCGAATTTCTAGTTAGTATAAGGCTGCTTTCACAACAGTATAGAATTATTCAGTTTTTAATAGCATTCATGTGCAGCGCGCGTATATGGGTGTATGTATAATTGTATATGTGTGTTACGGCATAGTTCCTCGTATTTTAGTTGACAGTTTATCCAACTGTTCTGCTTCTTAATTTTCTGTATCTAGATGGCGGACGTGGAAGTCCAGGGTGTCCAGCCATTCCGCTTCGTAGTTTCATGTGTCCAGGTGTCGGATGTGGAAGTTCAGGGTGTCCAGGTATTCCGCTTCGTAGTTTCATGTGTCCAGGTGTCGGATGTGGAAGTTCAGGGTGTCCAGGTATTCCGCTTCGTAGTTTTCTGTATCTAGGTGTCGGACGTGGAAGTCTAGGGTGTCCAGGTATTCCGCTTCGTAGTTTTCTGTATCTAGGTGTCGGATGTGGAAGTCCAGGGTATCCAGGTATTCCGCTTCGTAGTTTTAGGTATCTAGGTGCCGGATGTGGAAGTTCAGGGTGTCCAGGTATTCCGCTTCGTAGTTTTCTGTATCTAGGTGCCGGATGTGGAAGTTCAGGGTGTCCTGGTATTCCGCTTCGTAGTTTTCTGTATCTAGGTGTCCGATGTGGAAGCCCATGGTGTCCAGGTATTCCGCTTCGTAGTTTTCGGTATCTAGGTGCCGGATGTGGAAGTTCAGGGTGTCCAGGTATTCCGCTTCGTAGTTTTCTGTATCTAGGTGCCGGATGTGGAAGTTCAGGGTGTCCAGGTATTCCGCTTCGTAGTTTTCCGTATCTAGGTGTCCGATGTGGAAGCCCATGGTGTCCAGGTATTCCGCTTCGTAGTTTTCTGTATCTAGGTGTCGGATGTGGAAGTCCAGGGTGTCCAGGTATTCCGCTTCGTAGTTTTCTGTATCTAGGTGTCGGATGTGGAAGTCCAGGGTATCCAGGTATTCCGCTTCGTAGTTTTCTGTATCTAGGTGCCGGATGTGGAAGTTCAGGGTGTCCAGGTATTCCGCTCCGTAGTTTTCTGTATCTAGGTGCCGGATGTGGAAGTTCAGGGTGTCCAGGTATTCCGCTTCGTAGTTTTCTGTATCTAGGTGTCCGATGTGGAAGTCCAGGGTTTCCAGGTATTCCGCTTCGTAGTTTTCTGTATCTAGGTGTCGGATGTGGAAGTCCAGGGTATCCAGGTATTCCGCTTCGTAGTTTTCTGTATCTAGGTGCCGGATGTGGAAGTTCAGGGTGTCCAGGTATTCCGCATCGTAGTTTTCTGTATCTAGGTGTCCGATGTGGAAGCCCAGGGTGTCCAGGTATTCCGCTTCGTAGTTTTCTGTATCTAGGTGTCGGATGTGGAAGTCCAGGGTATCCAGGTATTCCGCTTCGTAGTTTTCTGTATCTAGGTGCCGGATGTGGAAGTTCAGGGTGTCCAGGTATTCCGCTCCGTAGTTTTCTGTATCTAGGTGCCGGATGTGGAAGTTCAGGGTGTCCAGGTATTCCGCTTCGTAGTTTTCTGTATCTAGGTGTCCGATGTGGAAGCCCAGGGTGTCCAGGTATTCCGCTCCGTAGTTTCCTGCATCTAGGTGTCAGACGTGGATGTTCAGGTTGTCCAGGTATTCCGCTTCGTAGTTTTCTGTATCTAGGTGTCCGATGTGGATGTCCAGGGTTTCCAGGTATTCCGCTTCGTAGTTTTCTGTATCTAGGTGTCGGATGTGGAAGTCCAGGGTGCCCAGGTATTCCGCTTCGTAGTTTTCTGTATCTAGATGTCGGATGTGGAAGTTCAGGGTGCCCAGTTATTCCGCTCCGTAATTTCTTGTATCTAGGTACTGGATGTGGAAGTTCAGGGTGTCCAGGTATCCCGCTTCGTAGTTTTCTGTATCTAGGTGCCGGATGTGGAAGTTCAGGGTGTCCAGGTATTCCGCTCCGTAGTTTTCCGTATCTAGGTGTCCGATGTGGAAGTCCAGGGTTTCCAGGTATTCCGCTTCGTAGTTTTCTGTATCTAGGTGTCGGATGTGGAAGTCCAGGGTATCCAGGTATTCCGCTTCGTAGTTTTCTGTATCTAGGTGCCGGATGTGGAAGTTCAGGGTGTCCAGGTATTCCGCATCGTAGTTTTCTGTATCTAGGTGTCCGATGTGGAAGCCCAGGGTGTCCAGGTATTCCGCTTCGTAGTTTTCTGTATCTAGGTGTCGGATGTGGAAGTCCAGGGTATCCAGGTATTCCGCTTCGTAGTTTTCTGTATCTAGGTGCCGGATGTGGAAGTTCAGGGTGTCCAGGTATTCCGCTCCGTAGTTTTCTGTATCTAGGTGCCGGATGTGGAAGTTCAGGGTGTCCAGGTATTCCGCTTCGTAGTTTTCTGTATCTAGGTGTCCGATGTGGAAGCCCAGGGTGTCCAGGTATTCCGCTCCGTAGTTTCCTGCATCTAGGTGTCGGATGTGGAAGTCCAGGGTGTCCAGGTATTCCGCTTCGTAGTTTTCTGTATCTAGGTGTCGGATGTGGAAGTCCAGGGTATCCAGGTATTCCGCTTCGTAGTTTTCTGTATCTAGGTGCCGGATGTGGAAGTTCAGGGTGTCCAGGTATTCCGCTCCGTAGTTTTCTGTATCTAGGTGCCGGATGTGGAAGTTCAGGGTGTCCAGGTATTCCGCTTCGTAGTTTTCTGTATCTAGGTGTCCGATGTGGAAGTCCAGGGTTTCCAGGTATTCCGCTTCGTAGTTTTCTGTATCTAGGTGTCGGATGTGGAAGTCCAGGGTATCCAGGTATTCCGCTTCGTAGTTTTCTGTATCTAGGTGCCGGATGTGGAAGTTCAGGGTGTCCAGGTATTCCGCATCGTAGTTTTCTGTATCTAGGTGTCCGATGTGAAAGCCCAGGGTGTCCAGGTATTCCGCTTCGTAGTTTTCTGTATCTAGGTGTCGGATGTGGAAGTCCAGGGTATCCAGGAATTCCGCTTCGTAGTTTTCTGTATCTAGGTGCCGGATGTGGAAGTTCAGGGTGTCCAGGTATTCCGCTCCGTAGTTTTCTGTATCTAGGTGCCGGATGTGGAAGTTCAGGGTGTCCAGGTATTCCGCTTCGTAGTTTTCTGTATCTAGGTGTCCGATGTGGAAGCCCAGGGTGTCCAGGTATTCCGCTCCGTAGTTTCCTGCATCTAGGTGTCAGACGTGGATGTTCAGGTTGTCCAGGTATTCCGCTTCGTAGTTTTCTGTATCTAGGTGTCCGATGTGGATGTCCAGGGTTTCCAGGTATTCCGCTTCGTAGTTTTCTGTATCTAGGTGTCGGATGTGGAAGTCCAGGGTGCCCAGGTATTCCGCTTCGTAGTTTTCTGTATCTAGATGTCGGATGTGGAAGTTCAGGGTGCCCAGTTATTCCGCTCCGTAATTTCTTGTATCTAGGTACTGGATGTGGAAGTTCAGGGTGTCCAGGTATCCCGCTTCGTAGTTTTCTGTATCTAGGTGCCGGATGTGGAAGTTCAGGGTGTCCAGGTATTCCGCTCCGTAGTTTTCCGTATCTAGGTGCCGGATGTGGAAGTTCAGGGTGTCCAGGTATTCCGCTTCGTAGTTTTCTGTATCTAGGTGTCCGATGTGGAAGTCCAGGGTTTCCAGGTATTCCGCTTCGTAGTTTTCTGTATCTAGGTGTCGGATGTGGAAGTCCAGGGTATCCAGGTATTCCGCTTCGTAGTTTTCTGTATCTAGGTGCCGGATGTGGAAGTTCAGGGTGTCCAGGTATTCCGCTTCGTAGTTTTCTGTATCTAGGTGCCGGATGTGGAAGTTCAGAGTGTCCAGGTATTCCGCATCGTAGTTTTCTGTATCTAGGTGTCCGATGTGGAAGCCCAGGGTGTCCAGGTATTCCGCTTTGTAGTTTTCTGTATCTAGGTGTCGGATGTGGAAGTCCAGGGTGTCCAGGTATTCCGCTTCGTAGTTTTCTGTATCTAGGTGTCGGATGTGGAAGTCCAGGGTATCCAGGTATTCCGCTTCGTAGTTTTCTGTATCTAGGTGCCGGATGTGGAAGTTCAGGGTGTCCAGGTATTCCGCTCCGTAGTTTTCTGTATCTAGGTGCCGGATGTGGAAGTTCAGGGTGTCCAGGTATTCCGCTTCGTAGTTTTCTGTAGCTAGGTGTCCGATGTGGAAGTCCAGGGTTTCCAGGTATTCCGCTTCGTAGTTTTCTGTATCTAGGTGTCGGATGTGGAAGTCCAGGGTATCCAGGTATTCCGCTTCGTAGTTTTCTGTATCTAGGTGCCGGATGTGGAAGTTCAGGGTGTCCAGGTATTCCGCATCGTAGTTTTCTGTATCTAGGTGTCCGATGTGGAAGCCCAGGGTGTCCAGGTATTCCGCTTCGTAGTTTTCTGTATCTAGGTGTCGGATGTGGAAGTCCAGGGTATCCAGGTATTCCGCTTCGTAGTTTTCTGTATCTAGGTGCCGGATGTGGAAGTTCAGGGTGTCCAGGTATTCCGCTCCGTAGTTTTCTGTATCTAGGTGCCGGATGTGGAAGTTCAGGGTGTCCAGGTATTCCGCATCGTAGTTTTCTGTATCTAGGTGTCCGATGTGGAAGCCCAGGGTGTCCAGGTATTCCGCTTCGTAGTTTTCTGTATCTAGGTGTCGGATGTGGAAGTCCAGGGTATCCAGGTATTCCGCTTCGTAGTTTTCTGTATCTAGGTGCCGGATGTGGAAGTTCAGGGTGTCCAGGTATTCCGCTCCGTAGTTTTCTGTATCTAGGTGCCGGATGTGGAAGTTCAGGGTGTCCAGGTATTCCGCTTCGTAGTTTTCTGTATCTAGGTGTCCGATGTGGAAGCCCAGGGTGTGCAGGTATTCCGCTCCGTAGTTTCCTGCATCTAGGTGTCAGACGTGGATGTTCAGGTTGTCCAGGTATTCCGCTTCGTAGTTTTCTGTATCTAGGTGTCCGATGTGGATGTCCAGGGTTTCCAGGTATTCCGCTTCGTAGTTTTCTGTATCTAGGTGTCGGATGTGGAAGTCCAGGGTGCCCAGGTATTCCGCTTCGTAGTTTTCTGTATCTAGATGTCGGATGTGGAAGTTCAGGGTGCCCAGTTATTCCGCTCCGTAATTTCTTGTATCTAGGTACTGGATGTGGAAGTTCAGGGTGTCCAGGTATCCCGCTTCGTAGTTTTCTGTATCTAGGTGCCGGATGTGGAAGTTCAGGGTGTCCAGGTATTCCGCTCCGTAGTTTTCCGTATCTAGGTGCCGGATGTGGAAGTTCAGGGTGTCCAGGTATTCCGCTTCGTAGTTTTCTGTATCTAGGTGTCCGATGTGGAAGTCCAGGGTTTCCAGGTATTCCGCTTCGTAGTTTTCTGTATCTAGGTGTCGGATGTGGAAGTCCAGGGTATCCAGGTATTCCGCTTCGTAGTTTTCTGTATCTAGGTGCCGGATGTGGAAGTTCAGGGTGTCCAGGTATTCCGCTTCGTAGTTTTCTGTATCTAGGTGCCGGATGTGGAAGTTCAGAGTGTCCAGGTATTCCGCATCGTAGTTTTCTGTATCTAGGTGTCCGATGTGGAAGCCCAGGGTGTCCAGGTATTCCGCTTCGTAGTTTTCTGTATCTAGGTGTCGGATGTGGAAGTCCAGGGTGTCCAGGTATTCCGCTTCGTAGTTTTCTGTATCTAGGTGTCGGATGTGGAAGTCCAGGGTATCCAGGTATTCCGCTTCGTAGTTTTCTGTATCTAGGTGCCGAATGTGGAAGTTCAGGGTGTCCAGGTATTCCGCTCCGTAGTTTTCTGTATCTAGGTGCCGGATGTGGAAGTTCAGGGTGTCCAGGTATTCCGCTTCGTAGTTTTCTGTATCTAGGTGTCCGATGTGGAAGCCCAGGGTGTCCAGGTATTCCGCTCCGTAGTTTCCTGCATCTATGTGTCAGACGTGGATGTTCAGGTTGTCCAGGTATTCCGCTTCGTAGTTTTCTGTATCTAGGTGTCCGATGTGGAAGTCCAGGGTTTCCAGGTATTCCGCTTCGTAGTTTTCTGTATCTAGGTGTCGGATGTGGAAGTCCAGGGTGCCCAGGTATTCCGCTTCGTAGTTTTCTGTATCTAGGTGTCGGATGTGGAAGTTCAGGGTGCCCAGTTATTCCGCTCCGTAATTTCTTGTATCTAGGTACTGGATGTGGAAGTCCAGGGTGTCCAGGTATTCCGCTTCGTAGTTCTTTGTATCTAGGTGTCGGATGTGGAATTCCAGGGTGTCCATGTATTCCGCTCCGTAGTTTTCTGTATCTAGGTGTCGGATGTGGAAGTCCAGGGTGTCCAGGTATTCCGCTACGTAGTTTTCTGTATCTAGGTGTCGGATGTGAAAGTTCAGGGTGTCCAGGTGTTCCGCTCCGTAGTTTCTTGTATCTAGATGTCGGACGTAGAAGTTCAGAAAATTGTGCAACAAGCTTTGGCGCTTCGCTCAAACTATAGTATCCTCTTTGATGTTCGCACGGCCTGAGGTACAAGGCCTGAAATAATGCAGCACACTCTCCTCTCTTACGTTTACCACACGGCTTCAACAAGCTGGACACCATTAACGACGCTTATATGCATTGAAGATTACATTTTCTTTAAAAATTTGTACATGTCTTTATGCATTTCTGGAAAAAGGGACTTACAAATTAAATTTATGTGCCATTAAACATTTTCGACACCGCAATATATTTTTCTGATTAGCAACATCATAATGCATTTACATTTTATATCTGTGGCGATATAGATTTCAGTGCTTAATACTGCTGTGTCCCGTTGAACAACAAAAACTTGTGATATCCCCCAAAAAACTCTTACGTGTAAAAAACTACGCCAAGTACAGGAGTGCTGTGTATTCCTCTAATAAAAAGTATTGATATCAGATTATTGAGGTCAAGTACATAAGTCACTACATGTTTGCCTATTATATGATCTAGCACTGGCCCATCATTTTAATTGTATTTTCAAAATTTCCTATAACGTTTTCACTACTCTTTTACATTACTACTGTTTCTCGTAGTTGATTATGAATTAATGATTATTTAATAATTAATAAAACTTTAGCTGATTCCTTATCGAGTACTACTTGGCGGGTCCGTGCCAGTAATTCCAAAGTACTTACTTTGAACGTACTAATAGTATCCTAAAATTATATGTTTGTTATTAAGATTTTACCGTGATTATTATTAACTAGTTATCGTTAATAAGCTCTATATAGAAAGTTGACATTGGTTTTGAGATTAATAACTGGCATAATGAACGCAAATTTATATCAAGAAATGCATGGACCCGCCAAGTAGTACTCGATAAGGAATCAGCTAAAGTTTTATTAATTATTAAATAATCATTAATTCAGAATCAACTACGAGAAACAGTAGTAATGTAAAAGAGTAGTGAAAACGTTATAGGAAATTTTGAAAATACAATTAAAATGATGGGCCAGTGCTAGATCATATAATAGGCAAACATGTAGTGACTTATGTACTTGGCCTCAATAATCTGATATCAATACTTTTTATTAGAGGAATACACAGCACTCCTGTATTTGGCGTAGTTTTTTACACGTAAGTGTTTTTTGGGGGATTGCTCATTCTTTGACGATAATTTCATCGATTTATAGCGCAACTCACTGAAATCACTATTCTCGCCGTGCTATACAGACGCGAAAAGGGGGACTCTATGCATGTGGTACAACAATTCTATAACGCCGGACGAGAAACTGACGCTGTTAAGAGATTGATACTCTTGGAGATGTCAATTAGCCCAAGTTATGCATGCATCAGATAAATAATTTTTTTAATCTTTAATGTGAACCCAGGAGAGTATAAAACTTGAATGATGTAAATGACGAATACATAAGCCCGTATTCACAACTCGCTCTTAAAGTCACTAACAGAGTCGCTTGTAGTTAAAAGTCACTAAGAAAAAATTTAAAAGCGCGCTGTTAGCACTAAAAGCGAGTTCTGAATACGGGCTATAGAGTTAGATATTCTGAAAAAAAAGATAGTGTTCATGAAATGAAAAAACTTGCATGAAGGGAAATATTTAGCATATCTTAACAGGAACGAGAAACGATGAGGGATGTACAGGAAAGTCACTACCCACGAATTTAATATATAACAACGTATTTACTTTTCGCAATGTTTTATATTTCATTAAAAATACGTATAACTGATGTGAAGACAACCCGACATTTTGGACATGTCTTCACTTCCTCGCCACACAGAACCGCTGCGCATGTGCCGCAGCAGCAGTTGTGTCCACATGGTACAAAGCCATGGGATATATCATTTCCCATGCAAATGATACACTTGGACGCTGAAAAAAGGAAAAAAATAATTAGTGTATCTCAATATTTTATTAAATACTAATTAATATGTGTCAACTAAGATTATCACCGGCTTGTTTTTTAAATAGCTCAAACCATATATTTTATTTAACATATTTTCTGTTATTTATAATGGTGCATTATTGCCGAATCTTTCAATATTTCACGTATGCATTTTGAAGAAATAAAGTAACACTACTCCGCATGTGTAGAAATAATAATGGCGCAAAGTAAACTCCGATCATCAACTGCAGCTTAAACATCATCGTCCACAACCACGCTTCGAAAAATGTGGGCAAAAGCACACAACTACACTATCTTGAGGCATAGTAGAGGCGTGCTCTCGGCTGCATTACTGCATGCATACGACACGTCCAAACTGAATCAAAGATCGTGAAATGTTAATCCAACTTTGGCTGGTACTTTACTGTGATATTTATAGATAATTTCAATAGTTCAGTTTACATATTACTTTTCACACAATGCGCAGTTAAAAATACAATTGAGATTTTAGTTAATGTAATATTCAGTTCTCAATCGTAGCTTGAACAGCATCATCCGCATCCACTCTCCGAAAAAAGCGGGCAAAAGCATACAATTCCACTACACTGTAAGTATAGCAGACGCGTGCTTTCGGCTGCAGTACTGCAAGCATATGATACACCCAAACTTGATTGGGAAATCAAAAGTTACACTAATTGCTACTGACTTATTACTTTACGTTTACGTATACTGCAGAGTTGAAAATGCAATAGACGTGCAAATTATACTATTATCATTAATCGTAGCTTGAAATCATCGTCAGCATCCACGCTTCCAAAAACGCGGGCAAAAGCATACGATTACACTATACAAAAAGCATAGCAATCGCGTACTCTCGGATGCATTACTGCATGCATACGACATATTCAAATATGATTAATGACATACAATTTGTTACTGTAACTCTTCAAAATATTATTCCTTATTTTCGGATCGTACTTTTACCGATGTTGGAAAAAGGGGGATTTCATTTATAACATACACTAGTAACATTGACACAAAATTGAATGATACAAAATAGATTTACTACATTCCACTATTGACGTTTCTATTTCAAACTTATAATTACAATTCCATATTGAATATTACATTGTTCGTTTATTTGAAAACTCTTATACTGAGATATTTTTTATCCCCAAAAAACACTTACGTGTAAAAAACTACGCCAAGTACAGGTGTGCTGTGTATTCCTCTAATAAAAAGTATTGATATCAGATTATTGAGGCCAAGTACATAAGTCACTACATGTTTGCCTATTATATGATCTAGCACTGGTCCATCATTTTAATTGTATTTTCAAAATTTCCTATAACGTTTTCACTACTCTTTTACATTACTACTGTTTCTCGTAGTTGATTATGAATTAATGGTTATTTAATAATTAATAAAACTTTAGCTGATTCCTTATCGAGTACTACTTGGCGGGTCCGTGCAATTCTTGATATAAATTTGCATTCATAATGCCAGTCATTAAACTCAAAACCAATGTCAACTTTCTATATAGAGCTTATTAACGATAACTCGTTAATAATAATCACGGTAAAATCTTAATAACAAACATAATTTTAGGATACTATTAGTACGTTCAAAGTAAGTATTTTGGAATTTCTGGCACGGACCCGCCAAGTAGTACTCGATAAGGAATCAGCTAAAGTTTTATTAATTATTAAATAACCATTAATTCATAATCAACTACGAGAAACAGTAGTAATGTAAAAGAGTAGTGAAAACGTTATAGGAAATTTTGAAAATACAATTAAAATGATGGGCCAGTGCTAGATCATATAATAGGCAAACATGTAGTGACTTATGTACTTGGCCTCAATAATCTGATATCAATACTTTTTATTAGAGGAATACACAGCACACCTGTACTTGGCGTAGTTTTTTACACGTAAGTGTTTTTTGGGGATATCACAAGTTTTTGTTGTTCAACGGGACATAGACGCTCTAAGCACTGAAATCTATATTGTCACAGATATAAAATGTAAATGCATTATGATGTTGCTAATCAGAAAAATATATTGCGGTGTCGAAAATGTTTAATGGCATATAAATTTAATTTGTAAGTTCCTTTTTCTAGAAATGCATAAAGACATATACAAATTTTTAAAGAAAATGTAATCTTCAATGCATATAAGCGTCGTTAATGGTGTCCAGCTTGTTGAAGCCGTGTGGTAAATGTAAGAGAGGAGAGTATGCTGGATTATTTCAGGCCTTGTACCTTAGGCCGTGCGAACATCAAAGAGGATACTACAGTTTGAGCGAAGCGCCAAAGCTTGTTGCACACTTTTCTGGACTTCTACGTCCTACACTTAGGTACAAGAAACTACGGAGCGGAAAACCCTGGACTTCCACATCCAACACCTGGACACAGGAAACTACGGAGCGGAACATCCGGACACCCTGGACTTCTACATCCGACACCTAGATGCAGAAAACTACGAAGCGGAATACCTGGACACCCTGGACTTCCACGTCGGCCATCTAGATATAGAAAACTACGAAGCAGAACAGTTGGACAATCTGTCACCTAAAATACGAGGAATTATGCCGAAGCATACATATACATACACCCATATACGCGCGCTGCACATGAATGCCATTAAAAACTGGATAATTCTATACTGTTGTGAAAGCACCCTTATACTAACTGGAAATTCGGTATGAACGGTAGCTTCACGTATAAAATGTATTTGATTGTATTGTGTATTCGTAAATTACTACCACCATACAGAGTACAAATAGGTAAAGAAGGCACAGCAGTCAGCGCCATCTGTCGTGTAAAAAATGCGATGGACGTGCGAAGACGACGACGACGACGACGACGACGACGACGACGACGACGACGACGGAACTGAAATAAAATCATCTCGCTCGCCATCTCAATACGCCCTGATCTCGTATACTAATCGTATTGAACGTGGTGGCAATCAATTCAGGACCCTCAATTCCTATAGTGAATGTATCAATAACTTTTTCTCATGTATAGCGGTTAATAAGATATTTCGTTCCAAACACAGGTATAAGAGTTGACTCAAGTAAAGAGTCTCGGCGAGCTGTGCCCTGTACAGCCGGTTGCCTGTACTTGGCGCGAGACTCGACCGAGTCTCTTGATATTTGAAGGAAATGACAACTGTCTCCTGCTTTTATTTTACCCTTATAGAAAATTTACCAATATAGAAATTCTTCGATCACTCGAAACATTAGAAATATGAAAAAGAATTATATCCATATCTGATATCCTACACCCTCACATATGTTGCTCTTAGTAATGAAATTTAGTGCTAATCTAAAAGTTATGTATCTATGCATAACAAAAAGTAAATAAATTTGCCCATTGCATGTAGCACGAATTAATAATAAATTCGATTCGGCGAAGACCGATCCGGCGAATGTCTTTAAAACAGTTAAATGAAAATTGAGAATAGAAAAATTTCTAATTAAATTTATATCGAAGATAAATATGAAAATGAGCAAAACTTCGAGTGGTGAAATATCAAATCGACAACAGTTTGAAAGTGTGAGGGTCAACATATCGAACGACCAAAATATAGAATGGCTAATATTTAAAAATTGCAGAATGCCCAATATTTTCGAATAACACATCTTTTACTATTTTAATATTGACCATCTGAAATTTCTAAATATTAGCCATTCTACATTTTAACTCTCACCCGTACATTTAATATAACGCGTATAAAATGTACATAGAATATTCTTAAATATGCGTGTTAATACCTCGCGAAATTTGTAAGTCCTTCGCAATCACAATCACTACGAAACTATGTTTTTGAAAATATATCAAGTTTATCACCAGGACAAACCACTGATCGATCGAAACGTAGTTGCGTTAGATAAGTCTTATCCATCTGCAAGACTCCGTAGAAACGCGTATTGTCTCTCGTACAACTTTCCGGACGCGTCTACTACAGATAGGTGGCAAATCATTTTTTTTTTTTTAGAAGGATGAAGATCGCCGCTGAGACAACTGTGACGTGCAGGGCGTTATTACGCGTCCAACGAAGTTAATCTCCCACGCTACGCGTAGAAGTTTATATTTATTTTTGTTTTGGGTAAGCTCTTGACTGCCGTCCTATACAGGCCCGGTCCTTTGGATTGCCGCTAGGTGGAGGAATTGGTGTATGGTCTTTCTAAATCAATGATGCAGTAATCCCAATGAAATGATTCGAATATATTGTTACAACCCAATTTTGCTTAAGTGCTAGTTATTAAAATAGAAAATAAAGAAAGTGCCGAATGGTCTTACAGCTAGGTTTACAATGGTCTCGTAATGCCGTGCCCACACTCACTCCTGCGTACTCACTCTCATACGTTCATTCGGCGTGCAACGCTGGATGTCAACGCTGCCCTTGGTGTTCGCAATTCTTCTTTACACGACTCGAGATCCTTCACTTTGGTAATCACTTAATCTACACGACAGTATTGTTCGTGGCAAAAATCAGAATACTAATATCTAACTCACATTGACTGATACGCTACGCGTGCAACTCGTAGGGCTCGATACGTCTTAATCGACTTACAAACGGCGATAGATAACAGTACGCGGAACTCCCGTGAGAATGATAGCCGCCGCGCGATGCAATTTGTGAGGAGCTATTCCAGCCCGAACTATGCGCTCTGGTGTGTATCTGGAGACTGATTTGCCTTCCCTGATTCATCCTACTTTCTGCTGAAAGTAGGTGGACAGGTAGGGGCAAATCTTACTAATTCAGCGGTTTTTACCCGCTCGCGTGAATCCTGGAATTTTCGGTTCACACGTTTAGGCACGTTCTTGGTGCGATAAGACCGGAAGCTAGCTTCCTCCCATTTTGCTGCAGTCGGCGTGATTTCTCTGTTGCATCGTATCGTATCTATGTGTATGCGAGATCCAGAATCTAAAGGCACGGCACGTGACACAACTCTTCTTATTGCCTTATGGTTTCATCTTGAGCTAAATAATTATCGTTTAATTTTAGATGTATGTGACTCGATGCATATTAAAATAGTTTCAGTTCGGTTTCTTTCGCGACGTGGGTGTATTCATTTTTGCTTCCTAAACTATTACGCTTAAAGCATGCCGTTGAGCTGCAAATACCAAGATCATCTTTTGAGCATCATCTCGGATAATACGATCACGTTTACACAATATAATATTGATGTAAGGTTACAAGTCGCATAGCGATGTGTGCCAAAACCACTTTCTGCTTGGGGGCGGAAATATTTAACATTGAAGAATCTTTTCAAATAAAGATTATGGAAGTCTCGTTTAGAGTTCTGATCTAGCGGTGAAACTAACGTTTGAACAGTCGCAATCCGAATATTTAAAAATATCGTCAAATCCTTACACAGATATGTCCTCCATTTATTCGACTACGCATGTGTAACATCGCTATGAAGCTATTTCTGTTGCAAATAAATAAAGTTTATTATAGTAATTGATCGATACGTAGTTGCGTTAGAATACTTGTGTCCATCTGCAAGACCTGGCAGAAACGCACATATACGCTACAACTATCCGGAAATCCAAAAATGAAGATCGCTGCCAGGACAAATCTTTTTATTACGATTTCACCTTACGATTTCATCTTGAGCTAAATACTTATCGTTTACTTTTAGAAGTACAAGACTGGATGCGTATTAAAATAGTTTCGGTTCGGTTTCTTGCGCGACGCGGTTTCTGCTTCCTAACCTATTACGCTCAAGCCATACCGGTAAGGCTGTAAATGACAAGTTCGTCTTTCGAGCATCATCTAGGATAATACGATCGCGTTTACACGATGTTATATTGTTATAAGATTACAAATCGCGGAACGATATGTGCCAATACCTTTATCCACTTTTCACCTGCGCGCGGAAAGATTCAGCTTTGATGAATATTTTTAAACAAATAATATGAAACCTTCGTCTAGTTTTCCGATCATGCGTTTCATGTTTCTTATGGTATCATTTTCAGTTTTCTCTATTTCACTTTAAATTATTCAGTTATACTCGGTGACGTGTGGGTAATTTTCAATTTTTTTTGTTTCGAATATATAGTTTTTAGATTTCTTCAAATACCATGGAGGAATGTATTAAATCAAATTTGTAACTACAATATTTTTGTCATGTTACCTTGAATTTTTCTATTCCTTCTTCGCCAACGTTTATGCCCATAGGGTCGTGGTGGTATACCACCGTTTTGGGCCTTCAATTGACGTCTCCTCTTTTTTCGCAGGTTCTTTTTCCTGCTTCGAGACGCTGCAAATGTTTTTGTTTATGCAAATTAATAACAAGAAACTCTCAGTGAGAATTTACATTGCATTTTACCGATTATATTACCTCCTGTACATCGTTCTTCTTCTCCTGCAACTGTTCCATCTTAAATAAAATATAAATATTTTATTTCAGAGGATTCTTTCAATTACTGATGTAAGAATTATCTAACTGAATCTTATAACTTTTTATAAGCGTCGGAGTCAAACATTTATCGATTTATTGCTGACTACCTCATATATGTAAGTCGATCTTAAAAGACAATAGTCGATCATTGAGAAGTGAAAATTAATACAAAGGTTACTTACTGCTGTTAGTGTCTCCAGTTACATGTATTATATTCGCCTCGTTTGTGACGAATACACGCCGCGCCTGCATGTTTTGGTGATCCTCTATGAAACCACCGTCTAGAATACAAGAAATAGTTAAGAATAATCAGATTAAATCATAATATTTTCAGAAAACCTTATGTGTTTCTATTGTCGTAAAATAACAGACTTTCCTGAATACACGATTTTCTAAAAAAAATGTCTACGTCTTTTAATTTGTTTTTTATTTTGAGGAGTGTTTGAAAACGAGAACATTTAAGATGTTTTCGTAAAAACATTTCCTATGATACGTAAGAAACTTAAGTTTCATGAAAAAATAGCTCTATTAAAACAATCATGAACCATTTTCGAAAAAGTATGTGTTATGTTATTCAATTGAATCAGAAAATTCAGTACATAAGGAAAAAATTAAGTTTTTGTGAAGGTGTTCAACAATTTTTGTCAAACTAAATCATAATGAACTTTTTTTACATATTCAAAATTAAGGTTTTTAATGTTTTAATATCTTGTCTAACAAGCCGTTACTCCATAGATAAGTTACTTACCACTATCAGAGTCCTCGGTAATATCGATTAATAAAGGTTCGGCCGGTGCGAATTCTTCCCTGCCAGCAAATTGTTGTAGACTCACGAGTTCTTCGTTTGCATCAACCTCGCGTCTCAACGCGACATCTTCGCTCTCAAGATCGCCCCCCGCCGTGAGTTCTTCGTTCGCATGAAGCTCGTCCCTCGCCGCGAGTTCTTCGTTCTGAAGCTCGAGTCTCGCCGCGACTTCCTCATTGAATTCACGCTCGAATCGCGCCACGAGTTCTTCTTCCGCCTCGTCTGGTAATGCTCGAACTACGGCATCTTCGTTACCATTATCTGTAGCATGAAAAATATGTAAATAACTGATCTATATTTATTGCTACAATTGCTCTACTTCGCAGTAATGTATAAAGTGGAACAATATTTTCTATTTCGAAATAACTTCTGGACGTCATTATAATTCGTAAAGTTCGAGCATACAAGATACTTATAACTTTTATACAGGATTCTATAATAGATATGCTGTTTGTAACTGCAAAAGTGCAATGGAAGATTAGGAGCAAAATGGTTCAGCTGATATTTAAGATCTAGTATTCGTCGTGAAGACGATAAAAACAGCGGAAAATGTGTAGCACATTTTGTAAATTTCTAACCCACTTTCATATTCAATCGAGGAATCTAAGCCTCGTCTTCAGTTTTACTGATGTAATATGTATTATTAGTCATAAGTATACTTTAGATATTTTTTTTAAATCGAACATTTATTTGAATGCTGAATGAATAACTTATGAAATTGGTTTAAAGGGTTAATGCATTTTATTACCATTTTCACTTTCAGACCCACCGGTCGACTGACTGGATTGAACTGGTTCTAATTCTGAAATAAATAAAGAAATCGACTATTGTCTATCTCTAATTGTTGAAATTGAAAAAAGTTGAATCTTTCCAAATGATTTGAAATAAGGTAAGGAAGATGTCTTGTGGTGCCATTTCATATGCTCGAAAAAGCATACGAAATACAGAAGCGAGATGGGCATTGCTCATACTAACCAATACTAGCGTGCTCTCGAAGCTAGAAGAACTAAAGAGCTCTCGAAAAATGCGGGCATAGAGAATAATTACATTTTGTTGAATGTAATTGCCTCTTATGACGGAAAAGATATAAATCGTATGAAACCTCCAAAAGCACTCGTTGTTATGATACCACAACACAACTGTTATTGGGTTATTATAACCTATTGCCGGAGACTTGAATTTAAAAAAATTTTTTGTCGTACTTAAAACAGTTTATAATTTACCTCCATCTTCCGAATGGAGCACATTTTCAGAATCATGTCCGTCATCGTAACGCTGTCCTTCGAAAATATGATGATCGTAGTCTGGGTCATCAACTTTAATAACAGTAATGAATAAGGAATATACATTTTTTTACTTCGGGAAATGTGAAATGCATAAAAGTATGATGATTTTATTTACCAGCAGGAGTATTGTCGACATTCTCTTCGATTTCTAATTCATCCTCTTCGGGACTGTTGGCGATTACGTCAAGTCGTTGCTGCAAGTGGCCTTTCAGATTTACCGCTAAATTCAAAAATTCTGCAGCTGTGATGTTTCGGGAATAGAGTTGTTTCCACGCTAATGAAAGTAATAGAAGTGATAATTAGAGATTATTTTTTATAATTTATTATTCATTATTTAGATTTGAAGCTAATCTTTGGGATTTATGAATACGTATGTATCTTTCCCTTATAAGCGGTCGAATAGCGCGGATGCCTTTTCACTGTCTTGCTGAGTCTGAGGCTGTGTGCGTCGTCTCTCGCTCTTGACGCCAGTTTCATCAGTTTAACTAGTAAAGAATAAATGTGAACATGTTGAAAATAGATATTAAATATAATCGTTTAGGATCTAAAAAAGAAATATAACCAAACAGATATTACAAATAGTGAGGAACGTACAAGAGATAGAGTCTTGAATAGTCATGCAGGCATTCAAGTTTTGATTCTCGTCTGAATGAAATGATTTTTTATTTTTATTGTTGACTTAATCTAGAAGAATAACATACCTATAAACGTCCAAGCACTCGGGTGCAGCCCCAATTCGTCTGCCAACACGCTATTGTACGACTCAACGACGTTGTTCGTACGCTTGGACAGACCGAAGACGGAGAAACCGGCCGGCTTCACTATTCTTAGCCACTGGCGCTGATAATAGGTGAAGAAGGTCTGGAATACTCTCTTCAATGTCGGTGATAAGGCGCTCTTCAAATCATGATACTCCGACTCTATCGAAGCTGCCGGCAAGTACGCCAAACCCATGACTTTCTTGATGAAGATTTTGGCGTCTTGGCTTCCTCGTATGTGCGCCGAGATTCCGAGCTTGTTGATTTTTTTCAACAAAGCCTTGACGACGCAATTTCAGAATTGGAAAACAAAACAAAAATGTATATACGACGAAAATGTTCCATAAACAAAGGAAAGGTACAGTCGAAATAAGATAATGAAGAAACGCATTGTTAAAATCGTTAAAAATAAATCGACGTGGAAGAAAGAATAAAATATTGATTTGCAGTGTTATTAGTGGAATATCGAGGAACTTTTCTACAGCATTGGTTTAAAAAAGGTGAAACTCAATTAATTTTAATGATTCTGTACAACGAAATCTCACTTTAAACATATCCATTGACTGTTATTTACTTCATTTGTTCATTACTATTCAATCACACAATCTAAATACCAAAGTAAAGGAAATTATATCTTATCAAAATCGATACTTACAAGGTGAGTATAAATTACATAAAGAGAAAAATTACTCTATAGCTGTGTCATGTATCTAAACCCAAAAGGTCGTATTTATGTGTTATGCGTCGAAAATGCCCATTATTGTTTTAGTTTATCTTTGTTACGTCCGACACGTCTTGGTTCCGAGGAGGAAGTACGTGGAGGGCGAACTTACTTATTTTTGGGATTCTTGCCACCTTAAAATGCTTATGCACACCCAACTGCTTTCTGCTGCTTCTTTTGGACTGATGTCGATTGATAATCAGGCTCGTTGTTTGATTATATATATACAGAGTGTATCACCAGGAATGCACGTTTGAGATTTGCGGTGAAACGCTGCACAATTTTGAAAATCTGATGTCACAACCATTGAATATTTTTTGATTGTGCATCGAATGGGCATATTATTATTGTTCGCTCAACTTCCGGTCGCAAATAAAAAAAATTATCTTCGCCATTTCAAATGATATTGAAACAAGTTAAATGCAAAAGTTGTAGAGCAAGAAAAAATAATAGAGATGAAAAAAAAATTCGGACGGATTGCACACATAATAAGAGAGATATTTGCGTCCGAATTTTTCTCATTTTTTGACAAATTTCTGATACTGGAGGAACGCCTTAGCTTCGTGCAGCAGCTTCACGCCGAACTCACGATTCGCAATTGTTTTGAGGTAAGCGTTCAGTCAGACGCAAACCCGTACAAGGTGGCTAAAACATACTACAATGCTATCTTTCATTACAAGTTAGAAGCCAAACTATTCCTGCTGTAGATTTCCGTGATCCTGGAAGTCGGTTTTCGAGTCTTCGTCTTCCTGGACGTGGATTTTCGAGACTTCGTGTTCCTCGTTGTAGATTTTGGAGTCCTCGTGTTCCTCGTTGTAGATTTTGGAACACGAACGTAGAACACGAGGACTCCAAAATCTACGACGAGGAACACGTAGACTCCAAAATCTACGACGAGGAACACGAGGACTCCGAAATCTACGACGAGGAACACGTAGACTCCAAAATCTACGACGACGAACACGTAGACTCCAAAATCTACGACGAGGAACACGAAGTCTCGAAAATCCACGTCCAGGAAGACGAAGACTCGAAAACCGACTTCCAGGATCACGGAAATCTACAGCAGGAATAGTTTGGCTTCTAACTTGTAATGAAAGATAGCATTGTAGTATGTTTTAGCCACCTTGTACGGGTTTGCGTCTGACTCAACGCTTATCTCAAAACAATTGCGAATCGTGAGTTCGGCGTGAAGCTGCTGCACGAAGCTAAGGCGTTCCTCCAGTATCAGAAATTTGTCAAAAAATGAGAAAAATTCGGACGCAAATATCTCTCTTATTATGTGTGCAATCCGTCCGAATTTTTTTTTCATCTCTATTATTTTTTCTTGCTCTACAACTTTTGCATTTAACTTGTTTCAATATCATTTGAAATGGCGAAGATAATTTTTTTTATTTGCGACCGGAAGTTGAGCGAACAATAATAATATGCCCATTCGATGCGCAATCAAAAAATATTCAATGGTTGTGACATCAGATTTTCAAAATTGTGCACCGTTTCACCGCAAATCTCAAACGTGCATTCCTGGTGATACACTCTGTATATGAAGATGGAAAATTTAGGTATTTGCGAAATGATTCTGAACAATGCCAATGTATATTGGTTAGTATGCAATATCTATTGTATTATAATGGATATTAAAATGAACATAGAAATGAATATAAAAGTGAATATACCAATGAATATAAAGATGAATATAAAACCGAATATAAAAAATGACGCACCGCGTTTACAATGATATGATGCACCCTCAAGATGGTCGGTGCTATCTGTGTTTTCGTGTTATGGTGTTGTCTGTGTTGTTCGTGTTACAATGGTTGTTTGTAATCGTGTACGTGTAGTTGATATTCGATACAGTGAAATGGTACGATAATGGTACATATATATAGGTATATATGTTATAGTATGATAATATGATAAAGAACAAGTAATTACGATAATGTGTGGAACTCACCAGTGAAGGCAAGAGAGAGATATTGTAGCTGGTTTGGGACGAGTCCCCGAAATAGTATGTAATCCAAAATTTAGAAGATGATCCTTGTCCTGGCCGCTAAGGTAGGCACTAACACTAGTGTAGTGGTTGTTACACACAAGGACACTGAGTTCAAAAGGGGTGAAACTTGTCGTGACTCACTATTGGTCTTGCTGCTCGGTCCTAAGGCGAGGAAGACAAGATAGGCCCTAAGGTATCTTGTCTAACACAATGGATTGGCACTAAGTTCGCCTTTGACTCTAGGTTTTAGTGAAAAGGTGAAGTGGCTGCTTTTTATGAGACTCCTAAGTAGACTGACTAATTCGCTCCTCGATTCTGGCTCGAGGAGTGCTAGGGTCCAGAGAAGGGATGGAAAACTGCCGATTCGGTGCATTCTGGAATCGTGGGACCAGCGCAGACTGTTCGTGGTTCCCGCGGTCTTGTCACGTTATCGGCACGTACTTTGGAGTTCATGATCCTAAAGTTCTCTAATTCATGCACTTATATTACTCTCTCTCTCTTACACTCACTGATAGGTTCCCATGGGAACATTCCGTAGAGAGACTGTTCCCATGGACTTACAATCTTATGACTATTACTATCTTATTTCTAACTTATACTAAGGAGGAGCTAGGTGCGCGTAAGACCTGATCGCAAAGTAATAGGGCAGGGGCGTTTGGCGGGAATTTTGGGGTGTAGTTGCGTCGGACGTAACATCTTAACTATACAGGGTGTTCCAGAACTACCTGACCAACGAGGTATAGCGGTGTTCGGAATGCACCACTGATCACGAAAATGACCTTCCTTTTGTCCGGAAGCTCATAGTTTTTAAATGGGAGCAGGTCAAAGTTGACCAATCAGAGGAAGGCGTCAAGAGAAACGTAGGCACCTGCGAACTCTGAGTTTTCTTCCCTCGCTTTTGTTTCTCGGTACTTCGGGCAGGATGACGTCAGCCGAAGACATACATATTGGAAACAAGAAACAAACTACCGAGAAACAAAAGCGAGCGAAAAAAACTCAGAGTTCGCAGGTGCCTACGTTTCTTTTAACGCCTCGCTTTGATTGGTCAACTTTGATCTGCTGCCATTTGAAAGCTATGACCTTCCGGAGAAAAGAAAGGTCATTTTCGTGATCAGTGGTGCCTCCCGAACACCGCCATATCCCGTTGGTCAAGTAATTTCGGAACACCCTGTATATTCAAGTTTTTAAATTTCAACCGATTCAAAAATATTACGCCTGAAGAGATCATGTAAGAGATTTATCCTTACATCCTCTACAGTATGAAGCACCCCAAGTTGTGAGAGGCATGGAGGCTCACGTTAAACAAGCTGCAAATTGAAACTTGCAGTTTGCTTCCTCCGAATCGTAAGTAGTGTACGAAGTCCCTATATGAGGAAGCCAAGAATTTTGATTTTGTAAGTTGCTTCCTCTGAATCGTCGGTAGTAGATGCAGATTTATCTATGAGGAAGCCAAAGATTAAAAAAAATTTGAAAATGCTTCCTCATATAGGGACTTTGTACACTACCTACGAATCGAAGGGAACAAATTGCAAATTTCAACTTGTAGCTTTTTATTTTATGTAACTTTATTTATTTAAAGTACGTAACCGGCCAGAAAGATATCTGTTACAGTTTTATTTTTAATCTAACTTAAAAAAATTCATAAATGAATACTTCGGAAGTGCGATTTTTCTTTTTCCTTGAGTGCTATAATTTCCAATATTCTCTCCATTTTCTAATAGCAATGCTTTCACAAACTTCTTTCAATATATTCTGATTTTTCTTCATTCTTTTGTTATCTTCAAGTTTCGAAACAGTAAAAAATTCCCACTTCTTGGACCAATTCAGTCTAAAAAAATTGATGTTATGTCCCGGTCACGAGACTCAAGTCTTTCGGGCCTCGCGGTCGTTATGTCCTACACAAGCCCTGTTTCCCCCTCGCCGAAGACCAACAAGCGGTGCGCTTCGTGTGCGAATTCTATCATACGCGCGGATCATCCGATGTCCGGGCCCGTGATGGATTTCGACCACGGAGACATTTCGCGAAACGTTAAATCAGCATCCCCTAACTAAACTAAATCCTTCTCGCAGCCTCCGGGCAGGCGCAGGGGAAGCGTCAGGCTGCCCAGCCGTTACGAGGGCCGTAGTCAGTCTCGTTTTGCATTCTAACTAATTGTAAGAAGGTTAGCAAATCCCTGTCGTGGTGTGTAGCCCGAGAAGACCCTCAGAGATAAGTGAAATCAGAGATTCGGGGTATTATACCGAATCTCACGTACCCCGCAAGCAAGCTACGGCGCTTATAGGTCTTCCTTCAAGTGACAGTGCTGTGAGAACTCAGGATAGTTATATTATCAAACAAAAAGTGTTAGGAAAATAATATATATATACTACGAACTAGATATGAACTGTAAGTATGAAAGTCAGAGATTGATTGATTGATTGATTGATTTAGTATGCCCGAATCAAAAATAAGGGGCAAGATATGATAAGTAAGATACGTCAGGTTAACAATTTAACACAACGCATTTAATGGCGATTAATGGGAATTCTATAGTGAATCGCTAGGAATATTTGAGCGGTACTTATATTGCACAAATAAGAGAAAAATACCATTTGACAAATAGAAAAATGAATAGCATAATGTATGGTAATATAATTGGGAATTTATATTTTTGACAAAACCCCATTGAATCCCCATTAATAAACAATTAATGGTATTCAACGTGATTATTTTCATGGTAATTAATGGAAGACTTTGGCAAGGATTGTGATTGTGCCGTTTCTTTTGATTGAGTACGCATTAGACATTTTGATTCCAATTGTATTTTGGCAAAGATCGTGGGGTTAACAATTTTGTTTAAAATCGTCTTCACTGTAAGACTTGACACCGTTATAATATGGCAGGAAATCTTATGTGTGTCCAGACGTTTGTCTTCGATCATTATTAACATTCTCACTTAAAAAATGTATTAGGCAATCTGTAACAATATATGAAACGTAACTTTAATTGAAAAAATATATATACAGCGGTTTAGTCGGACTTCCGTTTCCGGCGTGAATGTAAAGTGGCAGGTGAGAAAGTGAGAGTGTGTTTGAGGAGGATAAACAGGGTTAACAGACGGGATACAGGGAAGAAAACGAGTGGGCCGACGAGGCGAGGGCAAAGGTAAGCAGGGTAGAGAAAACAGTAAAAAGAGGTGCGGTAGAAAACGGAAAAACGAAGGAGGAAAGCAAACAGGAGAGAGGTTAGGAAGAATAGGACGGCGAGGAGGAAGCGGTGAAGAGATGGGAAGAGATAGACGGCGAACAGGGAAGTACGTTAATGAGAGCGCGAGGTGGCGACAGCGGACGGGAAACAGTAGTGGGAAACGCGAGCGGTACGGCAGGTAAGAAAGGAAGGCGAGCCAAAGTGGAAGAAGGGTAGTGAGAGTTAGAGAGGAGCACGGGCCGAACAAGGTAATGATAGAGTAGAGCGGAACGGGTGACGTACAAGGCAACGAGAGAGCGGAGAGGATCTCAAAACAGGAGGAGGAAAGCAGGAACAGAGTGAGGTAAGGGCGAGAATATGGAAAAGCAAGGATGGAAGGTGGCGGAGTGGAGAAGGAGAAAACGGAGAATGAGATAGCAAAGAGGGGTAGGAAAACAAACGTGGAACGATTAATTAGGGAAAGGAGTAACAGTGACGGGAATTATATAGATATAAGTGACATGTGGAAGAGGAAAAGGGAGGAAGAGACAGAGGAAGAAGACAAAGAAAGACAGCGAGTATTTCAGAAAAGCAGGCAGACGCTCAGATCACCGAAGAAGGGGGAAAATCAGACAGGAAACTTAGAGAAAATTCTGAGAGAGATGAGAGAGGAGTTAAGAAAAGAAATGAGAGAGGTGAGGGAGGAGGTAAACGAGCAAGACAGAGATACGAAGGAGGAAATAGCGAGCATGAGACAGAGGAGATGAGGAGGGAAGAAGAAAGGGGAAGAAGGGAGAGAAATGAAATGCAGAGGAGAATATACGGCTTGGGAGATAAGATAAAGGAAAGTGAGGGAAAGGACAAGGTGACAGAGGAACTAGAATGGAGAGTGAGGAAATGGAAATGGAAAGAGGTGAGAGAGAGAGAGAGGGGGGCGAGAAAGAGAGAGAGAGAGAGAGAGAGAGAGAGAGAGAGAGAGAGAGAGAGAGAGAGAGAGAGAGAGAGAGATCAATTTATTCGATCAGGGGTGGATGCCCCGTGGACCGGTAACAATAAAGATACAGGAGTTACAATCAACTTATGTACTAATGAGATGAAGCATAAGGAATCCAATAGAAGAATTACAGTTAACTTATAAAGCACTTAAATATAAGAGGTACACGGAAGCGTAAGCAAAGTAGTAGACTATAAAACTATAAAACGCGACAGCAGAGCTAGCATAGGCCGTGGCCATGGCCAGGTGACGACGTAAGCGGTCCTTAAAAATATGAAGCGATTCAGTATCCCGAACGTGAGAAGGAAGGGAGTTCCATAAGAGGGCAGCCGAGACATGGAAGGAATGCCGATAGAAAACAGTCCGATGAGCAGGAACAACGAGATCGCCCTCCCTCCTCACGGTCCGGTGACCGGCGCTGGAAACAGAAACGGCAGAGGGCGCAAGATACGAGGGAGTGCCGGTCCCAAGAATCTTAAAGGCAAGAACATCGAGGTAGAACAGACGGCGCTGTTTAAACTGGAGCCATCCAAGTCGCAGATAAAACGGCGAAATGTGCTGGTCAAGCCTGACGTCAAATATGAATCGAACACAGGAATTCATAGCAACCTGGATTTTCTTTAGCACGGTATCAGCAGCACCACCATAAACGACACAGCAGTAATCGATGAGCGGGAGAATAAGCGCGGAAACCAACAGTTTCCTGAGGTCGAC
>OZ020576.1:14360873-14438373 GCA_963971525.1 Cephus spinipes
TCATTCTTTCAACAACCATGAGCACTGTGGAGACTGGTGCAATTTCGAGAGAGACAAAGAAAACTACAACCATTCAATTATACCTGGAGGTCTGAAGAAGTTGGCTTTGTATGAAGATTTGTCCAAATTCTTCAACAAATTAGCAGAAAATTTTGATAAATTCGTCACTGCAAGCTCGAGTCTGCCTAATGAGAACTTGAATGCCATGATTGTTAGCAAGGCTCCCAAATCGCGATTCTATGGCTTGACAGCTTCGCTTCATCATCGTGTTGCCCTTGCTATTGCGAGTAAAAATCTTGGGAACCGATGCTTAATTGAAGTATTACTGGAATTAAAATTGACACCTGGTCCTCATATGAATGCATATGTTGCTGGACGAGAAAGACTCGCGCGAAATCGTAAACAAAAAGTATCAACAGTTGCGTTCAAAGCTCGACGAAATCTTTTGAAAAAATATCGAACGGCTTTGAGGAATAAAAAAGAAAAGGTAGAATCATATGAATCCGGTATGGGTTTATTGAATCAATCGGCTACTAGCGATATGATCGAGCCATTACAAGAGCACCAGGATAACAACAATGAAATTTCAATGGCTAATGGACCTCCAAAAATTCTTCTTCTTGATCTCGAAACAACAGGGTTCGGAAGTACTGCTGGAATTTTGCAAATCGCTGCAGGCTGCAGCGGTTCATATTTTAATAAATATGTGACTCCCTCAACGGTGATTACTCCTAAAGCCAGTGAGGTTCACGGTCTTACAAGTAATTGTGGTGAATTATTTTATCATGGCAAGAGAGTGGAAACGCAACCACTGAATTGTGTGATGCGCAAATTCCATAATTTTCTTAGTTCTTTAGGCAAGCCGTGTTTACTAGTCGCACATAATTGTAATTTTGATAAGCCTCTTCTCATTAGAGCAATGGCTGAGACAGGTATGATACCTACCTTTCAGAAAATTGTAATTGGTTTCAGCGACACGCTTCCGATTTTTCGCAGTTTATTGAACAGGCATACCAAAACAAGACTAGTCGATTTAGCCAAAGAATTTCTGACTGATGTGTCGACAGATGAAGCACACAACGCAATTGAGGATGTACAGATATTGGAGAAGCTAGTCGAATATTTTAAAATAAGTGATACTACTTTTATTGACAAAAAACAGAGCATCCAAGTATTTTTACTCGAAAAAGACAAAAAAAACGTAATGCGATGCTGACAAGAACAACATTAGGCCCACTGCACAACGTGATTTCAAAACAAATGTGTGATAAATTGATAGAGGCTTCTATTACATATGATAAGTTTATTGAGCTATTCATTGATGAAGGCGAACCAGGTGTTATTGCGCTTTTATCAGAATCAGTCAACGGCAAACCTAACGTCACCAAAGATTTGAGAACTATAAATAATATAATTTATTTTTTGAAAAGTATTATTAATGTGATAAATGTAGAGAATACAGAAAATATAGATATTTGATAATATCTATGCGATTTTACTTTTTTACATATTATTAAATTGAAAAAAATGAGGAAAATATTTATAAAATAATTAACTAAAAGAAGAATTTATGAAAAAAAGGAAATAAGTATTTATTAGGTACTCTAATGAATATTAGGTTCTATAGTGGTACGTATGCTCTTTTAAATTTGGCGCGGGTATGCATGAGTAGCGCTCACTCTAATGTATTCCGTCCCTCCCTTCAGGCTTGAAAATCCGGCGTTACCGTGTCTGTCAGGCACTTACTCACTCGGAGTAAATTTTGACGCGATTTTCTATCTTTACGTTGAAATATTTTGCTCAGAAATCCCCAAAAGTTGATGATTTCGGTATTGATCGACGCGGAATACTTCAAAGAATCCGTCGCTATTTTTTCAAGAAAAGTTCAATGGTACGAAAAAAGCTATCGCGAGTTGATTGCGATCACGCCTAACTCTCTCTATTTACACTGTAGTTAAGCGGTTAAAATTTCGCAACTTTACGATTTTTTTACTCCGTTCATAAGCCCCGAATCGGCTTGAAATTTTACAGAGACATGGCTCGAATAGTCAACTATCTACTGTATTAATTTCAATTTTTTCTCATTACTCGTGATTTTCTTCTAAACAACCTTAAAACTGGTCGGTAATTACATTTTTATGTTAATTCATTGTATGCTTGATATCTTGAAATATACTGAAATTTCTACATATATTGAAGTATGAAAAATATGATCATGCGATTAAGGATTCTGAAAGCTTCATCCCGGTGAACAATGTAATATTAATATCTAGAGAAAATTGTATACCTATGACAAGTGCAATGTATGTTTAGGGGCGGGGGGGGGGGGAGGGGGGGCACGGCTACTAATTTTTGGGCGACAAGCAGGTATGGCTGAACTTTGAACAACGAAGAAGTTACAATGCTTTCGAGCAAAACGAGCATATTTATGCTGTAGCGACGAATCGCACAAATAAAGGCACCACGAGAAAGTAATGAATAACTTCTTATATTACTGGGCGCCAGGTGTACCGAGAGATACACCGCTGTCTCCAGAGGATACCCCGGCCAGCTCTTGTGCGGTGGGGTCCTGGGTCTGGGAGACAAGAACGAAACCTGAAAGTTAATAACAACAAGACAACACAAAAGGGGCTTTGAGAAATCAAACAGAGCTGAGGTTTCGTTTAAAAGCACGGAACCCACAAACGGGCCTGATTTATTTAACACAAGCAAAATAAGGTGAAATATAATAAAAAGAGATAAAATATAAAAGATACAAATCAGATAAGGAACAGGCGTAATAACGAAACACGGTATGGAACAACAGCTCCAAAATAATAAACGCGAATTGGAACAACGGTCCCTTCTAAAATGCAATAGATGTAACAACATAAATTATAATTCCCGTAAGGATTAAATGAGCCTGAATTCCTGGCGAGGAATTCCTTCCTAGAAGACCGGACACTTTCGGCAACAAGACTCGCGTTATATAATCCGCGCGCCACGAATATAAACAGTAATATTTACCAAGCCAGCTGACGAGTGGCCTAGTGCCCTACTCGTCAGCTCTACAATATTTACAATTTTGAGCGTGGTAATCCTAACGGTCCCTGACCTTATACCGACTCCGTAGATTCCTCGGTAGGAATCTCGATATTTCGCTGGCCGTCAAACGCGTGTCTTTTATCCCGTCACGAATACTTCCGCGGTCGGAATCAACTACGGAGACCTATTTGTCTACTGAAACTATCAGTCAGAAAATACGCAATCCTCGTGCTGTCTTCCTCGCACCCACGAATATCACCGGGAGAAACACGTACCACTGCGCGGTACTTACGATACACGACGACAGGCCAAAACGATTACGCGTAGCGTGGACTGGATATTATCAATGTGCATGCAGGTACTTCCAACATGCTCTACAAATCATCAAACACAGAAAACTAAAAACTACACTTTGGTGCGAGATAACGGATCCTCCAGATCGCCACCGAATTCGTACCCATTGGATCTCGACGATCGTATAGACGAGAAGCGACACGTGCTGTCTGGATCCAAGATCCAGCAGCTAACTCTAATGTCCTGTTAATCTCGACCAATTACATAAGCCAGAAGCTCGGTAGCGTCACTCACCGACAAGAGCCCTCGCCAAATCATCCATCGCTCTCTCTCTTTCTTTCTTTTGGGTGGCTCCTACTCACTGTCGCTCTCTCACTCTCACTCTCACACGCTTACGCTTGCTACTTTTGGTTACGCGCACCGTACAATACGTTAGCTACACCGCAAGTGACGCTATCCGATCGCTCGCCCGCTAACGTGCCCTAGTGGCGCGGAGGAACATTACCCTCGGGCCCAATCAAATTTGCGCTAGCCCCTACGCGGCCCAATTCGCCCGCGATCTTCAATTGTTGCCAGAATCCTGGAAAAATAGATCCGCGCATCTTCTCTTCTTCTGAGCGATTGCAGGGTCTTTTCTCGGGGCGGGAATCTCATCCGCACCCTATCCCTCGATGTACGGCTCCAGGCCGCCACTGCAACCCTCGGATGCTGTCCGAATCTTCAATCTTCTCGCGGCATCCTTTCGCGTAGGTGGCCTCGCTCAGTGGTGCTCTGCGGTCGCGCTGGCCCTCCTCCTGCTGGCTACGTCACGCCAGTGCTGCTAATCGCATTGGTTGGGCCCCTTGGCTGTAGTCAGGGTCGTTGCTACTTCCAATTTCTTTCCAATCGATTCCCTTACGGGACCGACCACCGCTAGTAACATTCAAAATATAGACTCCGAAGGGAATTAATAGATACTCTACACGCTACGTTCAGTCCACGCTCGACGCAAATGTTAGGTTGCCTTGCGGGCCTCACGGTGTAGCTCCTATTGCGCCTTTTTCCTCTCCCTTTTGTGACGTGCACAAAGTGCCACGTCACAATGCATACGTCAGGTAACCTTATACATAGCAATTTCCTTACCCAGAGAGCTAAATGATTTTACTCTGAAGATATGTAGATTTTTGCATTATAATAATTACCTAACAAAAATCCTTTCGTGTGAAAGAACCTCGTTAAGTACAGAATTAATTTGAAGTCACTCATAATAAACACATCTCCGAGTAGAGGGAAATATACATAATTGTTCTACAGTAACGTCCAATTGAAGTGCAACACTTGAATTTTTTTACATTTCTGTGAAAGTATGACAGATTTCGAAAAACCAAAGACATATTTTTTAGGAAATTTTCTTCCCGTTCGAATGGTAAAAGTTTTATCCCGATCGGATACAAAATGGCCGAATGGCAGGGGTTGGAGTGAAAAAGTGCATTTTGGGACTTTTTGAAAAATTCGAGATCTAGTAGTTCCGGGAGGAAATTCATATTTCTAATCAGGGCACGAGAGAGAGCATCCTTCGGCATTAAAAAAACACCCCCATTGAACCCCTGTAGGATCACTCTAGGGGGAGTTACACCCCCTTGAAGTGAAAACACTTAAATGGCCATAACTTCCGAACGCGCCGGCCAATCTGGTCGAGTTTCTGCATGATATCATCTTTAATGATACTGCAGATTTTCACAAAATTATTGTTCTCGGAGATGATCCCGTGACGGAGATCTCGAGATTTCGCAAGCGCACCCGAAGCTTCCCCGCCATTTTTAATTAGGAAAGCGATGAAGTAGAAATTTAATTTTTATCCACGTTGTAGCTGAGATTTCAACGATTAAAACGCGCTTTTAAACATCCAAATACGAGTACGTTAAGGTGTGTACGTATCCGTTTGAAAAAACGCCTAAATTTTGCGAGTTCCGCTCGAGGCGCTCGGGGGACAGTTGCTTGGCGCGCGTGGTAGGGTAGTAGTCCCCCGAGCGCCTCGAGCGGAACTCGCAAAATTTAGGCGTTTTTTCAAACGGATACGTACACACCTTAACGTACTCGTATTTGGATGTTTAAAAGCGCGTTTTAATCGTTGAAATCTCAGCTACAACGTGGATAAAAATTAAACTTCTACTTCATCGCTTTCCTAATTAAAAATGGCGGGGAAGCTTCGGGTGCGCTTGCGAAATCTCGAGATCTCCGTCACGGGATCATCTCCGAGAACAATAATTTTGTGAGAATCTGCAGTATCATTAAAGATGATATCATGCAGAAACTCGACCGGATTGGCCGGCGCGTTCGGAAGTTATGGCCATTTAAGTGTTTTCACTTCAAGGGGGTGTAACTCCCCCTAGAGTGATCCTACAGGGGTTCAATGGGGGTGTTTTTTTGATGCCGAAGGATGCTCTTCTCTCGTGCCCTAATTAGAAATATTAATTTCCTTCCGGAACTGCTAGATCTCGAATTTTTCAAAAAGTCCCAAAATGCACTTTTTCACTCCAACCCCTGCCATTCGGCCATTTTGTATCCGATCGGGATAAAACTTTTATTATTCGAACGGGAAGAAAATTTCCTAAAAAATATGTCTTTGGTTTTTCGAAATCTGTCATACTTTCACAGAAATTTAAAAAAATTCAAGTGTTGCACTTCAATTGGACGTTACTGTATATGTATTGTGACGTGAATTTTTGACAATCCACGCCACAAACGACCCGCAAGATTAGGGAGTTAGGAATTCACTGTTTTACGCTCCAAACGTCAGTC
Source organism: Cephus spinipes (assembly GCA_963971525.1). Lineage (NCBI taxonomy): Eukaryota > Metazoa > Arthropoda > Insecta > Hymenoptera > Cephidae > Cephus > Cephus spinipes. The sequence goes on from OZ020576.1 coordinate 14,366,973, forward strand.
CTAGGTTAACACGCACAGATTCCTTTAGTATTAAGTAACCAGCCTGTCGTCCGCTTTAATGTTTCATTGCTTGGTTTTATTTGCATACTGCTTGCTTTCTTTTTCTTTTTCTTTCTTTGGATATTGTATGACGTTTTGGTGAGATCAATTGGCGTAAGAGCTGGTAGACCAATGCCGAACAACGGGGGAAGGGAGGAAAGAGGCGCTGATTTTTGGTGACCCTTGGGGACCGACTGCCGCCGTTGCACGAGGAGAGGCTGCTGCATCTGAGGAGTCCAGAGAGTCCAGAGTACCCGGGATGGGGCTCATACTTTCGTCGGCCGGCCGTCCAGCTGGGACGCCCTACGATCGACGCCGCCTTCACCGCCGACCAGGAGTTGACGTGTCCTCCTCGTCCTGCCGCGAGGCCGCGAGAATATCTACGGCGGGCTCATGCCAATGTACTGCCGGAGACGGGAAGAAGGAGCAGCCAGCACCGCGGACTCCCACGCTCCCTGGCCTACGAACGGACCGCAGCACCCGAAGACTCCCGAACGTGCCGCCGACAGCTTCGGTCATCTTCGTGACTAGCGTTGATCCTCACCGCGAAAATCCCCTTAAGCGATTAATACGTTTGAAGTTCGATGTATTGTCACGGTTCCGCCAGCGCCGAAATAATGTAAATAGTGGGGGTCAAGAGGTCTCGAGCTCAGTGAAATTAAGCGAGTACTTCACTTACGTTTGGAGCTTCTTAGCGAGTGGGTGCAATTTAGGGACAGTCAGTAAGAACAGGCAAGAGAAAAGGATAGAATATCGAGGGAATATAAGAGAGAGAAGGAAGGAAGGAAAGAAGGAAGGAAGCCCTTCTGGCCCTTTCGAACTCCTTAGACTTGCGATTCGTTGCCGCTACGAGATTTGGTGAGACCCTTGACTACCATTATAAAATTGGCGAAATAATTTCTTTGTGTTAGTGAAAAATTACCGCCTAGGCCTTCTGCCTCAGCGGACGTATCTCCGATTTTGAGAGTCCCGATGTGAACGTCTTTCCGCATCGGGCTAGCAAAAAGGACGATAGTGCTGGGATTTGCGAATTAGTGATATTTCGATAGTTTTCTGTTTGTTGGATTTTTGCCGCATGAGGCCCTAACGTAAGCTCTATACTGGAATCTGTCTGTAAAATAAGTTTTCTTATATTGTCGAGTCTTTTGTAGCGCTGCGCTTTTTGGCGATATTTCATATTATAATTTATTGATGTCTCGCATCTTCTAGTTGCTGTGTATTGTTTAGAGATTTGTCGAATTATTTAACGGCTGAATTTTGAGCGCCCCTCTGGCCTAATAGAATCTTAGAAACTCCTTTGTTCGCGAGATACACGCTCGACCCTCGCGGCAACCGCGTGTGTTTTCGCCGGCCGTTTTTGCCGTTCCTTCTGAACACGGTCGATTAATACTCACCATTAATATCGTAATAGTACTTTGCGATACAAGTGCGAGAAAGCGAACTTTATAGGCAGGCGGTGAAGTTGGTCGCACGAGCCGCACACGAGTAACACAACGGCACGAGCCGAAGGCGAGTGCTGTTTGTTTTACGAGTGCGGCGAGTGTGACAAACTTCAGGATCTGCGTATAATGTTCGCTTTATTGTACCAGTATCGCATAATATTTTCTGTAACGAATGCATGAAAAACGCTACTTTTTGTGCTTCCAAAGTGACTGGAACATCTCTTCGGTGGAGGAGGCAGCCATAAGAAGAGCCAGGAAGGCTTCCAAAGTGAATGCATTTTATGACAGCGCGCGAGAACAAAGTTTACTTTATCGCACTAGTGCGAGAAGAAAGCACTAGTGCGATAATGTAAAATTGGGCTGATTTGCGCATGCGCAGCATTTTTATCGTATCCATAGTTATAAAGCGCCACTTTCGACACACTTCGGAGGCACGAATAGTAGCGTTTTTCATGCATGAGTTACATAAAATAAATTTATTGCATCCAAACGAATTTGAAACCGGCAACTATAGGATGCTTTTAGTGATAATTATTATATTTTATGCTCTCGCTATTTATGTGATTTCTTGGTGTTATTTATTCTGTATTTTGTATTTGTCGCGTACTTTTCTGTTGCTCTTCGACTCTCCGCGTTTTGCGATGGACTCTTTCCTATTCGCGTAAAGTTCTGTCAACATCTAGTTATTCGCGGGTTCTTACGCGCCCGTGATCCGTATTAGTTATCTAGCGCTGTTTGTGACAATATCAGAGTACTCGGTTAATTCTCAGAAAAGTAATCCAAAAACGAATTACTAGGGACGGCCCTGTGCCGCGAGCGCGTCACGAGCCTCACCGCTCCCCGCGAAGCCACGCTTAGCCCGCGCCTACGAACTCGTCGAGCTCGCCGCTCACGCGTGCGCCGACAACCGCGCGATAGCCGCCGTGCTACTCTAGGCGAAACGCCGTAGATCTCTGTACGCCCGATAATACCTTAGTATATCTAATTTCTGAGACGATTGATTAATATTATATGTCCGATTGATGTTCGTGGAATCGTTCCGCATTATTAGCGTCTTTTGCGTTAATCTTTCCGCGTTAGTTTAAGTCAATTCTTTAGTGTAATCTTTCCGCATTTCAGTAAATTCATCTGAGCGTATCATTTAATTTGGCCAACTTTGTATACTTAGAATCCGTAGCTTTTGCGTTTTTGGGAATTATATAGAGTCATTCTTTCGAAGTTTACTTGATGTACTTATTGGGTAGATTTTCTTTCTTATGTTTCTTCGGCTGCTAATCTTTCTATTGCTTGCTTATCTCTACCTACGCTTTTCTTTCCGCATATATGTTATAGTAATTTCCTTAGATTAACTTCACTTTGGTTTATATAGAATCCTTTTTCTTAGCTTTGTAAATTTGGTATAAGACTTTTGTTATTTTGAATTGCTTGGCTCTGCACCGCTCTTGGTTGTTGCTTTATTCTGCCGCATGTTGTGACTTATATGAATTTTCATTTGGCTATTTTCTAATTGCTCTTGATGGCTTGTCTTAAAATATAGCTCTGGTGCGTTAACGTATTATTGTGCTTTTCCTACTTTTAATTACTATACCTCTGTTCCCTGCCTGAACGCCACGACGCTTCCGTCTAGCTAGCCACCGGACTGGGCATTTGGAGACTTAGTGTTTAGCGACTCTCTCTCCTCCGCTGCTTAGTGGACATCTTACGGATCGGCCGTTGTCCTTTGGTGCATCTCGTAGTGAGATTAGGTTAGTGACTTTGTGAACGGGTGGCACGTCTTAGGACCGTTGGCGTCGCCCCCGGATCCGTTAGAAATTTGGTGATACCTTTGAGAACGAGAGACCCGTCTTAGGTTGTTGGCGTGGTCCTCGGGTCCATTATATTAGTGTTTAGTTTTAGTGTAACCCGGCCGATTCTGAATTGGGTAAAATTTATTAGTGACGAAGAGAGTGCGTTGCACTCGTGGTACTCCCGCGAGGGATACCTGGAGCCCAACCCGTGATTTCGTGTTGGTGATAGGAGGCAGAGAGAGAGGACCATTGCGGGTCGTTTTTGCTGACGTAGACTGTATGGGATCCTTCGGAAACCTTGAAACTAATTTGTTTTTTTTTGGGGCTTACGTCGCAAAATTTGGCGCCCAACGTGGGGCCCGAATAAGGAGTTTTTCTTCTCTATACGTCGCAGTATGTTGAAGGAAAATTTGGGTATTTAAGAAATGATTCTGAGCAATGCCAATGTGTATTGGTTAATATGCAATATCTATTGTATTTTAATGAATATAAAAATGATATAATGTTTTATAATGCTATGATGCATCAAAAGAATGGTCGGTGTTGTTTGTGTTTTCGTGTTATGCTGTTGTTTGTGTTGTTCGTGTTACAATGGTTGTATCGCAATCGTGTACGTGTAACTGATATCTTATTGCGTATACGATTAAGCGGTACGGTCTAACATAACGGTAAATATGTATATGCATTGTGACCGATAATTCTTTAACGAGAATTTCGCGAAATCATGCCGATAGGATTAACTAGAAGTCACAATAGTCAGAGGGATCCAGGACGGTGCCCTATATGGAAGTCGGTGAATACACGTTTCCTTGAAAATTAGGCACGGCAAAAATACTGGGCGCCAGACATCGAGAAGTTGTCGCAGCACCGCCTTTGAATCCTCCGCGATACCCTGGTTACTCAGCCCACGGGAATGGTAGAACGGCTGGTCCTTTGAATACACACACACGGGAAGGATTCGTACACGAAAAATAAAGAGGCTCGATATTCAATAACAATAACAAAAGAAGTAGAAAATATATTAACACGTCGCTCTATTGAGCGGGAAATAAATTACAAGATTGAGAATATTCGTGTGGCCCACGGGCCTAAACCAAATATAAAGTACGCAAAACGGTCAGAATGCGAAATAACATACGTGAAGAAAAGTAACATCAAATAAATAGCCAATACGAAGTCCACCGGGAAGCGGTAGACAACGGATTCATCCGCAGAGGACACTCCAGGGCACTTGGTCACTCAAATACAATCGAAATAGATAATTCCTTACAATATGATACGAAAGGATCAGATACAAATCATAGAACGATATCCCAGCATAGAATACTCGTCAAACGGGAAAGCAAACACCGGACGGGAATGTTTAATGCAGGTCACCGGAATCGTTGCCGATTCCGGGCACAACTCTACTGACTCTACTATAATATGCTGGCACGTTAATACATCAGATGTTAAATGGTAACGTAAGAGCTCACCTCACAATGATCTGGGAGCAGGTATTCAAACAATTATCAAATTACTTTACTAAAGTTAGGGTTGAGACAAAACTAGAAAAACCGGCACTCGCACGGACGGTAAGCGGACGAATGAATAGTTTCTTTCTTAATTGGCGGTGGTGGCGTTCCGATAGTTTCTGCGCCTGCCGTTGATTGGTCGACGTCTGGGTCTTCAAGGGTGGCCGGACTGATGTCGGGGCCCATGGTATCGCGCGAAATTTGAGTGGCGGGAAGTTCTCTCGCCGGTCCATTACGGGTTTGAAGTGGCGGTCGTGCCGTCTTTTCCCAATCCAGGGTGGTGTGAACTTTCGGTACATCCCTTCCTATCGGGCGAACGGTAACATCGGCGAGACACGGGAAGTCGCTCGGTATAATGACCATTATGGTACATTAGAGTGGCAGACTCTCTCCGCATTGGCCTCGCGATGGTTCACACCGGTAGCGATCTGGCTTCCAGGTAGTTTCCTGACTTCCCGAAGCGTCCTCCAGGAGTCAGGACGTCAGATGGATTTCGCCTTCGTAGATCCAGCTGATCGGGAATTCTTCTCGGGCCCTCCGCACCGCGTTCCGGCTCTGGGCTCTGGCTTTCCGTCATTGACGGGACGTAGGTGGATGATGCCGCTGTCCTTGGCGATGCTTACGATCAGTCGGTAGGTCTTCGACACGGTAGTACTGATCCGTACTCGTCGTCATCTCATTCGGCCCTCCTCGGTAGCTTTCTTCGAGTTTTGGGTCTTTAGTACCGGCCTCCCTGCCGATTGCCCTGAGGCTTCGTTATTCCTCTCCCGCGACACTCGCCCTCCTGGCGACCATGGGGCCCCTCCATCTGGCACTGTCCTCGAGATTTCCACCTTCCTTCTGCCTGTCCGTTGGAGTTCCCGTATTCCGGGAAAGTCGTTGGATTTGCTTGTCCGCCGTGCCGAGTTACCAAAGATACAAACAAAAATGTAATTAATTAATCTAATTTTCGGACTCATGAGTGACCCTGGAGTGTCGATTGTCCGTACGAGTGCCTCGGGGTACGAGACGTAAATTCGTCTCGTAACAACAAAACGGTATCCTGCCCATAGGGGCGGGACATGAAAAATGTAACGTCACAGTATATATGTTGTGGTATAATAATACGTCACAGTATATATGTAACGTCACAGTATATATGTTGTGGTATAATAATACGATAATGAACAAGAGATTATAATAATATGTTGAACTCACCAGTGAAGGCAAGAGAGAGATATGCTAGATGGTTTGGGATGCGTCCCCGGAAATAGTATGTAATCCAAAATTTAGAAGATTGTCCTTGTCTTGGCCGCTAAGGTAGGCACTGACACTAGTGTAGTGGTTGTTGCACACAAGGACACTGAGTTGAAAAAGGGGTAAAACTTGTTGTAATTCTCGATTGGTTTTCGCTGCTCGGTCCTAAGGCGAGGAAGACAAGATATGCCCTAAGGTTTTAACTCAAGGTTTTAATGAAAAGTAAAGTGTGACTAGTTTTAATGAGACTCCTAAGTAGACTGACTAATTCGCTGCTCGATTCTAGCGCGAGGAGAGTTACGGTCTAGAGAAGAGATGAAAAACTGCCGATTTCGTGCATTCTGGAATCGTGGGACCAGCGCGGATTGCTCTTGGTTCCCGCGGTCTTGCCACGTTATCGGCACGTACTCCGGAGTTCATGGTCCTAAAGTTCTCTAATTCGTGCAAACCTATGTTACTCTCTCTTTCACACTCACTGGTAGGTTCCCATGAGAACATTCCGGGACCGTTCCCATGGACTTACAATCCTATGATTATTACTATCTTATTTCTAACTTATACTAAGGAGGAGCTAGGTGCGCGTAAGACCTGATCACAAAAGAATATGACAGGGGTGTTTGGTGGAATTTTTTGGGGTGTAGTTGCGTCGGACGTAACAAACCCTGCTGGTCGCCGAACCTTCGTGCTTTAGTTAAAATCGAGTTGATGGGTCGCCCCACCGCGGGTCGTCTGCACGCGCAGTCAAATCACGAAATAAACAAAACTCAAATCAAATACCAAGATCTGCACGAAGCTACGTCGCTCACAAAAGTCAAGTGCACTCGCTTACCGTGGCGTTCCCTAGTTCGCGTAATCCAAGAAACTCAGGCTACTGCCTCTTATCACTATGTGCACTCGCATACAAACTTCCAAACAAAGCAAACCACAACGTGCGGCAACGTCGCGTATCCAAGCAGGATTCCTTTTCGATCTTCACACGCTTTGTCTTCGCGTAACGGATAGCACCCCATCCTTTAGGCTACTGGGCGGCGATTCGCCCTGCGAACAAATCCTTCAACCCAGAATCTTCGCCACGCGTCAATTTCGAAGATGTCATCGCGACAATTAATAATTTGCAGAATGACTCGTAGACAAGTCATAAATATCAGTCCTCCGACGAGTTTCATTCGTCCTTACGCGAGGTTGCATTAGGCATCCCTGGACTCCAAACTCGCGCAAATATAATTAGGCAAATCCTGACAGTGGGCGCTAGGCCATAGGGTTCGGTAGCGGTGTTCAATCGTTGGGCACTTGCGCACCAATTCCAGTCGTCGTCGTAGAATCTGAGTGATGCCCACTGGCACACAACCCGATTGCGCACACGCCCAGTTGGACAGAAATCATTGGACACAACACGATTGGACACAGTGTCCATTTCGTACAGCAAGATTGGACACAATGCCGATACGACACATTAGTTTTGGACACAGACCGTTTAGCATGCGATAACATTGGACACATTAGAACTGTGTCCAATCTTGTTGTGGCGAATTGGTTTCGTGTGTGATCTGGCTACGTAAGGACGGACCGTGAAATTGGACACAGATAGTTGTAGATAAATTTCAGATAATTCATTGGACACAAAGCTAGCTGCACAATAAGGTATATCGATGTAACCAGAACTCTACAAGAAGTGAGGGAATGTGAACTGCTGTGGTACATTTATAATAAATTTATTATATATCTTCTAAAAATGATCTTCCAATATTTGTAACTTTACAAAGTGTTCGCGTCAAATAGGTAGAGATAATCGTCATCAGGCATAAATGAATTCTACGTTCAATGTTTCTTGTTAATGACTTGGTAATGCATTTTAATGAAATTTTTAATTATTATCTTAATTATAACATGTTAATTTACACTAGCCAATGGGATTTATTCGTGAGTTGAAAGTCACACGTTTTGTAAAGAATACGACTATTGATGAATATTTTATAATAATGTAATAATGGGCCAGATTTTTACCCCGTAACCGTACAGAACAGTTATACGTCACAATACTATTTTTTCACTCATATTTGAATCCTTGATATTGCAGCTTTTTAATATGCATATATGTATTTAAATGCTGTTGGGATAAACTTTTGAGCGTTCACTTCCCTATAATCTAGCATGTAACATTTCTATAATAACTTCAACATTATTTCAGAAAAGTACGTAAGAACCTGTTCCATTGATCTCGTATGTATAATATTTGTGCAGCTAGCTTTGTGTCCAATGAATTATCTGAAATTTATCTACAACTATCTGTGTCCAATTTCACGGTCCGTCCTTACGTAGTCAGATCGCACACGAAACCAATTCGCCACAACAAGATTGGACACAGTTCTAATGTGTCCAATGTTATCGCATGCTAAACGGTCTGTGTCCAAAACTAATGTGTCGTATCGGCATTGTGTCCAATCTTGCTGTACGGAATGGACACTGTGTCCAATCGTGTTGTGTCCAATGATTTGTGTCCAACTGGGCGTGTGCGCAATCGGGTTGTGTGCCAGTGGGTACCCCCCTGAAATCCACCACGTCACAACGTATAGCATCGGTTATCATTTCCGGGAGAGACCCAGATGCGCACACACCGTTTGCCCACGACCCACTTGCCCACGGACCACTTGCGCACAGATTGAAATCTTCGTCGACCCAGATGCCCACGGCCCACTTGCGCACGGATCTCGTAACATCCACAGCCCCAGTTGCCCATGGCCCACTTGCGCACAGTCTGAAATTTCCGTCGACCCAGATGCCCACGGACCCAGTTGCCCACGGACCACATACGCACGGATTGAAATCTTCGTCGACTCAGATACTTACGGTCCACTTACGCACAGATTTTTACCCCACTAGCGGATACCGTATCGTCATATATCAATTGTGACGTGGTAGATTTTGCCCCGTCATGTCCTCGGCGGGAACTGTGGTGGTACGCGGGAAAACGCGTATTAGAAAAAGAATCCAGGCAAGAGGCCACCATCTCAAGGGCTAACGAAGTTACGAATTGGCTGATTTCTGATTTTGTTGTTTTGATTTTTGCTATGTCCAATGCCGCGAATATTGTATTCGCGGGCTTACCGAATCTCAAGAAGAACCAGCGAGGGATCATCAGCGTGGCAGGAACGAGGACGAAAGGCTGAGTGACGTCAGAGCGCCGGCTGGGCCCTAGCTGCGCGCGCTGTAGCTCAGCGCACCAATCACCTCGCGACTTGGATCAACTCTACGCACGATATCACCCGAGCTAAATGAACTGGTCTACGCGTACCGAGTAACTAACAGGGAGCTATTACTTATTCCGCGTAACATAGACCTACGAACGACGGAGCACCTGTAACGCACCACAACTCGTGACGAAGGCCCAACGCTATCGACAACAGGAACGAAGACTCGCGAACTGGGAATCCGGGGACGCCTGGTGAACCATTGCGAATTCCTATGGGACGACGGAGCCCATCACGGGACCGCCAGTAATCGCTGTTCCCGGGTCGTATGAATTGTCGCGAAGACGTATTTTGAATTGTAGCGCGTGGTGTCATATTGGAGATTTCTGATTGGGGCCGTAGGACCAATCAGCGGTGGTTGCGAATAAGGGAGAGGATAATAATCTCCGGTGCTGCCGATTACGATTGACAGGGAAGGCAACTTCCTTCTTCTTGCATGGACGGTCGACGACGCGAGTCGTGTTTTTGGAACCGTTTTGATTTCGGGGTTAATTTCTGTGGAGAATCCGGACGTCGTCCGAGGCCGCGTTTACGGGCTAAATTCTCCTGATCGAAGAAACATAGAGATTTCGGTAAGCGATTTGTTAATTTTTGTGAGCGACGAAATTTCGTAACACCCCGCGTTTTGTAGGTTTTCACTAGTGCCTGTAGGCACGTGGCAAATGTTCCTACTTGTTGAATCGCGTTCGTTTGCAGTACGAGATTCCGCCGACCGGCAAGGGACTGTGTTCGCGTAAATGTGTTGCCCATTATGAACATATTTATCACGTGTTGTTGTAAATCGAAGTGCGTATGACTGTGCGAATGATTATTTCTCTCGGCAATGTTGAGTGTTAGATCTCCGAATTTTATTGTATGGCGTTCACGTTAGGGACGTGTTGCCGAGAGACACGGAATAGTCCTTGATGTCGTGTTTTTCGAAGTTTCGCGATTAGATCACGTTAAATCGTTGACTTGACTGAAACATTGAGATTATATGTAATTGAACCGGTAGCGAATTGTCCGGAAAGAGTCGAAATGTCGAATTGTACCGAATAGTATCGAACGTATTTATTGAATGTAGAAAATGAGGAATTTTATCGGATTGCACGACTGTAATTATCGAATTGTAATAATTAGGCTGCGCGGAATAGATCGCGAAATTGGTTCGTAGAAATTCGGATTAGGACATAGGTTAAAATTGATATTGTCATGCATTGTCGTTTTAGTCGCGATCTTATTGGGTCCATTATTTACTTTCGGAATTGTTAAATTTGGATTTTGTTATATCCGCGTGGTCGCGTCCTAAATAGGCGCACGAAGTGAATACCGATTTTGTCTTTACTCATCGAGATTCCCCGCTGACGTCACAACTGTTTGGCGCCTAGCGTGGGGCTCGAAGAAGCTGTCGCACAAAATAAAAAATCCATTTTGTTATTGTTGACCCAAAAAGCCGAAGTGTTCCTTTTGTTGAAGTTGTCCTTACTCTCGAAGATCCACGACGCTTCCGCGGTGCTAAGTTAGCCAATAGAGGCCGAACAACCGAATTATGAGAAGTGATACGTGGTTTCCGTTTTGGAACCTGGCGCCCAACAATGCCATAGGTATTATTTCGAATTTGTATGTGATAGCCCTGGGTTTCCTGGAACGCGAAGGAATCTCGTAAGTTGTGCGCCGGTCAGTCTCTCATCTCCCGACAAGGCTCGATCGCGAATTGTACGTCACATAATGTAGCATGGACCATTAAAGTAAATTAGGTTAGGTTAGGTTAGGTTAGGTTAGGTTAGGCTAGGGTGGAATGTTTAAGCCTCGGAGACTGGGTAGCTTAGCGGATAAGTATATCGTCGGCGAGCGAGAGAAGCGAGCGCGGCCGAGTGAAGAGACCATTAAATGTTTTAAACGGTTCCGTCAGATAATGATAACTTACAATATCCTTAACTTACTGATGGAATATCGTTCAGTAGGCAGAAATTCGCTTTTGTGTTCAATTGGGTTTGTGCGCAACTGGGCATCACCCGATTTCAATCTGTGCGCAAATGGGTCGTGGGCAAGTGGGTCCGTCGGCATCTGGGTCGACGGAAATTTCAGCCTGTGTGCAAGTAGGCCGTGGGCAACTGGGTCCCTGGATGTTACGAGATCTGTGCGCAAGTGGGCCGTGGACATCTGGGTCGACGAAGATTTCAATCCGTGCGCAACTGGGTCCGTGGTCAAGTGGGCCGTGGGCAAACGGTCCGTGCGCGCATCTGGTTCCGTGGGCAAGCGGTCTGTGCGCATTTAGACACCACTCATCATTTCCGAAACAAAATAACAGTCAACCGTCAATAGAATTGCAGACTCAACACGTTACCCAGTGCATTGCCCGTCTCACCTACCCAGCTGCTTAGTTGACTGCATTTCTAAGATCCTAACCATACCTAAGAGCATCAGCAAAAAATGACTATATAAGCAGTCAAAGTCGTGATATTGATGCTCAGAAAATCGTTTAGCTTCACGCGCAAAAGATCAGACTACAAATTGTCACTCGTGGCTCTAACCGTTAGAGTATTAGATCAGGTGTAATATTCGTAATCTACCCTACGTACGGATTAGTTACAGTGGAACCTCTCATAGCGTACGTAATAGGGAGACAATGTACGCTATCTGAAGTACCAATCGCGAGCCAGAACCGGCTGTAGTCGATCGACTGCTATCCCCACCATTCCCTTTCCTTGACACTCGTGCAGTGCCGTGACTGCAGACCCCGTGTTCGCTCGTGCCGGTATGAGATTTTGTAAACAAAACCCTTCTGAAGTGTATGTGCGACGGCCCTGATCAATCCCCCTCCAACCAACCTACTGCGTCCCGACACTCCGCCCTCGTACGCTATGAGAGTGTACGCTATGAGAGGTTCCACTGTACTACATATCCTAGGGAACAAGCTGGATCGATTACCGGGCAAAATTGAGCTGCATAGTCTTTTCCAAATCAAGTAACGCATATACTAGAACATTTTCTGTTCCAGAAAATTTCTTATCGTCTTAACCTCAGATATAGTCAGGTTTTGTGATTCAATATCACGATCTCTATCTCGAATTTCTCATAACTCAAACACTGTAAACAACAATAGTTTATTGAAACTTACTGATTTATTTATAACAATATATCGCAAATTCAAATTTCCTCGGGTATTAAATTTCTATTACCTATCCATAAGCATTTCAGGGAATATCTCTCCACGTTAGAATAGCAAGGCGTATTTCAACACCTTAAATGAGCAGCGAACTCACCATTGAGTGTATTCTTACCGCTCGGAATTCACTCAAACTTTATTCACGTTACCTCTGGTTGTTCCTTTTCTTTGGATTACTTATAAATTTTCGTTATCAAATTTAAGGGTCTCGCTAGTCACTACGGCCTACGTAACAACTTCAAGTTTCCTTTAAATAAATGTATATGCCACTCGAGACGATGTGATATTTAATTGCCATATTCTATTGAATTACATTTTGTCAAAGATGCTACTGCAATATTACAAGTACTGCTGCATTGTATTATACCGTATACAGGGTTAAGGCCGAAGCACATAAAATTCCATAAGCCATAAGCAGAATCCAGAAGACATAGCGCATGCGCTCTTCAAAATGTCGAGTTAGCAGTGCGCGTGCGCTATGTCTTCTGGATTCTGCTTATGGCTTATGGACTTTCAACCCACATAAAAATCCATAGTCCATAGGATCCATAGGCATAAAGTGGCATAAAGAAACTACAAGAAATGCGAACAAAGAGTGAATAGCATCGAAATATTCTACAAAAATTGAGTAAGTTCAACAAAAAACTTTAAAATATGAGGGTTTTCACTATCTAACGTTGCATGTAATGAAAGTATGTAATGTCGATTACTACATATAAGTAATCGTGCAACTTTTTGTTCGCATTTCTTGTAGTTTCTTTATGCCACTTTATGCCTATGGATCCTATGGACTATGGATTTTTATGTGGGTTGAAAGTCCATAAGCCATAAGCAGAATCCAGAAGACATAGCGCATGCGCACTGCTAACTCGACATTTTGAAGAGCGCATGCGCTATGTCTTCTGGATTCTGCTTATGGCTTATGGAATTTTATGTGCTTCTGCCTTTAGTCAGTAGAAACGCACCAGCAGAAGTTGGCCGCAAGTGGTGGACATGGCAGTGTGGCTTCTTCAAAAAATGAGATGTGACTGTGACCGATTCCCATAAGCGCAAACTGACAGTTCGTATAGCAATAAGGTTTTGGAAATATTTCAATAGTTAGGTTACTGAAATAATTAATTAATATTGTAATGACAAAATTTAATATCAGTTAAGATTTATTTTCACAACAGATTTTTTTTGCTGCACTTTTGTGCTATAAGAACATTTCAATTAATTGATTTTCAAATTAATTGCAGCATTGTATTGCAGAATTGCAGTTGTAATCATTACTTGGAAATATCAAAATTGTGAATATTTTAAACTTTACATTGTTTTAATGGCAATCTGTTGTGAAAATAAATCTTAACTGATATTACATTTTGTCATTCCAATATTAATTAATTATTTCAGTAACCTAACTATTGAAATATTTCAAAAACCTTATTGCTATGCGAACTGTCAGTTTGCGCTTATGGGAATCGGTCACAGTCACACCTCATTTTTTGAAGAGGCCATACTACTGTATCGGCCACTTGCGGCCAACTTCTGCTGGTGCGTTTCTACTGAATAATCCTGTATGACATACATCCCGCTGAAGCAAAGATTGCAGTAGCTAATGATATAAGTATAGGAAATGTAGGGACTACGCTATAGACTGAGGGCGAGATTCCAGAGTTATTAATATTAAATAACTTATCGTGACGTAGAAGCTGTAGATAAACCAACCTTAGTTGCAAGACTAGAACGATGCAACTGGTTGACGGTTCTCGCCTCCTCCTCTGCAGACTCTTAGACAGTTCTGTTGAATCGCTATCTGGTGGAGACCTTGGATGAACTTGCTCTAATGCCTACTTTTGTCCCGCGTCGTATCCCTGCTCCGTGGGTGAATGGGAATCCTAAAACCTTCATCAAAGAGAAAAATAAATTGCATAGGCTATATATGGGTTCTCGAGTCCGTTCGGATTTCGAGAAATATCGTAGTCTCCGAAATAAAACGCAAGCTCTCATAAAGCGAGCCAAGGATGCTTATAATTCTCTATGCTTACTGCGTCACGAAATCTGCGTATTGTCTGCGCAGGCTTGGTCTCATAGCTTCGGCAAAAATAGTCACCATATTACTATGCCGCTTGATGAAATTAAATTTCACTTCGTGCAGGCCTCCGTTGATTTCTGTAAAATAAAATTCTATTTTAAGTATATCCGACCATCGTACCTCGCCAGTGCTCTCTGTGACAATGACACGCGGGCCATGGAATCTGACCGTTTACCCATGCTGCACATTCTCCTTGCCTAGAAGTTATTTTTTCGTTCCTGTTGCAACTCTATAATTCCTCTTTGATGTCCTCCACTTTTCTTAAAGCTTGGAAATAGGCGTACATACGTCCTATTCCTAAAGTGCATGAGGTGCCGTCTCAGTGCTCCGATTTTCGACAACTCGCCCTCATTTTTAGTCTCTCCAAACCCTTTGAGAGAAAAGTTCGAGAACAAATGGTGGAGTACCTGAAAAAATATATGGAACTGATCCACACCAGTCCGCCTGCAGGTCTGGGTTTAGCACCGAAACTGTCTTACTTCGTGTCGTAGATGACATTCGTTTTGCAGTAGATGAGCGAATTGTGACCATCACAATTTTCTTCTCACTAAGGGGTTTGATTCCATTTGCCACCCTAGGTTACTTGAGACTATGCGCCTAGCCGGATTCTCTAGGTCAGTGTTGGTGTGGTTCTCGTGCTATCTTAAAAACCGCTCGCAGGCAGTCAAAGAGCCTGATGAGACCGCGTCCATCTTCCTCCTTTCGACCTCTGGCGTTCAACAGGGCTCAGTCTTAAGGCCATTCTACAATCCAACGGGACACGGGATACGGAAGACGTAACACGGCGCGGTATTCAATTGTATATTTGCAAAATTCCATTGGATCCTCCAATTAGGAAGGAGAAAGTCGTTTTGAAAACCGAGCGTTTACTAAATCTCAACAATTTTGGCTACATCTCAGACATAGCAACGATACAGAAGACGGTTGCTAAGGTCGCTAAGGATTTCACGGAGCCCGAAACGTCATTGTCAAATGTCATTACCTGTCACCTGTCATGATCTGTTAATATATAAATGTTAAAAAAAATGTGTATGCGTTTATTCATACAGATAAGTAAATCATTACTTCATTTTTAAAGTCAGGATGACTTTTATCGTAGAGAAATTTGATTTCTCTAACGATATTGATAATGATCTCGTCTATGTTCGCCATAATGACAGGTGATGACTGGGCATGCTCGATGCTACTCATCACGTTCCGTGCTCCGTGAAATACGTAATATTTCGCCAATATTTCCATGCGTGAAATGTCATTACCTGTCACCTGTCATTACTAGCTCTATAGACGAGGTCATTATCAATATCGTTAGAGAAATGAAATTTCTCTACGATAAAAGTCATCCTGACTTTAAAAATGAAGTAATGATTTACTTATCTGTATGAATAAACGCATACCCATTTTTTTTAACATTTATATATTAACAGATCATGACAGGTGACAGGTAATGACATTTGACAATGACGTTTCGGGCTCCGTGAAATCCTTAGCGACCTTAGCAACCTCTTCCGTATCGTTACTATGTATTTTTAATGTAAGCCGTTATAAATTACGGAACGGGGCATGCTCGATGCTACTCATCACGTTTCGTGCTCCGTGAAGTCCTTAAAGACCCTAGCAACCGCTTACGTATCGTTGCTATGTCCAAGACGTCATAAAAATCGTAGAGACTTAGTAAACGCTCGGTTTTAAAAACGATTTTCTCCTTCTTGATTGGAGGATCCAATGGAATTACGTAAATATCAAATGAAGATCTTATTGCTTATTTCTTCCGTGTTACGTGTTATCATATTGTATTGTAGAATGGCCTTAAGAATACTCCGTTCCGTGCACCGTAACGGCTTACGTGAAAAAAAAAAAAAAAAACAATTGCCCCGTCAATATTTTCATACGTGAAATGTCATTACCTGTCACCTGTCATTATCAACTCTAAAGACGAGATCATTATCAATATCGTTAGAGAAATCATTCTCTACGATGAAAATCATTGTGACTTTAAAAATGAAGTAATCATTTACTTATCTAAATGAATAAACGCATATACAATTTTTTAAAATATTTATATATTGACAGATATTGACAGGTGACATTTCATGTATGAAAATAGGCAGGGCAATCGTTTTTTTTTTTCACGTAAGCCGTTACGGTGCACGGAACGGGACAGTCGGGCCATGCTCGATGCTACTCATTACGTTCCGTGATTCGTAAAATACGTAATGACCCTAGCAACCGTCTTCCGTATCGTTGCTATGTCCGAGACGTAGTCAAAATCATAGAGATTTAGTAAACCCTCGATTTTAAAAACGATTTTCTCCTTCGTAATTGGGGGATCCAATGGAATTTTGCAAAAATACAATTGAATACCGTGTTACGTGTTATACTTAAGGAATCTACCAAGTGTCATTTTAAACTCTTCGTACTCCATCTATGGTGATGAATTGCTAATTTACTTACATTGTAAACCGATTTATATGGAAGAGGCTCTCGGGCGTGTACACTTGTACAGCCTGACATAGATGCTATATACAGGGTGTCCGTTATAAAACGCACTGTGGTAACACCGTTGCATTCCTTGTCAAGTTCGAAGGAATACGTGTTTTTTTATTTTTTATTTCATATACCAAAATTTCGAGATAATCAACGTTGAAGTTGCAGTAATGTGACCAATCAGAACGCGTTTAAATGGAGCGCAGCTGACGTTGCGAGCCAGCCCGCAAGAACTACTTACACTAGGCTAATAACACTAAGAGTATCGTCGTAGTGTCCCTGTTTATCATTGAGTAAGATACAATCGCTTGCTGTAACGTCAGTGAATTTCGGAAAGTACCCTTTATTCCTTATAATGTCTATTCCTTTAATATGGCAAGATAGTTGTACCAACGTATTACATTTTGAGTGGTCTTGAAAAGAACCAAGCTTGGATCTCAACATGCTAATCTGCAACAATTACATATATTTTCTATGATAAAAGTAGTAAGTCTACTGTGGTCGAATGACTTGTTTACAAATTACAACCTATTTCGCTTCACATTGCGGAGGCAGTCAGTTTGATTTATGTTGTTTCGACTGTAAGATTGCACTATGAGTAATTATTCTGTGAGAAAATGTTGCGACATGTATTGGGTGTTAGCCCAATGTAATGGCAGCCGAACACAAGCAGCGCAAAAATATACAATTAGGTATCCTAATCGGTGACATCCTGATAAATATGTTACGTACTCTACAATATTTACTGTTTCAGAATAATCATTACTATAGAAAATGTATAATATAATTGTTGCAGATTAGCATGTCGAGATCCAAGCTCGATCATGCGTATATCAAAATCAGTCCTTTTCAGGACCACTCAAAATGTAATACGTTGGTACAACTATCTTGTCAGATTAAAGGAATAGACATTATAACGAATAAAGGGTACTTTCCGAAATTCATTGACGTTACAGTAAGCAATTGTATCTTACTCAATTACGTGCAGACAAACAGGGACACTACGACGATACTCTTACTGTTATTGGCCTAGTGTAAGTAGGTCTTGCGAGCTGGTTCGTGACGTCAGCTGCGCTCCGTTTAAACGCGTTTTGATTGATCACATTACTGCAACTTCAACGTTCATTATCTTGAAATTTTGGTATATGAAATAAAAAATTAAAAACACGTATTCCTTAGAGTTTGACAAGATATGCAACGGTGTTACCACACTGCGTTTCATAACGAACACCCTGTATATTGTGATGGTCTGGGCTGTGATTTTCACCCAGGGTCTCTCAAAAGCAGCTATTGCAACTACTAAAAGGCAGAGGAATGTGAAAAAAAGGGAACACGAGGTATAATGCGAAAGAATATAATTAATAAAGTGCAGATACAAATAAAAGAGTAGAAATGAAGTAAGAGATAAACCAGAAGATAACTAGACTCGACACGCAAAACAATAAAAATACTTGCGGGTGCTCGCTCGGGAGCACGCGGTGTCGAAGGGATTTAAATGGACTCGGCGAGAAGGGGGGGGGGGGGGCGGAGGAGTACTTTGTTGGCAACGAGGACCGGGTGGGGGGAGGGGGCAGGGAGGGCTTACCGATAAGGAATAGGACGCAAACAATCTATAGGCGCCAGCTACTTGTTCGGCGTAGCACCGACGAGTGACCCCGAAAGGTCCTCGATTATTTGCTCTACTGGAATAGAAAGGCTAGCGGAGGGAGAGGTGAGGGAATATTAGGGAGAAGATTCCCGGCCGCAAAAAAGAGCTACTTACTATTATCTCGGATCTAAGGCGCAAAAATGGGCGAGGGTGGAAGTAGGAGGGTACGGACGATTTTCAAAAAGGGGGACGCAGAAGTACTAAATCTAGGGCGCGCGCAATACACCACGGACTTCGAGCGTTTGGGCAGATGGCCCGTTGGGAACACAAAAAGACTACAGTAATACCGGTCCACGTGGAACGGCTTGCTATTATCCAGAACGGACCTACTAAATCTACGGTGCAAATAATAAGGGAGTGATAGGGAAGGAATGGCAAATAGGAAAACTCAATCATTCAAATGTACTCACGCAAACAATCCGTAACAGTATCCAAAATCTATCCACGAAACTCACTCAACTCTTACTCAAATTCACAAACTCAAATCCAGCTCTTTGCTTAACGAAAACCTGGCGAACGTTCCAGCTGTTTGGCTGTGAGCCTCCTGGGCGTCGGTGATTAGTGGACTCACTGGGCCAAGAGGGCAACGCGCTCCGGCATTGGTTGGCAGTTCCGGCATGGCAGGCATTGGCCTTTTCTGTTGGTAGGCCATCGACGTATAGCATGGACTGCGCACTCCGTACTTTGAGCTCATTGAAAAAGTGTCGGCTCGAATAGACAAAGAGGGAGCGAGGTGGCGGCCAATAGCTTTCCTTTTCTAATGTTCCTATTGGCTACTTTTTTATCGCTCAGAGGATCTCAGGAACGTACTGTTAGACGCTGATCCCTTTGCTTATAAATTGCTTGGCATAGTGCTTATTTCGACTTGTAAGATGGAATATTGTAATGTAAAACTGTGTTAAACGATTAATTATTAATTTTGTAACAAAAATATATTGCGATATGCCAAAAATACATTATGCATATAAATTCTTTCATATTGTTACCTTTTCTCACGATTCACTTTCCGAAAATTATATAAAAAGCTTAGTTTTCAAATGTCTAAGATATATGAAAATAACAATAAATAGAACGTACTAATAGATCAGAAAGCGCTTGTATGAAATCTAGAAAACAATACGAATATTTAGAATTTCATTATAACATTATGATGTAAAAACTTATTATGTCCGGGGTTCTCAAATATCTCACTACGCTACTGATTAGAAAGAGACAAGGCTTGACCGCCACCAGTCGCCATCTTTTTCTAAAAGCCGACCATGTTTTTCTATGCCTGTGCGCAGTCCATGCTATACGTCGATGTGGTAGGCCTTCCAGGCCTTCGTAGCGGGTGGTACGGCGCTAGGTGTGCCGGCGCGCAGACTGGCTGTCACGCCCCAGGCAACATGGCGACCTCCAGGCCTGTCAAAAATCCTCCCTGACACGTCTGCGGGGCTGGAGGGAGAGGGCTCCTCCCCCGTCACGCGGGTCTCTGTAATACCCAGGGGGTGACACTCCAAATGGGCTATAGTAAAGCATAGAGAACTTATATGACCTACCGATAAGATGGCGCAGCGGTAACGTGCGCATGCGCAGCAATGCGCAGTTGCCATCTTGGAAAAAATAAGTTTGTTGTGTAAACAAGTCCCTGTGCGTCACTGTCTTCCGATTCGGCGACGGCTTCGCATCTACGAATTTACCCTCGGGAATTTTGAAGTGTGTTCAGTGTAATTACAGTGCAGAGTTTTGTCTTTGAGCGTGATTGTGTTCAACATCCAGACTATTTACTTGGTGGAACTTTTGTGGACGACGATTTACAAGAATTACGGCAACTAGACGAAGGCTACACTACTCGTCTTTCCAGGCTAACCCTATTTGATACTTTTTTACTTTTCTATTCTTATTTGCCTACACTGTTTTCTTTTCTCTAATTTATCTTCCATTTTCATATCTTAGACCTTTGAAGAAAGACATTTCCTCTTTTAGATGTGTTGTTCCTGGTTGTATATCGGTGTGCCTACAAATGGGATCACATTGCTTCGCAAAAGACTTGGAGCTATCCAAGGCCTGGGTAAAAGCAATATGCAACCCCATGCTCAGGCACATCGATTTATAGCTTTTAAATAAATTTTATCATTTGTGTAAATTACATTTTTCCTTGAAAGTCTATGTACCTCGTACTGCGAAGGCAATACTAAGGAAAAATGTAGTACCATCATTGCGTCTGCTAATGATTTTAATGCAAGTGTTACTATAAGTGCGACTGTAGTAATAGATCTTATTTATTTTGATTTTATTTCAATAAACAACTTTTTATACCATACATAATTATGCATTTATTTTATTTCAGGTACTTGCAATTATGGTAAAATGAGACCCAATCATTTGACCATATTAATTGTGCATATTTTCGTTTACACCACATATTAACGTTTTAGGATGTTTCACGCGGGTCATACTTGTTTTTCATAATTGCAGGTGCTTTTAAAAATACCTTATAAAACTTTCAGGGCGATGCGTATAGAACGGTGAGTATAAATGCACGTATATATCTATATATACACGTGTATACATATATATATATCGGATTTAGTGGATTTGGGCCCGCTATCTGGGTGTTCTCGATCGTCGTTCATGACGAATACTCCAATAATTCACACAACCCTAACTAGAACTATAATGTATGAAGCGCGGCAAGTTTGCGGTCACCGATAACGTTCGCACTTTCACTCTCGAGTCTCACCCTCAACTGCCCTTTTTCCCGCCCCCGGCTTTCTTATACGGTAATGTTTTGGGACCTCTGATTGGCTACACGGCTCCAATTGTCCAACCTATTAGTGCGAACGCAACCGATTCCGGCATCCATGCCCAAGCTGTTCATAGCTTGACGCTTCTATAATCTAGGTGTCGCTACATTTGAACGACAGGTATCCAGTCTCCGACACGGCCATCCTGACGCCTCACACGTCCTCGTGTGAAAACCCTAGAAAAAGAAATTCTTTGAACAGTAACTTGTTTTAAGGTTCGGTCACCCTGACCCAGGCCTCTTAACACAGTTCTTACAAGTCCACGGCTTTTATGAAAGTTCAATCTTTACATCGTACGACGCGTACCTCATCAGAACTCAACGAACAAACCTCTACAGCAACTCTAAACTTAATAATGCTCATTTCAATGAAAAGAAATCTTGAAAACAACATAAGATTGCCTCTATCCGGCAATAATCACACATTTGTCTTCAACCGACAATAACCACACGTTTGCCTCCATCCAGCAAACAAAACACATTTGCCTCTATCCGGCAATAAACACACGTTTGCCTCCATCCAGCAAACAAAAACACACTTGCCTCTATCCGGCAATCAACACACGTTTGCCTCCATCCAGCAAACAAAACACATTTGCCTCTATCCGGCAATAAACACACGTTTGCCTCCATCCAGCAAACAAAAACACACTTGCCTCTATCCGGCAATAAACACACGTTTGCCTCCATCCAGCAAACAAAAACACACTTGCCTCTATCCGGCAATCAACACACGTTTGCCTCCATCCAGCAAACAAAACACATTTGCCTCTATCCGGCAATAAACACACGTTTGCCTCCATCCAGCAAACAAAACACATTTGCCTCTATCCGGCAATAAACACACGTTTGCCTCCATCCAGCAAACAAAAACACACTTGCCTCTATCCGGCAATAAACACACGTTTGCCTCCATCCAGCAAACAAAAACACACTTGCCTCTATCCGGCAATCAACACACGTTTGCCTCTATCCAGCAAACAAAATGAAAATGACTCACCGGATCATGATAATACGCCTGTGGGTACAGCAACCGTACACAGGTCGATGTCGATCCCACTTCTGATATCGGATTTAGTGGATTTGGGCCCGCTATCTGGGTGTTCTCGATCGTCGTTCATGACGAATACTCCAATAATTCACACAACCCTAACTAGAACTATAATGTATGAAGCGCGGCAAGTTTGCGGTCACCGATAACGTTCGCACTTTCACTCTCGAGTCTCACCCTCAACTGCCCTTTTTCCCGCCCCCGGCTTTCTTATACGGTAATGTTTTGGGACCTCTGATTGGCTACACGGCTCCAATTGTCCAACCTATTAGTGCGAACGCAACCGATTCCGGCATCCATGCCCAAGCTGTTCATAGCTTGACGCTTCTATAATCTAGGTGTCGCTACATTTGAACGACAGGTATCCAGTCTCCGACACGGCCATCCTGACGCCTCACACGTCCTCGTGTGAAAACCCTAGAAAAAGAAATTCTTTGAACAGTAACTTGTTTTAAGGTTCGGTCACCCTGACCCAGGCCTCTTAACACAGTTCTTACAAGTCCACGGCTTTTATGAAAGTTCAATCTTTACATCGTACGACGCGTACCTCATCAGAACTCAACGAACAAACCTCTACAGCAACTCTAAACTTAATAATGCTCATTTCAATGAAAAGAAATCTTGAAAACAACATAAGATTGCCTCTATCCGGCAATAATCACACATTTGTCTTCAACCGACAATAACCACACGTTTGCCTCCATCCAGCAAACAAAACACATTTGCCTCTATCCGGCAATAAACACACGTTTGCCTCCATCCAGCAAACAAAAACACACTTGCCTCTATCCGGCAATCAACACACGTTTGCCTCCATCCAGCAAACAAAACACATTTGCCTCTATCCGGCAATAAACACACGTTTGCCTCCATCCAGCAAACAAAAACACACTTGCCTCTATCCGGCAATAAACACACGTTTGCCTCCATCCAGCAAACAAAAACACACTTGCCTCTATCCGGCAATCAACACACGTTTGCCTCCATCCAGCAAACAAAACACATTTGCCTCTATCCGGCAATAAACACACGTTTGCCTCCATCCAGCAAACAAAACACATTTGCCTCTATCCGGCAATAAACACACGTTTGCCTCCATCCAGCAAACAAAAACACACTTGCCTCTATCCGGCAATAAACACACGTTTGCCTCCATCCAGCAAACAAAAACACACTTGCCTCTATCCGGCAATCAACACACGTTTGCCTCTATCCAGCAAACAAAATGAAAATGACTCACCGGATCATGATAATACGCCTGTGGGTACAGCAACCGTACACAGGTCGATGTCGATCCCACTTCTGATATCGGATTTAGTGGATTTGGGCCCGCTATCTGGGTGTTCTCGATCGTCGTTCATGACGAATACTCCAATAATTCACACAACCCTAACTAGAACTATAATGTATGAAGCGCGGCAAGTTTGCGGTCACCGATAACGTTCGCACTTTCACTCTCGAGTCTCACCCTCAACTGCCCTTTTTCCCGCCCCCGGCTTTCTTATACGGTAATGTTTTGGGACCTCTGATTGGCTACACGGCTCCAATTGTCCAACCTATTAGTGCGAACGCAACCGATTCCGGCATCCATGCCCAAGCTGTTCATAGCTTGACGCTTCTATAATCTAGGTGTCGCTACATTTGAACGACAGGTATCCAGTCTCCGACATATATATATATATATACGTGTATACCTATATATATCCCTGTATATATCTATATACAGGGTATCCCAGAATTGCTTTTGGACCGGAAAGTAGGCGATACCTGGAGGTGCCCTGAGTACCCTCCCGCAAACCGTTTACCAAAATTCGCAATAGTTTTTAAATGAGAAGCATTTAAGTGCGACCAATCAGAACGAAGGATTTCCGCGAATTCAATCGCGGATGCCAAAGATCGCTGCTTTGCAATAGCTTCCTACAAATTCCGCGCCTAGCAATTGTTTCATAGCCCAAGCGAGCGTCATAGGATTCGTTGACAAACTCCCAATATGGGCATGGGCGTGACTTAGGCTGGCGCAGCAGCTACACGTGCAACGCGCGATCGGCAATTGTTTCGGGATACGCATTCAGCCAGACGAAAACCGGTACACGGTGTCCAAAACGTCATGCACTGAATTTTATAGCAGTCCGGAAGAAAACAGATTATTAAAGTGAGAGGGAGTCGGGAGGGTGGGTGGTGGGACTGATGCATTAAAATTAACATGAATTTATAACTAAGCATAGAAGTATTATTTCTTCGTCCTGTGAATAGCCATATGGAATTTCCAAGACATCGCGATTGCTGATTTCAAAGTTACAGAGTACTCATCGATTTTGGAGACTGTAAAAAATACGTAAAATAGGAAAATAGATTAGGAGAGAAAGGCAAAGACACGTATCCCTTTTTTTCGTTCCTAGAATGTCCACACCACATTACAGCCCTTGGCGACTTCCGTTGGCAAAGTTACGCAACACTTGTCGACCCCAGATCTTGTGAAAAATACGTCAAATTGAAAAAATGGACTAAGAGAGAAATGCAAAAACACGTATCCCTTTTTTTCGTTCCTAGAATGTCCACACCAAATTACAGCTCTTTGCGACTTCCGGTGGCAAAGTTACGCAACACTTGTCGACCCCGGATCTTGTGAAAAATACGTCGAATTGAAAAAATGGACTAGGAGAGAAATGCAAAAACACGTATCCCTTTTTTTCGTCCCAAGAATCGGTATACCAATTTGCAGCCTTTTGCGACTTCCGGTGGCAAAGTTACGCATCGCTTGTCGACTCTAAATTTTCAAAGAAATACGTCAAATTGAAAAAATTATCTGAGAAAGAAATGCACAAATACGTATCCCCTTTTTTCGTCACTGGAATGAGTATGCAAATTTTCAGACCTTTGCGAGTTACGATGTGAAAGTTACAGAGATAGCCGATTTTTTAGTCGACAAGTGTTGCGTAACTTTGCCACCGGAAGTCGCAAAGGTCTGCAGTTTGGTGTGGACATTCTAGGAACGAAAAAAAGGGATACGTGTTTTTGCATTTCTCTCCTAGTCCATTTTTTCAATTTGACGTATTTTTCACAAGATCCGGGGTCGACAAGTGTTGCGTAACTTTGCCACCGGAAGTCGCAAGGGGCTGTAATTTGGTGTGGACATTCTAGGAACGAAAAAAAGGGATACGTGTCTTTGCGTTTCTCTCCTAATCTATTTTCCTATTTTACGTATTTTTTACAGTCTCCAAAATCGATGAGTACTCTATAACTTTGAAATCAGCAATCGCGATGCCTTGGAAATTCGATATGGCTATTTACAGGACGAAGAAATAATACTTCTATGCTTAGTTATCAATTCATGTTAATTTTAATGCATCAGTCCCACCACCCACCCTCCCGACTCCCTCTCACTTTAATAATCTGTTTTCTTCCGGACTGCTATAAAATTCAGTGCATGACGTTTTGGACACCGTGTACCGGTTTTCGTCTGGCTGAATGCGTATCCCGAAACAATTGCCGATCGCGCGTTGCACGTGTAGCTGCTGCGCCAGCCTAAGTCACGCCCATGCCCATATTGGGAGTTTGTCAACGAATCCTATGACGCTCGCTTGGGCTATGAAACAATTGCTAGGCGCGGAATTTGTAGGAAGCTATTGAAAAGCAGCGATCTTTGGCATCCGCGAATGAATCCGCGGAAATCCTTCGTTCTGATTGGTCGCACTTAAATGCTTCTCATTTAAAAACTATTGCGAATTTTGGCAAACAGTTTGCGGGAGGGTACTCAGGGCACCTCCAGGTATCGCCCACTTTCCGGTCCAAAAGCAATTCTGGGACACCCTGTATACTGGGGTATACCTATACATATCGCGTTACTTATACGACCTACCGATAAGGTGGCGCTGCTGCTCGTGCTAACAGTCTAATAGCCGTATTCATAGTCGTTCCTTGAGGAATAAAGATCCCTTGTTCCTCTTTTCGCGTTTCATAGACCTTCCTTTACAGAACAAGGAGCCTTATTGGCCTCCTTATTTCAAGGAATGTCTTGAGCTTTCTTGAGGAAACCTTCTGCTCTGTGATTGGCTGTTTCGTTTGATATGCCCAGCACCACAAGCGGCCCGAGTTAGGAACTAGCCCAGCTCAGGCAGCAAAGATGTATCGTATCAGTTATTGAAATTGTCGGCTGGTTTTAATCATCAATTTTCTTTCCAGGTGTTGACCTTACGCAGTCCACGTAAAATTAAGAAAAAACAACAATGCGTATTTCTTTTACGTTTCGACCCTCATTGGGATAATCTTCAGAATGGTTTTATTACTAGGTAAACATGTATAAACTGTTGAACAATCATTGGTTAGATTGTGTAAAAAATTGTACGCCAAACCAACAAGAGTTTGTGTGTTACATGTAAAGGCAGGATTAGCCAAAAGTTAAAAAGAGCCATAGCTGATCTATTAATTATGGCTTTAGGTTTGGCCTACTATTTTTTAGACAATCTAACCAATGATTGTTCAACAGTTTATACATGTTTACCTAGTAATAAAACCTTTCTGAAGATGATCCCAATGAGGGTCGAAACGTAAAAGGAATACGCATTGTTGTCTTTTCTTAATTTTACCCGGGCTGCGTAAAGTCAACATCTGGAAAGAAAATTTAAGGTGTATCTTGGCTTGGCTTATAGTATAGACTACGCGATCCCTATTTCAAACTCTTTGAAAAAATGCCGCTCGAATAGACAAAGAGGGACTGAGGTGGCGGCCAGTCCTGCCACCAGAGGCAATTTTATGTCCCTAAATATACCGTCCTTCTGGAAGGAAGAGCCGAGGTGTGACTGTGAAACATAGACGCCTTGGAGATTGAAGGAAGCCTTCATCAAGGCGTCCTTTATCCTTGAGATAAGGACGAACTATGAATACGGCTGTAAAGCACGGGAGTGCCGTGTCTCCAATAAGTGGTCTGTGGTAATACCCGTGTGACCGTACTGCACCGGGGCTGCATACACTTGGTGGTGGTGGCGGGCTGAACGGACATTAGTTTGTCGTGGCTGGATCAGCTGTTTGCTGCCCATGCTCGCTGATGGTCCTCGAGCAAGTGTCCTACGATGAATGGTGACAGGGCGGTAAGGGTGGAGGGGAGGGAAGGGATCTTAAAACTAAATATAATTACCTAAATGCCTAAAACACTAGAATCACACGTTAAATAATAATAAATACCAGTCGCAATGCTCAAGGCCGGTGGGGACCTCGAACCAGGAAGCGGGGAGGAGTCGATAGTAACATTTTTGTTACAATATATTGTAATGTTTGTCGATAGTGCAATTTGGCTTCTTATGAGTGTACGCGACGTTTTTCTGCGTAGGGGCTTTGGTGCGTACTCGCTGCGCCCTTCTGCTGTAACCCGGTCCGTAACTGATTTTTCGTGGGCCCCGTAGCGTCTTCATTATGGGGTGATGCCTAGTTGCGCACAAACCCAATTGGACACAGATGCAAATTTCTCCCTCTTGAGTGATATTCCATCAGTAATTCAACGATATTGTAAGTTATCTTTATCTGACGGAGCCTTTTCAAACATTTAATGCTCTCTTCATTCGATACTTATCCATATATACTATCCCTGCTTAAAAAATACGATAGAAAGCGATTAAAAAAAATCCTATCTAATCCAATCGTGTTTTGGTTCGTAAAATTTAGATTCGTTATCTAATATTTCGTATACAATTTCTATCGTTTTATATATTATAAAAAGAAGCAGATCAATTCTTTATCGTTTTTAACTCTTTCGCTACGGGCGGGTTCTCCGCCGCGGTACCTCGAGACTGTTTGGCGAGGCATATATTATAGATTGCTAAGCATTGGTTATTTCGGCTGTCAGAAACAAATGATGCAAAATAAAATACTATCAATGCATGTCCAGAGTCAGATACTTTTGCAGAACGGCTAGTCGCAATAATATCTTAGTGCGTCTTATGGAGGGCCACTATAGTGGCTTGTAGTAGTGAAAGGGTTAATAGGTTTATTATTGCATATTATATAGGATGACTTTATGCATGACACGCCAAATTGATCGCTAGTTAACTGTATTAAGAATGCATTGTACATAAATTCTCAACCAAAAGATTGATTTCGTTGAGTATCTTGCGATAAGGGAAAAATTTGACAAAAATCAGCGTCTTGGAGATATTAAGAATACTTTTTTTTAGCGGAAAAATTAGAGACTTCATTTCATATGAAAGTTTTCTATCGAATATGTTAAATAATTTTTTAAATTCATTTATTAGTAACTTTTTGGCATTATTATTAAAAATAAACGTTCTTCCTATCTTCCAAGACGTCGATTTTTTTCAGTTTTTATTCTCGTGTCAAAGCACTCAAATTCGAATCAAATGAGATTCTTGGTGGGAAATGTACGTGCAATGCATCCTTAAATTCATGATAATTGTTCGGAAAACCATTTGTTATATTAAGCCATATAAGAAGGTTATCGTTTATTTCATATTCTTCCCTAATAAGTTGGTGACGATAGAAAACGATTCGATTCCTATCACGCATTTTCATATTAATACATATAAAAATATGATTCATATAGAATCATCTAGCATCATATACGTAATAGAACGTGAATTTCATATTACCATAGATAGACGTACTGCTTATATGAAAATACATATAGGTATAGATTAAATTTCTATCGTATTATTACGATAAAGCAACAACCTTATAGGTTCAGATTACATTAGATAGAAACTCTATCATCACTTCAACTTGATGTAGATAGGACTGATAGAAAACGATTGAAATCGGCAATTAGTTTTATCGTTTCTTATCGACTTCTATCGTATTTTTTAAGCAGGGATATCCCCCTAACCCACTGTGGCACCAGCTCCTCGCCCAGGCGGCCAGCCCCACCAACTCTCTAGTCCAGGCAACTCACTGCCCAAGTACCAGGGATGTTACAGGTCGCCAGGAGGCATATCACGACTGGTGATCAGTAATTATTCGGCGACCATCGGTCCGTAACATTTTTTTAAATTATTCTAAGGAGGTATACGTAGACAGATAAAGTAGAAGACGTCTTTTTGTATGAAATAATATATACAGGGTGAGGCGTGAGAAACAGAACACCTGAATATCTCTGTTGGATTTGAAGATACGTTGTTTGTAAATATCGGAATTTAAATGGTTTGGAAGGGCGCACAAGGCCGTTATAACTTTTTTTAAATTTTTTTACTAGTTTTTTTTAAGGTTATCAGAGTTTTTTTTTTAAATGGAATGACATATTTTTTCTCCATGCACATTGTAGCCGGCATCCACATGAATCCAACCATGTAATATAGTATGACCTTTAAATGACCTCCAATCCAGAAATATGGTAATAAGGTAAAAACGACGTGTACGAGATTTGGCTTTATTTCTGTTACGCCAAATGTTCAATATTACTCCCTTGCACTGCAATACATTTGTTCAACCGTGAAGTAATTTACTACTCTGTAGTTCATTTCTAAAGGAATCGATGCACAAGCCCTGGCGATTCTTTCTTTCATGTTCTCTGCATTGGTTCGTCGTTCATGATAGATTTAGTCCTTCAGTTTTCCCCACAGATACAAATTGAGATCTGGTGATCGAGCTGGCTTGGATGTGACCCGGCTCACAGGAATAATTTAGCGTAACAGAAATAAAGTCAAATATCTTACACTTCGAATTATTATTCATTCCATATATCTGGGTTGGAGGTCATTTAAAGGTCATACTATGTTATATGATTGGATTGGTTGGGATGCTGGCTACAATGTGCAAGTGAAAAAAATATGCCATTCCATTTTGTAAAAAATCTGATAATCTTGAAAAAACTGGTATAAAATGTTGATAGGTGAATGAATCACTACAGAGCGCTACGTAACTGCATCAGCGTTAACAGGAGTCGGGTGTATCGGGAAAAAGGAAAACACGTGATTGAGTCACGCGCGAGCGTGTACTCCTCGGGAGAGCTGGTATGTACAGTCTAAGAAATCAGCAGCACCGTTAGAGTAGTACTCTGAAAACTTTATTTAACACGTTCACGCCGGGGCAAATATTTACGTTTTTTCGCGTGGGGCGGGAGTATCTTATCTCCTTACGCTTCGTGGGAAACGATGTAAAGAATGTTACAAACAATTATCAAAAACACAAAGTCGATTATATGCCGTGAAAAAAAGTAAAAAAGTAACGACATATTGTAAGCGTTGTAAGGGCCAGCCCGCATTATGTTTAGAATGTTTTGAAAAGTTGCATAGGTATAAATAAATAATTGTTATCAATTTAAAATATTGAATGTTAATGTTTATAATACTCAATTTTTATTTATAATGTTGAGAAAAAATAAAATAAACTTATTTTTTTAACGACTTATTTTCTGAAAACAAGTGACTCACCTGTGATGCACGCCGCCCCACGGACAGTCAAGTATGACCCACCGGTGGGTCACGCCGGCGTGAACGTGTTAAAAAATGCGAGTCCTGGAGATATTTCGACTACACGCAGAAGGGGAAAACAACGAAGAATAAGAAATGGACTACGATTACGACGGGTTTTCGCAACACAGGAGGATACAGAGGGCAAAGACGAAGACTGGGGTATTTAGCGAGCGTCTATATGTATACATGTTGAAATCGGTTGCGTCCTGATGCGGAAGACTTATGCAGCTATGATTCTGACATGGTCCACCGTAAGGGTTGGTTTTCGGGCGTTAGACCCGTGATATTGCCCGAATTGTCTATAGCGGCTGTACTGAATACGTCATTACGCGATTTCACACGCTACAGTGTAATACTGGGTTTTATCTACGGTTACCGTTATAATGATAGTCCTTTCGTATCGCTCCTATGTACTCAGGGGTGGGTAGCAAATGATAAGTGGCGTATATGTAGCGATGATAATTCCAAGTGCCGGATCACATACCGACGGTCCATGGCGTGATCATACGACCGTGCTGAGAAATGGGTGTGAATGACCCACATCGAGTACGCTCTGCGTCTGGAATCGCAGGCATCGTTGGCAATCTTCAATCATCTCGAGAAATTACACAAAAGCTATGTCACCCTGTGGTGTTTGAGGGCTATCCGAACATACAAGGCACTGGTACGTACTTTGAGGAAGCACTGCCGCTAAGACGCTGTCTAAGATGACGTACCCGCTTACACGCGCGGATCTCAATGCTCTGACCATGGACACCGGTTTCACACGGTGGCACGATGGATAACGTGACTCTTGGGCAATTATAGAAGAGAGTTATAATAAGTTTCGCCTATAACAAGGCCTTCTGGAACTCCAACTGGTACTAGCTCAAGCACAGTAGTGTACGAATCGAGGTACGTTTCGATGAACCGCTGGCTACTACTGTGAACTGTATCGTATCCGTTGAGTACGATAACGTTTTAGAGATTGACGCGTCGTGTCAGATCATCGGGGATTACGGCGGATAAACAATCCAATGAAATACACAGGTCAACATTTTAGGGTATGCGTCATCGTCTTTTATACAGCGAAAGTACCACGACGGTTTTGTACGGACGAAGCGTATGGCGGATTACCGGTACCCGCAGGATAACAAGATCTACGATGGTGGAGGTGGGGGTAAGGTGTAGTATTCGCTGTGTAAATCGAGCTACAGAAATTAAGATTCCCTTTTTTTTTGTATTTATTATAATGATATGGTTAAACAATGCGGTAGCAGTAATGGTAATTATAATAATCGCCGTGTTGTATATTAAAAAATAGTAATAATAATGATTTTATAATATACGGTATTTCTGACCAATAAAACGTGTTCTCTTTTACTCGTCTACACCTACTTCCTTAGGGTAATTAAAAAATGTTTTATCGACCGGTGATCGCTGCATAATACCGACTGCCAGCTATGATATGGCCGCAGGGGCGTGTAACGCCGCCGTCACAGGGTTCTGTGGTGCGGGTAACACGCGGCGATTTCGAGTCTAATGGCCGGAGCGGCCGCGGGGAGAAGGAGGGTTGCTCGCCTGGGCGAGGGGGGTGGTCGTAGTGCGGCGCGGGAGACACTGTCGCGCTGCACTTTGTGACTCGTAAGGCCAGTGGTGGGAGATTCGTTATGTCTTTGGGTAGTGGCCCATATCTACTAACGCCCTATATATGTTGTCTATTACATAATACTAATCACCTACAAATTTTCCAGCATCAATATCACGTTACGTAACTAATCATAACAATACGATGTTTTATACAATACAATTAATACAGTATTTAACATAACTTCTTATATTCATAATTCGTCTTATATTTAACTTGTGATTGCTTTCTGAACTGGTGTAACTAAACTCACCCTAACTCATTTTTACGTTTGCAGCCAAGGCAAAGGCAGATTTGATGTCACTAGAAGTTTCATCGCGACAAGAAGTGGTCTTCTACGATGGCATGAACATCAAAAAATGGAAGAGGCTTCTGAAGAACCGTAAATATACATTTTTTTCGATATAGACGAATGATTATTAAATTGTGCTTAGTTACTTTAACACTTTTACTGTTGCTATTGGAGACTGTGTGATGTAGTGTTTATAGTAGACACAGAAGGGGTAATCAAAGGGTCAAAAGCAGTAAAAAGTGTTGCCTGTACCCCTGTGAAAAATAGTCAGAAAAATGGAAATAGTTATGAAATTCACAATAAGGTGTTAAGATCGGTCCCTGAACTACGTGAAATATGGTTATAGTTTACGTTTGTTTTGAGAAGGAACGATTGAGACTTATGAAAAATCGATAAATATTGATTTAGAAAGGTAGTTAGGATGGTCCGTTGGTATAGATTTGCCGGAATTAAACGGTAAGTCCATGCGTTAGGTCGGCCATATCTTTGACTGTTTATTCTTTGCTACCGCACGCGACTTGTATAATATTATGAACAACACGAAAGCTGCGTACTTTAAATTTGATATAGGTAAGTTAAGATACTCTATATCTTTTGATTTCCTAAGGTCGTTACTACGTCTCCGCGATTTGTTAATTGATCTAGCAGATAAAGAATCAGGAGAAGTAGGAATTAGGTGTCAGGAAACTTTGCAAATGATGTGAGGTGTATTATTGCGTGAATCTAGTACGGTATACTGGTATATGTAACCAGAACGAATTTTAATTGTATGATCTGGTTGTTTATTTGCTCAGGTATTCTTGATCCCTTTTATGTAAGCTAAGTATTCTGGATGTGAATGAACTGTTGTGCGTACCTGATTGCTTGCGAATGGATTTATAGGCTTAGCCCAATGGTTTCCAATAAGATTTAAACTCAGTTTTTTATGAATTCTGGAAAAGTAGTGCCGATTCAGTGATGCTGTTTGTATGGACCCTCAGTCCAGATAAAATTGTAGGGAGGGGGGGGGGGGTTAGTGAATGACGGTAATGATGATGTTTCACAAAACTCCGAGAATAGAATCACCAGGTATGCTTCAATTATTTAGAAATGATTTGAATGGTTAGTCTCAACACTTGGCTTTAATTTGTCCTCGCTTTTAATAATTATGAACAAGCAGAGCAAATTCTTGAACAAAAAAACTCTGTTAAAGAATAAGAATTAGAATAATTGATATTACACGAAGAATACTAACTCTAATCAAGAACGACGACTGACTGAATGAAAAAGTTGCTCTTTTAGCTTCTACAACCCTATTTAACGACTTTGTTTAATCTTTGATTCCCTTTCGTATTAATTAGTTGACAAATCAAAACACTAATAATTATATGTCTGTTGCTGCATACCTGAGTCTTCCAACTCTGGAACTGAAACCCCACGAGTACTGTTAGTCTCGGGAAGCTTCAGGTTTATCTGTTATTTAAAGACATAATAAGAATTAGTATGACAAATTCCTTTTGAACATGATGCATGATAAAATAATCTGAAATGGCATAACAATTTCTAAATGTACGAGAGATAACATAATTCATAAATTGCAGATTCCAGCATGATATTAGCGAAATATAAAACAAAGCATAAATGCTATGTAATAAGTATAAATCATAAGAATTGATTATATAGACGATTACTCGACTGATGTACTTGTATGGTACTGTCGTTAAAGATAAAGGCATGTGTAGTGTGTATAGTATACAGGGTATCCCAGAACTACTTTTGGACCGGAAAGTGGGCGATGCCTGGAGGTGCCCTGAGTACCCTTTCGCAAGCCGTTTACCAAAATTCGCAATAGTTTTTGAATGAGAAGCATTTAAGTGGGACCAACCAGAATGAAGGATTTCCGCGCGTCATTGCAACATGGTGGAAGGTACACTCACGGATGCCAAAGATAGTTGCTTTGCAATAGCTTCCCACAAATTCCGCGCTTAGCAACTGTTTCACAGCCCGAGCGAGCGTCATTAGGATTCGTTGACAAACTACCGATATGGGCATGGGCGTGTCTTAGATTGGCGCAGCAGCTACACGTGCAACATGCGATCGGGTACTGTTTCGGGATACGCTTTCAGCCAGACGAAAACTGGTACACGGTGTCCAAAACGTCATGCAATGAATTTTATAGCAGTCCTGACGAAAACAGATTATTAAAGTGAGAGAGAGCTAGGAGGGTGGGTGGTGGGACTGATGCTTTAAATTTAAAATGAATCGAAAACAGAGCATAGAAGTATTATTTTTTCGTCCTGTGAATAGCCATATCAAATATCCAAGACATCGCGATTGCTGAATTCAAAGTTATAGAGTACTAATTGATTCTCGAAACTGTAAAAAATACGTGAAATAGGAAAATAGATTTGGAGAGAAACGCAAAGATACATTTCCCTTTTTTTCATCCCTAGAATGTCCACACCAAGTTTCAGCATATTGCGACTTCCGGTGGCAAAGTGACGCGACACTAGTCGTATTTTTCAATTTGACGTATTTGTTTGAAAATTCAGAGTCGACAAGTGTTGCGTAACTTTGCCAGCGGAAGTCGCAAAGGGCTGCAACTTGGTGGGGACATTCTAGGGACGAAAAGAAGCGATACGTATTTTTGCATTTCTATCCCAGATCATTTTTTCGATTTGATGTATTTTTTGCAAAGTTCGGTGTCGATAAATGTTGCCACTGAAAATCGCAAAATGCTGCAACTTGGTGTGAATATTCTAGGGACGAAAAAAAGGGATACGTGTCTTTGCGTTTCTCTCCTAATCTATTTTCCTATTTCACGTATTTTTTACAGTCAGACTCATTTATTAGCAATAATACAAAATAATCAAATGAATATAAATGCCTATAATTTGTCTCATTCAAGACAATTTCGCTGTCCATACTTTTCGTGAAACACGAAATCGGTTTTCGAATCATTCAGAAATCCAAGTGGTGCAATGGCCCGCTAAATCTCCCGATCTAAACATCATTGAGAATGTTTGGACCGAGATGAATGTTTGCCCGGAGATGGCAACCCGAGAGGGAAAGATCGAAATCAGCCATAATTGCGTATGCTCAAATAATCTGGGAAGAGCTGCGGCATAACTCGAATTATTTGAAGCATTTAATCGATTCGGTCCCGAATCGATTGAACCAGGTAATCGAGCGCGATGGTTTCTGGACGGAATATTGATGTCTGTATTCGCGAAGTTCCTCCTCCATTTTGATGACATTATTTTTCCTCAGCTAAACACCTGGTCGAAAGAACTATACATTTTCCTACATTTTTCTTTTTTTTTTAGTATGTCCCACCCGCATGCGCTGCGCAACCGCTGACAGCAGCTGATAGGATCTTATGGGCGACTCGCGCTAGACGCAAGTGAGACGCTCTTATACGCACTAGGCTAGCGCTGGCAGCGAGTGAGAGGGTCTTGTGGGCGACTCACGCTAGACGCAAGTGAGACGCTCTTATACATAGTGCAAGCTATCTCTGGGACTCCACTAACTGCGAGTGAGAGGGGCTTATGCGTACTTATGTTGAAATTCTGTGAGACACTCTTATACGGGACGCCGGAACTCGTGACAGAGTTGGCGTCCCGAGCGATGGGAATAGGCTACCCCCTCTACGCGTCGGCCTGGCTTGCTCGCCACTAGTCGCCACTGCCGGCCGCCCCACTCACGCTTCCTACTAGCTCCACCCAAGGACGGCATTAATATCCCGCAGTATACCTTCATCCACAGTGAATTGGTGCATCTTAAACGCTTCCCAGTTAAAAACTATTGCGAAATATTGACAAACGGTTTGCGGGAGGGTACTCGGGGGACCCCCAGCCATCACCTACTTTCAGTTGTAAAAGTAATTCTGGGACACTCTGTATGTGAAGAACCTGCCTTGTGTTATCACCAACTGCTCGCATATGATCTATGATGATGATCTGCATATTCATCTGCACTGCAAACCGTGTGACTTAGTGAATGCAATTGAGCGGGTGCAGATGGATGCAAATGCCATCCATGAATGGGCTATGAATAAGTGTCTCATATTTAACTCATCCAAAATACAATGTTTGATTGTCGGCTCTTCGAGATATATAAATTCATTTGATCTAAACCACTTGCCTGTGCTTCGTATTGGTCATGATGCCGTTCCGTATGTGACATCAGCTCATGATCTTGGACTGACCATAGATAATACACTATCATGGAATGAATACACTCTTAATGTCTGCAGGTGCGTAGACAGGACGCTTTGTGTTCTAAAGCGTAATCGTGCTCTCCTCTCTGCTGACCTGAGGAAATTATTAATAACTTCATTAATCTTTCCATTGATAAAGTACGCATGTGTTATCTATGGTAGCAGTTCGTCCGTACTTACACAGAACATACAAGTAGCGTTATACACTTGTTTGTGTTTTGTCACTGATGCTAGGGGATAGGAGCCCATCACGTTCTTTTTTTAATCAACTGGGCTGGCTCAAATTGAAACAGCGACGACATTTTCTTCTCGGGATGGTCGTCTATAAAAGGTACTAAAAAATAGTAGTCCGACTTACCTTAGAGAATCACTAAGGTATGTCCCCACGTCTCTTACATCACGCACTATCCGCAGAAACTTGAATGATCTTGTTGCAGACAACCATCGAACCGAATTCTATAGATACTCGTTTGACATCTGGATTGCCTTATTTTGGTATTCACTATCCAATGACCTCCAAAATACTACGTCGCGACGAACTTTTTGCGAGCGTCTTCGCACGTTTCTTCTATGTAGACAGCTGTAGAATTCACTCCGGTTCTTTGTTTTGAGTCTTATATATCGTTTTCATTATAAATTATGACATGATTTTTCGATTCACGGTCACAAGGCGACTCCAGCTACTGATACACATAACGTTTTCGCTTTCGGATTCCCTTCGGGTAGCCACCCTGCTCAGAAGCTATGCTCTCGGGTTGATTCGTAAAGTTACGCCACTGCTCTCGAAAGATTTGATATTGTTTAGTTAAAGTCGAGCTGCTCGAATCTCTCGACGGGAGATAATCTCGACGTACCGAGTTGTTTGCCAGAGGAGAGTACCCGACGTAGACGTCTTCACGAATCGGCAGAAGCCCGGGTGAGATACCGACGCCCCGCTGGAGATGGGCAAAGGGCTGTAGAGCAGCTGAAGTTATAGTTTTGATACGGTTAAGGACAGGGGAGGAACCCCCTGTCCCGAGTTGAGGAAGTGGTGCCCAGCTGTCGCCCGATGCCTTGGGGAAGCGGCCGTGGAGGACCTCCAAAAGTGTTACGTACCGATCTGCTAAGGAACGCTCTCGATTTGGTTTAAAGGGACGACTCGAGGGAAAGACAAAGTTATCGGCTATAAGGACCTCGACCTATAAGAATGATTAGCTCTCGAAATTGGCGATTGTCAAAGCAGTCTGTCTCGGGGCACCGACTGAGGTGTCACGAGCTGGCTCGCGATCCCGTGCTATATGTTGATAGTTTTTGTAGCCGTGTTTCGATATGGTATAGCAAGTTTTCGTTCGTATAGTTCTCGCGTCGCTGTCGCGATATTCAGAAAATTCTATGAATTCCCGGTGAGTGTTTCGGAGGTATAGCGCGGTGCACTAGTGCAGTGTCCACCCAAGTGTCTTTTGGATATAGTTCTCGGCCTTCACGGATTAGCTGCACCAGCTCCGGTGAGGACTCCCGATTTATTAATTGGTGAAGGGATTTCGATTTGATAGTTTAGATTTGTTCTGTTACGTTCTCGAATCGTCGCTCTCTGTCTCTCGCATTATTTGCCTGACACTTAATCCGAACCTAGCAGCCTGTGCGGCCGTGCATTTCCATAACCGTCCGCTCCCGTTCGTGCATCCAGCTGCGTTTGCTGATTTTACGCGACTCTAAAGATCAGCATCTATGGTTGCGTTTCTCGATTTTACGCGTCCACAAAAATCTACAGGATCCGTAAAGTTATCGTCTTTTCTCATAGGTTCCGTCAGACTCTCGTTTTGGCGGAGTGGGGCCTGTTCCACCCCAACTCCCAGTTCATACCGGCTCGTCAGTTCCCGGTGAAACAAGAATTGACTGGCGCCCGCCTGGCTTGCAGATGCATGTGCAAAAGGTGGACGGCCGAATGTAACGCATGTTAGTTCTCGGATTTGTCGCTATCGGTATCGAGTTAAGAAAGATTACATTACACAATATAAACATGTGATGTGATTTTTCAACTCAAGGCCACAAAAGGACCCTTGCTGTCAATTTGGATAACGTTCACGGTTTACTGACTCTTCAAGTCTTCACCCTGCTCGGAAATTACGCTTTCGAATAGATTCGTATGTTTGCGTTGATGCTCTCGAGGAAACGAGTTGCCTGACAGACATGAGACTTCTCCATGAATCGGTGAAAGCCCGTCTGTAATATTGGCGTCTCACCGGAGAGATGCAGTGGGTTAGAGAACGGGCGGAGGACTAGTTAAGATCGCAGGCAGGGGCCCTTGGCCCTTATTTAGTCATTGTGGATCTTGTATCACCCTATGCACAGGTGTAACCTTTTTATCCTTCTCACGAGGTGGTTCGCCAGCTCGTGTGAGTTAGGCGGGTCCGAGCCAATGTCGGTTGTTAATAATTTTTCTTAACACGTGCATGAAAAAGGCCCTTTTTCCTGCATTTAAAGTGAATGGAAAGTTGTTCATTTCGAGCGTGCGGGAGAGAATGATTCCCTCCCGCTCTTTAAAATTTTAAATATTTTGTTAATTTTATTTATTTTGTTCAATATACCATTGTGATTGGAGTTGGGAAAAGAGTTGTGCACGACTCAAAATGCGCAACTTCCCATTTACTCTAAATACATAACAAAGAGCCTTTACCTGCACTTGTCAAGAAAAGCACAGTGTGCAACTAGGGGAGGAGGACAATCTCGCCCTCGCTAGAAATAGCTCTTTTCCCCCCCTAGTTGCACAATATACTATTAATCAGAATGATAGGCGGAGCGAAAGAAATAAAGATGAGGTTTTGTTTACAAAAATAATGAAAAGAAAGAGTATATTATCCTATATGGTATACATAGAGTGTTAATGAAGGTTCAGCCTAATAGCTGCTGAACGTTAGGATTGTAATATCAGCTTAAAGCTACGAAAAAAAAAACATAAATACGTTAACGGAATGATAGCGAGATACAGAAACCTATTAGATAGTACTAGTTGCGTGATGAGATTAATTTTGGAAGTTACGGTAGCATTAAGATCGTTCTGATAGACTAGGGATACCGAATCGTGTCGAGGGACATATCTGGCTTCCAGAATATGGTCCAATAGTTAGTTTGTTAATTTGCCCTGAATCGTGCCAATGAACATCTGCTACAATGTGTACTATAATCAAAAGAGTTAATTCAGGTAGCATAAAAGTTGCGCCAGTGAACCGTATCAGGTATTCCTGAATATGGTGACCGGGTTACCTTGTCGGCTATGTTAATGGCCGTGCCAATGAGTAACTTCCAATAGCTTTGGATGTGATCAAAGTGTTGACGGGAGAAATAGAAAAATTGTACGATGAATAATAAATGATGAGTGATAATGAGTATAAAATGAATGGCATATATCGACGGAAGCGATATAAGTGACGACAAGAAGACACTGTAGCGTTCCGGTCTAAATGCACTGATAAAAAGTTGAGCGGTGTCGGTTTGCCACCTTGCTCCACGCGGTTTGCGTGTATGCGAAAACTAATATCTATAGAGTAATAGCAAAGGGGTCGGTTTGCTTCCTTTGCCCGAGGCGGTTTGCACGTTTATACTTGCTATAGACTAGCTAGACGCTAATGGCAGAATGCCACGAGTCTGATTTTGGTGCCCTGTATAAAACAGGGTGTTTCTTAAGCCCCGGACAAGAGACATACCGTTAGATCCGGCGTGAAAAAATAAAAATGTTGGCGTCAACAATATCCAAAAATTTTAATTAGTCTATTAATTATTACGGATTAAAGGAAGCCAATCATAAGCGCGTGAGAACTGGTAACTCTTCCTCAGTCTCCTCTCATTGGGGACAGCCTATCATTTATTTCCCCACAAAAAACATTTTGCATTATTCTTTTGTTTATTTCCGTTATTCTTTTGTTTATTTACATTACTATATTCGTTTCCGGTTCTACCGGTCACTGTTTTTGTGGGGAAATAAATGATTGTCTGTCCCCAATAGGAGGAGACTGAGGAGGAGTTACCAGTTCTCACGCGGTTATGATTGGCTTACTTTAATCCGTAATAATTAATAAACTAATTAAAAATTTGGAATATTGTTGACACCAATATTTTTATTTTTTCACGCCGGATCTAATGGTATATCTCCTGTCCGGGGCTTAAGAAATACCCTGTATACCCTGAGATTGTGGGCGAGGTGGACTGAGGAGTGCGGTATTCACACGCGTTGCGATGCCTATTTAATATTATTGTTTATACGTATAAGGTTATTCAGGTAAGCCAAGTTCTATATTGGCGATCTGTATTATTAACGATGTATACGTTACATTACCATATTAAATTGTAACGTAAACATCGTTAATAATACAGATCGTACAATGTAATATAGTAATGTAACGTATACATCGGTAATAATACAGATCGCCAATATAGAACTTAGGTTGCCTGAATAACCTTATACGTATAAACAATAATATTAAATAGGCATCGCGACGCGTGTGAATACCGCACTCCTCAGGCCACCTCGTCCATAATCGCAGGGTATATAAAGGGCACCAAAATCAGACTCGTAGCCTTCTGCCATTAGCGTCTAGCTAGTCTATAGCAAGTATAAACGTGCAAACCGTCTCGGGCAAAGGAAGCAAACCGACCCCTTTGCTATTACTCTATAGATATTACTTTTCGCATACACGCAAATCGCGTGGAGCAAGGTGGCAAACCGACACCGCTCAAGTTTTTATCAGTGCATTTAGACCGGAACGCTACAGTGTTTTCTTATCGTCACTTGTATCGCTTCCGTCGATATATGCCATTCAGTTTATACTCATTATCCCTAATCATTTATTATTCATCGTACAATTTTTCTATTTCTCCCGTCAACACTTTGATCACATCCAAAGCTATTGGAAGTTGCTCATTGGCACGACCATTAACATAGCCGACAAGTTAACCCGGTGACCATATTCAGGAATACCTGAATACCTTTACCAACCTGAATTAACCTTTTTGACTACAGTATACATTGTAGCAGATGTTCATTGGCACGATTCAGGGCAAATTAACGAATCAACTTTTGGACCATATTCTGGAAGCCAGATATGTCCCTCGACACGATTCGGTATCCCTAGTCTATCAGACCAATCTTAACGCTACCGTAACTTCCAAAATTAATCGCATCACGCAACTAGTACTATCTAATAGGTTTCTGTATCTCGCTATCATTCCGTTAAGGGGGGGGTATGGTTTTGCACTTTCGAAAAATCGATTTTTTTTGTCTTATCTTATATTTAAACATTTCAAGAATATATTCCCAAAATTTTAAGTCGATCTGAGCAAAACTCTTAAAGTTATTGTCTAGTTAGTCTCCTGTCCTTTAAGGGGGTGGTAAGAGTTTCAGCGTAAAAAAAAACACTTTTTGTGAATTTTTTTAAAACTATGGATTGAGCCAATTTATTCAAACCTTTTGTACATTATTAAGTATATTTTTAACAATATTCTGTGATTTTTTCATGCGGAAATATTGAAAAACAAAAAATTGTGTTCTTCACTTTTTTAGCTCATAAACTTCTAAACGCTTTTTTCTCAAAACTACTTTTTCAAAGTCCGTGTTCACTGCCATTTAAAAACTACTTGACCGATTCATTTCAAACTTGGTACACATTTTCTACATATAAAATACCTCCCCCCAACGTTTAGTTAAGATTTTTTTTTTTTACATTAAGGGGGTTTCCCACCCACAAAATGGCGGAATTTTTCGTGGAAAATAGCAGTTTACACTTCAGATGGCCACCAAAAGTTTTTAAATGAAAAAAAAAATAATCCAAGAAGGTTGGGGGGAGGATTTGATGATACTTTGACTAAATTTCAATGGTTTTTTATTTCAGATAATTTCCGACCGAGATACAGTGAACACCGCAAATTGTAATTTTTGTAACACGTTCTGGGGCAAGCTCTGTCACCGGCTTGTTTTTCAATATTTCCGCATGAAAAAATTACAGAATATTGTTAAAAGTATACTTAATAATGTGCAAAAGGTTTCAATAGGTTTACTCAATCCATACTTTCAAAAAAAATTCACAAAAACAGTGCTTTTTTTACGCTGAAAACCATACCCCCCCCCCCCCCCCCCCCTTAACCGTTAGGCTGAACCTTCATTAACACTCTATGTA
This sequence comes from Cephus spinipes, assembly GCA_963971525.1. Classification (NCBI taxonomy): domain Eukaryota; kingdom Metazoa; phylum Arthropoda; class Insecta; order Hymenoptera; family Cephidae; genus Cephus; species Cephus spinipes. Next base: position 14,410,112 of record OZ020576.1, read on the forward strand.
TACCGTATAGGATAATATACTCTTTCTTTTCATTATTTTTGTAAACAAAACCTCATCTTTATTTCTTTCGTTCCGCCTATCATTCTGATTAAAATGATTAACAACCGACATTGGCTCGGACCCGCCTAACTCATACGAGCTGGAAAACCACCTCGTGTAAATGATAAAAAGGTTACAAAAAGATTGTGGAGGATCTCAACGATTGTTATGCTACCTATTTGTTGAAGGCTATCCAAATAGCCAAATGGAGGACGCGAGTGACAGAGCTATCAGGAAAAGACAATAATTATCGGATAAGGGACTGCGACCAATCAGGATAATCTGTTCCCCAAATTATTATGGAAAGGCCTTGGGACACATGAGTTGTCTTTAACTGCCTCGTCCTCTCGTACTATTTTGTTGACAATTTTTCTATCTGGGTTCTCCAAATTACACGTTCTCGCTAATTATAGCAAATCCCAAAGGTTTTCTCCACGTGTTCTCGAAGTGCAGTTCAGTGTAATAGTGCAGTGCCAGGAGAATATCCCCTGGATACAGTTCTCGGTCCCTATAAATTAGCTGTGTCGGTTCTGGTGAATCATATTAATTTTATTAATCGATAAGGACCTCGAATGCCTATCCACAATAGATTCCGTAAAATTTCCAATTTTTTCGTCCCTTGCACACTCTCTTGCGCCAGGTACCTCATTTCGATGCACTTCCGTTAGCCCTCGTGGATTAGATTTGCTATTCTAATCATGCTTTCGTCGTTCTTGGATCTCGTATCCATAATCCCTTTGTTTGTGTTTTCGTAGTTTGGGTTTCATTGAATCACACTATTTACCAGACTAATAATCTGACACTTTCTAACACAACCTACAGACTGAGCAGCCATGCATTTCTGCAACCATTCGCTCACGTTCATGCATCCAGTTGCGTTTACCAATTTTATGCGACCCCAAAAATGTGCCACTTCTTGTTTGATTCGCTTTTGGTGGAGTTGGGACAGCTACTTTCGACTTCTAGGACATATCGGTTTGTTAGTTTCCGGTGACATACAAACTATCTGGCATCCTCCCGGCTAGTGGATGCTTGGGCAGGGGTGCACAGTCAATGGTGACGTTTCCTGGGTCGAGTTTTCGCACGACTAGGAAAATATGCCACAATATACCATACTGCGATGAGAATTAATATATTGCGCATTGGGCGCCAAATTTTGTGACGTCAACGAACGTCGACAAAAACGAACATCACTAATTTTTTGATGACGAAAGTAAGCCCTCTCTCTCCCTCTCTCTCTCTCTACCTCTCTCTCTCTCTCTCTCTCTCTCTCTCTCTCTCTCTCTCTCTGAATGTAAGTATTGACAGTTACAATATACATCACTCCTATAGATTGGAACATACCTCTGCCGCAGAGTGCCCTCGGACTGTTTTGATGCAGGGTTGAGCAAGTAAAATATTTCTTTTACTACTGGGAAATAGAACTTCCGGAGTAAGGATAATCATTTTCGAAGAAAGAAGGGAAAGAAAGTTGACAGATTTTCTAATCTAATAAAGAGGCGTTGTCATTAACAAAGGGGGTGGACCCACAGGCGCACAGGCCAATTGGACACAAATGACTTTTTACTTCAAATTCTGTACACTTTTACATAGATGGAATAGAATGAGGTACGAACGATGTCTTATTATAGTATATTGTATGTGTTTCAACATTCGTTTACGCTAGGTTTAGTTAAGTAAGGTTAGGATAGGGTGGAATGTTCAATTTTTGGAGACTGGGTAGGTTAGTAGATAAGTATATCGTCTTATCGATTGTTATGCCGTGAGCATGTTATAAAATAATCTTCAACACTTTTAATAATAATAAAATAGCAAAAGCAAGCTATTTTTATTGTATCTCTGTTTCGTTAACAATGGTACAATTTTATTCTATTTTCTCTTTTATGAGTGGACGATGCTCACTCGGAGCCTACAGTTCGACGACTAACTTTTTGTTGCGTCTAAATAATGAAGAGCTTCTACGCCTTAGTACTGTTGTAAACCATAATATAGATTTGGAAACGCGCCTACGTCAGAAGCGACGAAATGGCCACGCTGCGACGCGGCACATTCCACTCGCTAATATTATGGAAACAAAGGAGACACATCACCGATACCATGGCGAAATATAGAAACAATCCTTTGGTTATTGTATCTCTAAAAATTCTATAATTAATATACAAAAAGCGGACGGCCTGCCGGCACGTCAGACGAAGTAAGAGTCGAAGTAATAACCTCCAGCCTCGCGATTTCATACTCACCACGTTTACGGTTTAATTCTAATAGTGTACTCTAACGTAACTTATTTTGTTTCAAATAAATCTTTTACTTGTTATCGAGAGTTAAGTTCCAACTTTTTACTCGGGCAACGAATCCCAAAGTACCTGACTCCCGAAAACCCTTTCCGGCAGTCAAATCCGTGAATCCAGTATTTGGGCTCACAACAGTACAATCTTTGCGGACAAAGGATTACTTATCGTGTGGTACTAAGAATGCTAATCTAGTAAATAACTAAGTAACGCTTAGGGCATAGCACCCCCGCTGTTAGATGAAAATTCCCTTTTTACAAAATTTACAATAGGGATTTTCATAGAATTAAAAATATATTACATATCATTGTCGAATTCTGATATGCGAAGTCTAGACCTAGATCGAGGAACCTTTCTTTTTGGCTCTGATTGTCTGAGCCTTATACTTTTTCTTTGAAAGATTGGAGACACATCTAAATTTGATGAAATGGAACTGGAATTGACATGGGCCAATAACTCCATGGGCATTTCTGTCGCACAGGAGTTTTGATTTCGAGCATTGTTGCCATAATTAAAGAGACAATGGTTATAAACAGAAGTGCAAGGCTTGGATGCACGTCAAGCATTTAAGAAGATAAAATATTTTAAACTTATTCATTAAGTACAATATTACTAATCCGGCCAAGATATAAATGACATACGTAATCCAGCTTATTGCTTCCTCATAAAATGTTTTTGTTCTCTGATGATTTCCTATTTCTATTGCTTCTCTTGTTATTTCGTTTAATTGGGTGACATATTTAGTTAGATCGCCTATTTTAACATCAGGCGTTTCTATTGCGTGAATTCTTATCAAACTGAGGTTTAACTGTGGATCCTTAAAAACCTGAAAATGTTTGCTGAAGTTATAAGTTATCAAAGGTGTAAAGGCCTTATTGTTTTCTACGATCCTTTCTGTTTGTAAGTGAAGTATCACATCGTTTGAAACGACTGTACATCCAGGCGCAATCCATAAAATTTTTGTTCCCGTTATAATTGTTTCTTCTACTGTCTTATTACAAATAATTTTTATCGATTCTGACGAAGGTGTGGCGTATGGCCATTTGTTGTTATTTTTGAATTGTATCCACATCGTATGAGTTATTGATATAATTTTAACATTACAATCTTCTTCTTTTAATTTGAACGGTTCATTGACAATTATGCTCATGCAGGTATCGTGTGCCTTGATATAATACTTTGGATAAATACTTCTAGAGAATCGTTGTCCTTTATGAGCCTTACAGGTTTTTAGGAAGTGCTCATCACTCTGAGTATATAATAATTTTTCGTCATTTGTAATGATATAATCGTGAGGAGTCGAGATATATGCCATTAAATTATCTTTTACAAGCTTGGGCGCAGGAATTACTCTATAAGCTATATAGTTTCTTACTTCTAGAGTTGGTATCTTAATTACATAAACCAATCTATATCCTATAACACTTATTGCTACTTCGCGAATTTTTAAATATTCAAAATAACTTCTTTCGTGAATGAGTATGGGCATTACTTCACTACCCTTTTCATTTCTTATCAACTTTATCGAACTCGTGAGCAAATCAGGCGATAATAATTGAGGATTAATTTGTCCACCTTTGGCAAGAGTCATAGATTCAATTAGTATTCTAACGTTTCTATCTAATTCCATCAAAGCTAATTCAACTTCTAGACACATTTCAGTAATCAATTCATTTTTTTGTAATTCTACTTCCTCTTGTGCCAGTTTTTTCAAAATTTCGTCAATACTTTTAAAATTGTTGTCAATGTCTTTGAATTTTGCGTTATATTCGACAAACAGATTTTCGGGTTTTTGTAGATTTAATTTCAATATATAAGTTTGATTTCTTAATAATTCTCCAATTCCCTTATTATCTCTATAAACGGCGTCTATTTCTGAGTTATAATATGATGCATCGTCTGCGCTCATAGTCACGAAAAGTGCTTTACTAATACTACCAACGAAATTAAATAAGCCTCGTTTACTTCTAAAAAGAGTGGGTACGCCTATGGCTGAACATAGCTTAGACTTATCTTTTCTAATAATTTCTAGTTGGTTTTGTAACCTGACGATGATGTTTCGATCGTTGCATTTATTGTCACAAATAGCTCCCAAGGTGGTTAATCTTTTCGATATTTCCGATTCTTCCGGTGTCAGCTCATCGATATTGATGGGGGGTACCCACTGGCACACAACCCGATTGCGCACACGCCCAGTTGGACACAAATCATTGGACACAACACGATTGGACACAGTGTCCATTCCGCACAGCAAGATTGGACACTCTGCCGATACGACACATTAGTTTTGGACACAGACCGTTTAGCATGCGATAACATTGGACACATTAGAACTGTGTCCAATCTTGTTGTGGCGAATTGGTTTCGTGTGCGATCTGACTACGTAAGTACGGACCGTGAAATTGGACACAGATAGTTGTAGATAAATTTCAGATAATTCATTGGACACAAAGCTAGCTGCACAAATATTATACATACGAGATCAATGGAACAGGTTCTTACGTACTTTTCTGAAATAATGTTGAAGTTATTATAGAAATGTTACATGCTAGATTCTAGGGAAGTGAACGCTCATAAGTTTATCCCAACAGCATTTAAATACATATATGCATATTAAAAAGCTGCAATATCAAGGATTCAAATATGAGTGAAAAAATAGTATTGTGACGTATAACTGTTCTGTACGGTTACGGGGTAAAAATCTGGCCCATTATTACATTATTATAAAATATTCATCAATAGTCGTATTCTTTACAAAACGTGTGACTTTCAACTCACGAATAAATCCCATTGGCTAGTGTAAATTATCATGTTATAATTAAGATAATAATTAAAAATTTCATTAAAATGCATTACCAAGTCATTAACAAGAAACATTGAACATAGAATTCATTTATGCCTGATGACGATTATCTCTACCTATTTGACGCGAACACTTTGTAAAGTTACAAATATTGGAAGATCATTTTTAGAAGATATATAATAAATTTATTATAAATGTACCACAGCAGTTCACATTCCCTCACTTCTTGTAGAGTTCTGGTTACATCGATATACCTTATTGTAAGGACACCTGGAGAGATAATAATTATTAAATGCCAATACTATAAATTTTGTCGTTTTAAATATCTAGGCATTGCTCTTTGCTATCTTTTTTCGTCGTTTGACTGTACTCTTCCTTCAGCCTTTTTAAACTATTGAAGTTTAGCAATTGACATGCTTCCCAGTGTCACCAGTAATATCACCAATATAATAACTGCATTGCTGCTTCAGTCGAAGAAATTGTACTCATTGCTCACGTCCCCTTTCCTTATATTCATGTGTTACTGTTATATAGTCATTTCTGTAGTACTTTCTTATTTTCTCTTTATAAATATGTTTAGATCAGATGTACTTGGAAAAGATCCTTTTAAGTAATAGAAACTTTATAGACTGTCTTATATTGATACGAGATAGTCATTCATTAATTTATATTAATTGTAACGTGGCGTCAGGACGACACATTACAAAAGCCCCGCACCTCCGCGCGCTGCCGACAGCACGGCAGTGTCTCCGGCCTCCATCTCCAAGGAGTTCGTAGGTCCGTGGTTCGGGAGGAGGGAACGGGGGAAAGCAGTGGACTGGCGGCGGAGGCACGGGGCCCTTTTGGGTTGAGAGCCCGCACGTAAGGGGTGCTCAACCGCCAGGACGCACGGCCGGTACCCCGGGAACTTTGAACGGCTACGGTTTGCGGGTCCGCGGGGAGGGCGCCGGAGAGGAGTTTGTTTTGATTTTTGACCTACCGCGAAGAGCGGTAGGTAGGATAGAGAGTGTGTCGCGGGGAGTCCGTGCGTAAGGACACGCGTGTCCGGCGGACCGCGAGAAAATGAGTCCTTGTTCCGTGCTCGGGCTATAGCGGAGCTATCGGATAATCGCGGATTGCGATTATCGGGATCTCTCGCAGAGAACCATGGCTCCCGGGTTTTTTGTGTGGTTTAGTGCCAGTGCGTGGCCGAGTGTGTGAAATTCCGCGTGTTTGATAGACACCTTCGTGGAGCCGGGATGCGGCACCACGGGGATAGGCGGAAGGGACACGACCACCACGATTTGGATTTGGTACGGGACTGAAGGGACAGCCAGTTCTCGGTAAGTACCGCGAGGGCGGTCTTATTTAGAGAATATCTTGCGCGAGAAGATAGCCGAGCGGGAGTGGTGCGGACACCCGGATGCCTCACGTGGCTACCGACGTCGGGGGGCACACTCCCGAGGAAGGGAAGGCTCGTCTCCAACGAGACCTATTAGGATCGCGAGGGGATTCGCGAATTCGCCAGGCACACCGAGGTAGGGACGGGTCTTGGGCAGGCTACAGATCACGACTCGGAATAGCCGTGAGCCACCGTTGGAGGACACACTGTAGGCGACGGGATTTGTATTGTACAATCCACCGTTTATTTAATGGTAATAAACGGAACGGTATTCTACTCGCTGTCTTATCATTTTGCGCGCCTATCCGTTGACTCCGAAATTCTCTCTCGTCGCCCCCATGTTCCCCTCTACCATTTTCAGTACGCTGACGCTGAGCCGCCGGGAAACCTGAAAACGGCCGTGGTGAGGGATGGTGGTGCGGGAAAGCCGCATCTGGCGCCCAACAATTAGGTCTTCGGATCTTTTCTTTGACTACAGCACGTTGGGAGCAGCCACGGATTATTTGTAGGCGACGCCGTTGAGCGGTATACGTCACATAATATTAAGTCAAAAATGCAGAAAGCTGATCTATTTCTTCGTGTCATGAAATTTAATTATTTACTATCAGATAATCACTTTTTGCCATCTGTTCTATTAATCTAACATCATTTGTAGCGTATGATCTTATTCAGATCGAAAGTAGGGAGCAGCAAACATTAAGCGATATGTAAAGAACATTGGGCTCTTCATAATCAAGAGACTCGGTCGAGTCTCGCGCCAAGTACAGGCAACCCGCCGTACGGGGCACGGCTCGCCGAGACTCTTTACTCGAAGCATCGCTTGTACCTGTGTTTCGACTCAAATATCTTATGAACGGCTGTATATGAGAAAAATTTATTGATACATTCACTCTAGGAATCAAGGGTTCTGAATTAATTGCCACTAAATTCAATACGATTAGTATACGAGATCAGGGTGTATTGAGATGGCGAGCGAGATGATTTTATTTCAGGTCCGTCGTCGTCGTCGTCGTCGTCGTCGTCGTCGTCATCGTCGTCGTCGTCTTCGCACGTCCATCGCATTTTTTACCCAACAGATGGCGCTGACTGCTGTGTCTTCATTACCTATTTGTACTCTGAATGGTGTTAGTAATTTACGAATACACAACACAGTCAAATACACTTTATACGTGAAGCTACTGTTCATACCGAATGTCCAGTTAGTAAAAGGGTACTTTCACACCGTATACAATTATTAAGTTTTTAATAGCATTCATGTGGAGCGCGCGTGTATGGGTGTATGTATATGTGTGCTTCAACATAGTTCCTCGTATTTTAGGTGACAGTTTTTAGAGACACAGAATGTCCAGGTGTTTCTCTCCGTAATATCCTGTATCTAGATGGCGGACGTGGAAGTCCAGGGTGTCCAGGTATTCCGCTTCGTAGTTTTCTGTGTCCAGTTGTCGGATGTGGAAGTTCAGGGTGTCCAGGTATTCCGCTTCGTAGTTTCTTGTATCTAGGTACTGGATGTGGAAGTCCAGGGTGTCCAGGTATTCCGCTTCGTAGTTTTCTGTGTCCAGGTGTCGGATTTGGAAGTCCAGGGTGTCCAGGTATTCCGCTTCGTAGTTTCTTGTATCTAGGTACTGGATGTGGAAGTCCACGGTGTCCAGGTATTCCGCTTCGTAGTTTTCTGTGTCCAGGTGTCGGATTTGGAAGTCCAGGGTGTCCAGGTATTCCGCTTCGTAGTTTCTTGTATCTAGGTACTGGATGTGGAAGTCCAGGGTGTCCAGGTATTCCGCTTCGTAGTTTTCTGTGTCCAGGTGTCGGATTTGGAAGTTCAGGGTGTCCAGGTATTCCGCTTCGTAGTTTCTTGTATCTAGGTACTGGATGTGGAAGTCCACGGTGTCCAGGTATTCCGCTTCGTAGTTTTCTGTGTCCAGGTGTCGGATTTGGAAGTTCAGGGTGTCCAGGTATTCCGCTTCGTAGTTTCTTGTATCTAGGTACTGGATGTGGAAGTCCACGGTGTCCAGGTATTCCGCTTCGTAGTTTTCTGCGTCCAGGTGTCGGACGTGGAAGTTCAGGGTGTCCAGGTATTCCGCTTCGTAGTTTCTTGTATCTAGGTACTGGATGTGGAAGTCCAGGGTGTCCAGGTATTCCGCTTCGTAGTTTTCTGTGTCCAGGTGTCGGATTTGGAAGTCCAGGGTGTCCAGGTATTCCGCTTCGTAGTTTCTTGTATCTAGGTACTGGATGTGGAAGTCCAGGGTGTCCAGGGATTCCGCTTCGTAGTTTTCTGTGTCCTGGTGTCGGATTTGGAAGTTCAGGGTGTCCAGGTATTCCGCTTCGTAGTTTCTTGTATCTAGGTACTGGATGTGGAAGTCCACGGTGTCCAGGTATTCCGCTTCGTAGTTTTCTGCGTCCAGGTGTCGGACGTGGAAGTTCAGGGTGTCCAGGTATTCCGCTTCGTAGTTTCTTGTATCTAGGTACTGGATTTGGAAGTCCAGGGTGTCCAGGTATTCCGCTTCGTAGTTTTCTGTGTCCAGGTGTCGGATGTGGAAGTCCAGGGTGTCTAGGTGTTCCGCTCCGTAGTTTTCTGTATCTAGGTGTCGGATGTGGAAGTCCAGGGTGTCCAGGTATTCCGCTTCGTAGTTTTCTGTGTCGAGGTGTCGGATTTGGAAGTTCAGGGTGTCCAGGTATTCCGCTTCGTAGTTTCTTGTATCTAGGTACTGGATGTGGAAGTCCACGGTGTCCAGGTATTCCGCTTCGTAGTTTTCTGCGTCCAGGTGTCGGACATGGAAGTTCAGGGTGTCCAGGTATTCCGCTTCGTAGTTTCTTGTATCTAGGTACTGGATTTGGAAGTCCAGGGTGTCCAGGTATTCCGCTTCGTAGTTTTCTTAGTCCAGGTGTCGGATGTGGAAGTCCAGGGTGTCTAGGTGTTCCGCTCCGTAGTTTTCTGTATCTAGGTGTCGGATGTGGAAGTCCAGGGTGTCCAGGTATTCCGCTTCGTAGTTTTCTGTGTCCAGGTGTCGGATTTGGAAGTTCAGGGTGTCCAGGTATTCCGCTTCGTAGTTTCTTGTTTCTAGGTACTGGATGTGGAAGTCCAGGGTGTCCAAGTATTCCGCTTCGTAGTTTTCTGTGTCCAGGTGTCGGACGTGGAAGTTCAGGGTGTCCAGGTATTCCGCTTCGTAGTTTCTTGTATCTAGGTACTGGATTTGGAAGTCCAGGGTGTCCAGGTATTCCGCTTCGTAGTTTTCTGTGTCCAGGTGTCGGATGTGGAAGTCCAGGGTGTCTAGGTGTTCCGCTCCGTAGTTTTCTGTATCTAGGTGTCGGATGTGGAAGTCCAGGGTGTCCAGGTATTCCGCTTCGTAGTTTTCTGTGTCCAGGTGTCGGATTTGGAAGTTCAGGGTGTCCAGGTATTCCGCTTCGTAGTTTCTTGTATCTAGGTACTGGATGTGGAAGTCCAGGGTGTCCAGGTATTCCGCTTCGTAGTTTCTTGTATCTAGGTACTGGATGTGGAAGTCCAGGGTGTCCAGGTATTCCGCTTCGTAGTTTTCTGTGTCCAGGTGTCGGATTTGGAAGTCCAGGGTGTCCAGGTATTCCGCTTCGTAGTTTCTTGTATCTAGGTACTGGATGTGGAAGTCCAGGGTGTCCAGGTATTCCGCTTCGTAGTTTTCTGTGTCCTGGTGTCGGATTTGGAAGTTCAGGGTGTCCAGGTATTCCGCTTCGTAGTTTCTTGTATCTAGGTACTGGATGTGGAAGTCCACGGTGTCCAGGTATTCCGCTTCGTAGTTTTCTGCGTCCAGGTGTCGGACGTGGAAGTTCAGGGTGTCCAGGTATTCCGCTTCGTAGTTTCTTGTATCTAGGTACTGGATTTGGAAGTCCAGGGTGTCCAGGTATTCCGCTTCGTAGTTTTCTGTGTCCAGGTGTCGGATGTGGAAGTCCAGGGTGTCTAGGTGTTCCGCTCCGTAGTTTTCTGTATCTAGGTGTCGGATGTGGAAGTCCAGGGTGTCCAGGTATTCCGCTTCGTAGTTTTCTGTGTCGAGGTGTCGGATTTGGAAGTTCAGGGTGTCCAGGTATTCCGCTTCGTAGTTTCTTGTATCTAGGTACTGGATGTGGAAGTCCAGGGTGTCCAGGTATTCCGCTTCGTAGTTTTCTGTGTCCAGGTGTCGGATTTGGAAGTTCAGGGTGTCCAGGTATTCCGCTTCGTAGTTTCTTGTATCTAGGTACTGGATGTGGAAGTCCACGGTGTCCAGGTATTCCGCTTCGTAGTTTTCTGCGTCCAGGTGTCGGACGTGGAAGTTCAGGGTGTCCAGGTATTCCGCTTCGTAGTTTCTTGTATCTAGGTACTGGATTTGGAAGTCCAGGGTGTCCAGGTATTCCGCTTCGTAGTTTTCTGTGTCCAGGTTTCGGATGTGGAAGTCCAGGGTGTCTAGGTGTTCCGCTCCGTAGTTTTCTGTATCTAGGTGTCGGATGTGGAAGTCCAGGGTGTCCAGGTATTCCGCTTCGTAGTTTTCTGTGTCCAGGTGTCGGATTTGGAAGTTCAGGGTGTCCAGGTATTCCGCTTCGTAGTTTCTTGTATCTAGGTACTGGATGTGGAAGTCCAGGGTGTCCAGGTATTCCGCTTCGTAGTTTTCTGTGTCCAGGTGTCGGATTTGGAAGTCCAGGGTGTCCAGGTATTCCGCTTCGTAGTTTCTTGTATCTAGGTACTGGATGTGGAAGTCCAGGGTGTCCAGGTATTCCGCTTCGTAGTTTTCTGTGTCCAGGTGTCGGATGTGGAAGTCCAGGGTGTCCAGGTATTCCGCTTCGTAGTTTCTTGTATCTAGGTACTGGATGTGGAAGTCCAGGGTGTCCAGGTAATCCGCTTCGTAGTTTTCTGTGTCCAGGTGTCGGATGTGGAAGTTCAGGGTGTCCAGGTATTCCGCTTCGTAGTTTCTTGTATCTAGGTACTGGATGTGGAAGTCCAGGGTGTCCAGATATTCCGCTTCGTAGTTTTCTGTGTCCAGGTGTCGGATGTGGAAGTTCAGGGTGTCCAGGTATTCCGCTTCGTAGTTTCTTGTATCTAGGTACTGGATGTGGAAGTCCAGGGTGTCCAGGTAGTCCGCTTCGTAGTTTTCTGTATCTAGGTGTCGGATGTGGAAGTCAAGGGTGTCCAGGTGTTCCGCTCCATAGTTTCTTGTGTCTAGGTACTGGATGTGGAAGTCCAGGCTGTCCAGATATTCCGCTTCGTAGTTTTCTGTATCTAGGTGTCGGATGTGGAAGTCCAGGGTGTCCATGTATTCCGCTCCGTAGTTGCTTGTATCTAGGTAGTGAATGTGGAAGTCCAGGGTGTCCAGGTATTCCGCTTCGTAGTTTTCTGTGTCCAGGTGTCGGATTTGGAAGTTCAGGGTGTCCAGGTATTCCGCTTCGTAGTTTCTTGTATCTAGGTACTGGATGTGGAAGTCCACGGTGTCCAGGTATTCCGCTTCGTAGTTTTCTGCGTCCAGGTGTCGGACGTGGAAGTTCAGGGTGTCCAGGTATTCCGCTTCGTAGTTTCTTGTATCTAGGTACTGGATGTGGAAGTCCAGGGTGTCCAGGTAGTCCGCTTCGTAGTTTTCTGTATCTAGGTGTCGGATGTGGAAGTCAAGGGTGTCCAGGTGTTCCGCTCCATAGTTTCTTGTGTCTAGGTACTGGATGTGGAAGTCCAGGGTGTCCAGATATTCCGCTTCGTAGTTTTCTGTATCTAGGTGTCGGATGTGGAAGTCCAGGGTGTCCATGTATTCCGCTCCGTAGTTGCTTGTATCTAGGTAGTGAATGTGGAAGTCCAGGGTGTCCAGGTATTCCGCTCGGTAGTTTCCTGTGTCCAGGTGTCGGATGTGGAAGTCCAGGGTGTCCATGTATTCCGCTCCGTAGTTTCTTGTATCTAGGTAGTGAATGTGGAAGTCCAGGGTGTGCAGGTATTCCGCTCGGTAGTTTCCTGTGTCCAGGTGTTGGATGTGGAAGTCCAGGGTGGCCAGGTATTCCGCTTCGTAGTTTTCTGTATCTAGGTGTCGGATGTGGAAGTTCAGTGTATCCAGGTGTTCCGCTCCATAGTTTCTTGTATCTAGGTGTCGGACGTAGAAGTCCAGAAAAGTGTGCAACAAGCTTTGGCGCTTCGCTCAAACTATAGTATCCTCTTTGATGTTCGCACGGCCTGAGGTACAAGGCCTGAAATAATCCAGCACACTCTCCTCTCTTACGTTTACCTCACGGCTTAAACAATCTGGACCCCATTAACGACGCTTATATGCATTGAAGATTACATTTTCTTTAAAAATTTGGATATGTCTTTATGCATTTCTAGAAAAAGGGACTTACACCTTAAATTTATATGCCATTAAACATTTTCGACACCGCTATATATTTTTCTGATTAGCAACATCATAATGCATTTACATTTTATATCAGTGACAATATAGATTTCAGTGCTTAATACTTCTATTTCCCGTTGGACAACAAAAACTTGTGATATCCCCCAAAAAACACTTATGTGTAAAAAACTACGCCAAGTACAGGAGTGCTGTGTATTCCTCTAATAAAAAGTATTGATATCAGATTATTGAGGCCAAGTACATAAGTCACTACATGTTTGCCTACTATATGATCTAGCACTGGCTCATCATTTTAATTATATGTTCAAAATTTCCTATAACGTTTTCACTACTCTTTTACATTACTACTGTTTCTCATAGTTGATTATGATTTAATGGTTATTTAATAATTAATCAAACTTTAGCTGATTCCTTATCGAGTACTACTTGGCGGGTCCGTGCCAGAAATTCCAAAGTACTTAATTTGAACGTACTAATAGTATCCTAAAATTATATGTTTGTTATTAAGATTTTACCGTGATTATTATTAACGAGTTATCGTTAATAAACTCTATATAGAAAGTTGACATTGGTCTTGAGTTTAATGACTGGCATTATGAATGCAAATTTATATCAAGAATTGCACGGACCCGCCAAGTAGTACTCGATAAGGAATCAGCTAAAGTTTGATTAATTATTAAATAACCATTAAATCATAATCAACTATGAGAAACAGTAGTAATGTAAAAGAGTAGTGAAAACGTTATAGGAAATTTTGAATATATAATTAAAATGATGAGCCAGTGCTAGATCATATAGTAGGCAAACATGTAGTGACTTATGTACTTGGCCTCAATAATCTGATATCAATACTTTTTATTAGAGGAATACACAGCACTCCTGTACTTGGCGTAGTTTTTTACACATAAGTGTTTTTTGGGGGATTGTAATAACAGCGTCATAAATCGATTCTAACGAGTACTATCTATTCGTTAGTGATACTAGGAGCTCATTACTTATGCTCTTAATCAGACTTTCGGGTACTATTATATTAGTCCAACAGAAGATTCGTTGTACGCATGAAAGATGTCTAGCTGGAATAAAAATGATCTTCCAATATTTGTAACTTTACGAAGTGTTCGCGTCAAATAGGTAGAGATAATCGTCATCAGGCATAAATGAATTCTATGTTCAATGTTTCTTGTTAATGACTTGGTAATGCATTTTAATGAAGTTTTTAATTATTATCTTAATTATAACATGATAATTTACACTAGCCAATGGGATTTGTTCGTGAGTTGAAAGTCACACGTTTTGTAAAGAATACGACTATTGATGAATATTTTATAATAATGTAATAATGGGCCAGATTTTTACCCCGTAACCGTACAGAACAGTTATACGTCACAATACTATTTTTTCACTCATGTTTGAATCCTTGATATTGCAGCTTTTTAATATGCATATATGTATTTAAATGCTGTTGGGATAAACTTATGAGCGTTCACTTTCCTATAATCTAGCATGTAACATTTCTATAATAACTTCAACATTATTTCAGAAAAGTACGTAAGAACCTGTTCCATTGATCTCGTATGTATAATATTTGTTGCAGCTAGCTTTGTGTCCAATAAATTATCTGAAATTTATCTACAACTATCTGTGTCCAATTTCACGGTCCATCCTTACGTAGTCAGATCGCACACGAAACCAATTCGCCACAACAAGATTGGACACAGTTCCAATGTGTCCAATGTTATCGCATGCTAAACGGTCTGTGTCCAAAACTAATGTGTCGTATCGGCATTGTGTCCAATCTTGCTGTGCGGAATGGACACTGTGTCCAATCGTGTTGTGTCCAATGATTTGTGTCCAACTGTGCGTGTGCGCAATCGGGTTGTGTGCCAGTGGGTACCCCCCGAGCTGAGCGGTCTTTCGACACACATACCAAAGGTTGGAACCTAGGGTCCCTTCCTTTAACGAGAGCTGAGCGGTCTTTCGACACACATACCAAAGGTTGGGACCTAGGGCTCCTTCCTTTAACGAGAGCTGAGCGGTCTTTCGACACACATATCAAAGGTTGGGACCTAGGGTCCCTTCCTTGAACGAGAGCTGTGGGGTCTTGCGACCCACGTAACGAGAGCTAGGCAAGAGAGCCGGTAACGAGAGCAATTAGCTCGAAGGCCAAGTACGAGATCTGGGACTATGGAGTCCACACCGAGAGCTAGGTCAGGGTTTCCCTAGGGTTTCGGGAAAGTCCTATTCCCGTTGGTTCCTCGATAGCCGGTGGCTTCGACGGACCATCGAGGGACGCCTTAGGTCCCCTTGGTCTTCGAGACCGCGGTCTCTCCGATCGCAGAGCCTTCAGCTCCTCGGCCATGACGGGCGACTGACGAAGAAAATCGGGAGCTGACTGTCACCGACAGTTTCCACCGGGGTATTCGCGAACCTACGCGTGTACGCGTGTACCGGAACACCGACGGTATCCTAGGCCGGAAGGTCGGACTTCGCGAACCCGCCCGCGGAACACAAGAGATTCCCTCGAAATTCCCCAACTGATCAGCGATCCGCGAGAACTATTAAAACTAGAGCAAACCTCGAGAAGGTCTTTTAAATTGAGAGCAAGATTCGATAGTCGAAAGCTACGGTGATCGGAATCGATCTCCTGGTGTGCCTTGGTGTCATACCGCTTCCCCAAAGGAGGTCTGCACGCAACGAGGTACCAGGACGGAGTGACCGAGAACCTACCGATTACGGCTGTCGCGAACCAGGACTCTAGGGTAGGGGGTCCTTCGAAATCTTCTGAAAACTTGTTTTTCAGAATTCAGGAACCGTTTCGATAACCGTCTTCGGTGTAACAATACCTAGCTGACCGATAGGGTCACCCGGGTATGACAACTCAAGGAGCGTCACCAGCGGGGAACGAGAACGCGACTTTTCAAAGTCGAAGATTCCCGGAGGGGAATATTCGCGACCGTTTACCGTGTTAGCCTAAGCTTCACAATAAAGCGGTAACGTTGCTGTCACCTAGGGGTAACCACGTCGAGAACGTCATCGATGGGTGGGGATCGCGAGAGGAGGAAATTTGAAATTTCCTCAACGAGAACTTTTTCGATAACTGGCGATTTTTGTTTTCGCAAGGCGATAGCCTGATGCAAGAAAGTGCATCGGAATTTTGCTAAGGTTCGAGAGCTACAGCAGATCGCTGACCGACCGCCGAACGAGCGTGACCGCTTCGGGATCTCCGAAGAATCCTCGTAATCGGGAGCATAGGTCGAGAACGAGACGTGCTCGGGAGCATCTCTTCGCGAGCAAAAGTAGTCGAGAGCATACGGTAACACACTATTTGCTGGCTGGCCCCACGTCGGGCGCCATTTGTAACGTATTTCTTTTCGTGACCCGACACCGATAGCAAAACTCAAGAGAACGAACTATCTTCGAGAACCAACCTACGTTACCTTCGGCCGTCCACCCGTCGTTCGTGCATCCGCAAGCCAGGCGGGCGCCAGTCAATTCTTTTTTCACCGGGAACTGACGAGCCGGTATAAACTGGGAGTTGGGGTGGAACAGGCCCAACTCCACCAAGAACGAGAGCTCTGACGGAACCTATCAGACGAGGCGATAGCTTAACGGATCCTTTCGATTTTTGTTGACGCGTGAAATCGAGAAACGCAACCGTAGGTGCTGATCTTTGGGGTCGCGTAAAATCAGCAAACGCAACTGGATACACGAACGGGAGCGGACGGTTACGGAAATGCACGGCCGCTCAGGCTGCTAGGTTTGAGGTAGAGAGGGTCGGAGTAAGAGTCCGGCAAATAGTGCGAGTGACAGAGAGCGACGAACCGAGAACGTATCAGAACGAATCTAAACTATCTATCGAGGTCCCTTCACCAATTAATAAATTGGAAGACTCACCGGAGCTGGTACAGCTAATCCGGGGAGGCCGAGAACTGTATCCAAAGGACACTCTGGTGAGCACTGCACTATGGCCCAGCACTTCACCTCCGGAACACTCACGGGAATTCATCGAATTGCCCGGATATCGCGAGACCAACGCGAGAACTGTACGAATCGTGAACTTGCTATACCGGAGCGAAACACGGCAAGAAAAACTATCAACAGATAGCACGGGAGCACGAGCCAGCCCGTGACACCTCGGTCGGTGCCCCGAGACAGACTGCCTTGACAATAGCCAAATCCGAGAACTAATCATTCTGATTGGTCGAGAGCCTTTTAACCGATAACACTTCTATCTCCTTCGAATCGTCCCTTTAAACCAAATCGAGAGCGTTCCTTAACGAATCGGTACGTAATCTCTGGAGATCCTCCACGGCCGCTTCCCCAGGGCATCGGGCGACAGCTGGGCACCACGTCCTTAACTCGGGCAGGAGGTTCCTCCCCTGCCCTTAACCATATCAAAACCTTATCTCTGCCTGCTCTACAGCCCTTTGCCCATCTCCAGCGGGGCGCCGGTATTTCACCCGGGCTTCTGCCGGTCTGTGGAGACGTCTCCGTCGGGTACTCTCCTCTGCCGGGCAACTCGGTACGTCGAGACTATCTCCCCACGGCAGATTCGAGCACCTCGACCTCCACTAAACAACAACTAAATCTTCCGAGAGCCTTGACATATCTATGCGAATCAATCCGAGAGCGTAGCTTCTGAGCAGGGTGGCGATCCGAAGGGAACCAGAAATCGAGAACGTTATCTTTATCTGTAACCGCAGCCGCCTTGGGACCGTGATTCGAAAAATCACGTCACAATATATATCTACATATAGCATTTCAATAGGTAAAATCCATTTGCAGGTGGCTTTTTAATGCGGTTTTAAAGGTTCATGAAAATTCCGGGTTCCTCCTTCTACTTTACTTATATTTTTTATATGCTGTTTTCTGTGGAACGTATCAGCGGCATAAAAATAGACACGACTTTATAATATAATAAAATGTATATAGTATAATATAATCATGCATTTGCTACATTCCAAGTTAATTAATAGATTCAATAAGCATTGTTCATGAATAAAAAAAAGTAATAATAATCGGGTCTCGAACCCGAGACTCTCGCACGTTGACTCGTTACCATGGACGTATGATATTTAGTTACCGTGACGTACAGATTGGGAAAACTGTATTTCAGTTGTTATACACGTTTGGAGTTTGCTAGAGTACTCTGATACATACGCTTGACCAATCAAAAACGTGGGTATGGTTCGAAGCTTCTCCGTCTAGGTGACGCGTCGACAATAGAAATCATACGCTTTAAAATGCCACCCGGTATAATCCATGCGTCTCACGGAGCTCACGAATATCACGCGTAGTATATCTATATATACTCGACCAATCAAAAACGTGGGTATGGTTCGACGGCCCTCCGCTCAGGTGGCGCGTTTACTCCAAAATAAAATTGGTTTCAAGAATATCGGCCCATTGTCAATCTCCCTACTCATCTCTGATATTACTACAATATAAATGCGGGGGAAAAACGCAAATAAAGAAGGGCAAGCAATAGAACAAATATCAATCAGAGAAGCATAAATTAGTTAATCAGACAATTAATTTATTTATAGAAAGGCCAAACGCTGACCGTATATAATCCAATACGCTAAATATACTGATTCTTATGGCTGAAAGATTCGCTAAGCCAAATAATACGCTCGAATTCGGATCAACTAAAAGGCGGAAGGATTTTACATTATTTTACTATTTCCGGCGTTGTTGAAAATGCCCACGGCGCACTTGCCCACGGACCACTTGCGCATAGATTGAAATCGGGTGATGCCCAGTTGCGCACAAATCCAATTGAACTCAAAAGCGAATTTCTGCCTCCTGAACGATATTCCATCAGTAAGTTAAGGATATTGTAAGTTATCATTATCTGACGGAACCTTTTAAAACATTTAATAGACTCTTGAGTCGACCACGCTCGCTTCTCTCGCTCGCCGACGATATACTTATTCACTAAGCTACCTAGTCTCCGAGGTTTAAACATTCCACCTTAACCTAACCTAATTTACTTTAATGGCATATGCTGTAGTGATATACGACAATACGACATCCGCTCCTGGGGTAGAAATCTTTGCGCAAATGGGCCGTGGGCAACTGGGTCCGTAAATGTTACGAATTCCGTGCGCAAGTGAGCCGTGGGCATCTGGGTCATCGTAGATTTCAGTCCGTGCGCAAGTGGGCCGTGGGCATCTGGGTCGACGAAGATTTCAATCCGTGCGCAAGTGGTCCGTGGGCAAGTGGGCCGTGGGCATCTGGGTCTGTGGGTGTTACGAGATCCGTGTGCAAGTGGGCCGTGGGTATCTGGGTTGACGAAGATTTCAATCCGTGCGCAAGTGGTCCGTGGGCAAGTGGGCCGTGGGCAAGTGGGCCGTGGGCATCTGGGTCTGTGGGTGTTACGAGATCCGTGTGCAAGTGGGCCGTGGGTATCTGGGTCGACGAAGATTTCAATCCGTGCGCAAGTGGTCCATGGGCATCTGGGTCTGTGGGTGTTACGAGATCCGTGCGCAAGTGGACCGTGGGTATCTGGGTCGACGAAGAGTTCAATCCGTGCGCAAGTCGTCCGTGGGCAATTGGGTCCGTGAATGTTAGGAGACCCGTGCGTAAGTGATCCATGGGCAAGTGGTCTGTGCGCATTTGGGACCTTTCCGGTAGGAAGCACCAAACGTTACTGAAATCCTTTTGGATTTCACCGAATTGGAGACCTCTTGACCCCCACTATTTACATTATTTCGGCGCAGATTGAACAGTGACAAATAATCGAACTTTGGAACCATTAATTCGCTTAAGGGATAATTTGCGGTGAGTATCATAGCTACATACGAAGATGACCGAATCTGTCAGCGGCATGCTCGGAAGACTTCGGTGCCTGCAGTCCATTGGTAGGCGAGAGAGCGCGGGAGCTCGCATTATTGGCGGCTCTTCCCACTTTCTCCGGCGGTTTCCCATAAAGGATTTTAGCGGACTTTTTCCGTTCAAGGTACAGGGGAAGATTACGGACCCTGCGTACTCTGATGTAAGTGTTCACCAACGCACATAATTCGTATGTCCGAAACCCTCGGCAGAAGCATCTTACAAGGAAGACTATCGAAGTGTCACCCCCCGATTTCAATGAAACTTTGGTATGTTGTAGAGGACAAAAAAATAAGAGACACGTGTTTTTTTTTTATGTGCCGATATACACTTTAAAGGGGTAAAAACCACCCCCAAAGTTCACCCCCAAAAACAGTTTTTTCACGATATCTCTGTTTCTATGCTGTTTTTTTTTGTTTAAACCAATTGGAGATTGCTTGTTATTGAATGACGATATGAAATACAGCATTTAGATCTCCGAGGGTCGCATTCCTTATTTTTTATAAGGGTAAAAGTGGTTTTTTAATAACATTTTTCTCTTTAAAATTGCTAAAACTCGCCAAATATTTATAAAAATAATTTCATTCTAAATAAAATAAGATTCTGAAGTTTACCTGTTTCTGTATTTTTCATAAAATCACATTGCAAGAGGGTAAACTACCCCATGTTAGTATTTTTCACTTTCCTTTGAAAAATTATTTGTACGTAAAATTCACGTATGTATATTTACATGTGTTAACTCAAAATAATTTTCACATTGTCGTATAAACAAAAATATAGCGGATATCGCAGCTTGGGGGTTAAACTACCCCTACATAATGCGTTCATATATAGCGATCATCTAACAATAAGTGTCAGTAACCAACTTCAATGAAATTTTTGTTATTTTGTAGAGGACAAGAAATACGAATGTTCTTTTTTATCTGCCGATAAACACTTTTACGGGGTTAAAACCACCCCCAAAGTTCACCCCCCCCTCCCCAAAACAGTTGGTTCACGGTATCTCTGTTTCTATACAGTTTTTTTTGTTTAAACTAATTGGAGATTGCTTCTTATTGAATGACGATCTTTTATATATAATATATATATATATATATACAGGGTGTTCCGAAACTACCTGACCCGGTGGGTATGGCGGTGTTCGGGAGGCTTCACTGATAACGAAAATGACCTTCTTTTTGTATGGAAGGTCATAGTTTTTAAATGGGAGCAGGTCAAAGTTGACCAATCAGAAGGAGACGTCAAGAGAAACGTAGGCACCTACGAACTCTGAGTTTTCTTCCCTCGCTTTTGTTTCTCGGTGGCTTCGGGCAGGATGACGTCACCCGAAGACATGCTTATTGGAAACAAGAAACACGCTACCGAGAAACAAAAGAGAGGGAAGAAAACTCAGAGTTCTTAGGTGCCTACGTTTCTCTTGACGCCTCCCTATGATTGGTCAACTTTGACCTGCTCCCATTTAAAAACTAAGAGCTTCCGGACAAAAGGAAGGTCATTTTCGTGATCAGTGAAGCCTCTCGAATACCGCCATACCCACCGGGTCAGGCAGTTTCGGAACACCCTGTATATATATGTCGGAGAAAGCTCCATCTTCGAACTTTCGACGAACTCGCGGTCACACAGAGCTCTTCTCTCAAACCAAAACTAAAAAACTGACTCCCCCGTCAATCTATCCACCTTATATCCTCAAGGTCCCCACCCCTATCATTAGATTGGGTGTTTACATCCCACGACCGCGAGCACACCCGGTGTCCGTCAGGTAGCACCCCAAACCATATAGGGTCGGATCGCAAACACTCTCACCGAATAACAATAATAACAACAATAATAACACGCTACACTCCGACATTTATACAGTAGTGCGCAATTGAAGTGGAACACTTGAATTTTTGTGTATCTCTGCGAAACTATGACCGACTTAAAAAAAAACCAAAGACATATTTTTTAAGAAATTTCCTTCCCGTTCGAATGGTAAAGGTTCTATTCCGATCGAATACAAAATGGCTGAACGGCAGGGGTTGGAGTGAAATAGTTCATTTTGGGACTTTTTGAAAAGTGTGCGAACTACTAGTTCCGGAAGGAAATTTATATTTCTAATTATGGCACGAGAAAGAGCATCCTTTGGCGGTCAAAAAATACCCTGATTGAACCCCTGTAGCATCACTCTGGGGGGAGTTGCACCCCTTTGAAGTGAAAACACTTAATTGGCCATAACTTCCGAACGCGCCGGCCAATCTGGTCCAGTTTTTGCATGATATCATCTTTAACGATGCTGCAGATTCTCACAAAATTATTTATCTCGGAGATGATCCCGTGACGGAGATCTCAAGATATCGCAAGCGCACCCGAAGCTTCCCCGCCATTTTTGATTAGGAATGGCCCTTTTGATTAGGAATTTGATTAGCCCGAGCGAGCGTCGTAGGATTTGTTGACAAACTACCAATATGGGCATGGGCGTGACTGAGGCTGGGCTATGAAACAATTGCTAAGCGCGGAATTTGTGGGAAGCTATTGCAAAGCAGCTATCTTTGGCATCCGCGAATGAATCCGCGGAAATCCTTCGTTCTGATTGGTCGCACTTAAATGCTTCTCATTTAAAAACTATTGCGAATTTTGGCAAACGGTTTGCGGGAGGATACTCAGGGCACTTCCAGGCATCGCCCACTTTCCGGTCCAAAAGCAATTCTGGGACACCCTGTATATCATTTTACACTTTAATTTTTCAGCAGACGTTGATACTTGTTATTATCTACAGGGTGTTCCATTTTAACCTTTCTATTCCACTATTCGTAAAATTATAAAAAATTAAAATAGATGACAATGGTAGTTTCCAGATGAATCTATTTTTATCATTTTGATTTAATCAAGGCGAAGGCATAAAAAAATGAAGGGCGCTACCATATTTGAAAATGGAATTATTTTCAAACAGTCGCGATTGTAATCTACATTAACTCTTTGCGCTCCGTTGTCTCCGCTACGGAGCCGTCAGTCATTTGTTTCAAAAACATGCGGAGCGCCAAGGGTTAATCAGGATCATGAACACAAGAAGTTTAAAAAAACAAAGATTCAACGTAAATGTTCAAATGAGCATCCACGAACATTAATATACATTACAAGAAGATCCGGCGAACGTTGTTCTGCCATGTACATTATTTCTAGTGAATATTTTGGTTGTTAAATAAAAAATAACGAAAGTAGTTACAGGCCACTCCTGGCCGTCACAATAAACCCCCACCACTGTCCCCTATGAGTCATAGAGCGCATCGCGCTGTGTCCCCCGTACCGCACTATGGCGTCACCCCCTCGCCCATGTGGGCAGCTCTCCCCACTGCCAACCTATGTTGCTGCTCCCCCACCATGCGGCCCTGGTCCTAAGGCCCGAAACTCTGTAGCAGCGGCGTTGCATGTCCCAGGGGGCGTACCACGGTCGGTAATTATGCATTGACCGCTGGTCGATAACTTTTTAATTACCCTAAGGAGGTAGCGTGGTAAAGTAGAATACGGTTCTTTTTTGTAAGAAATACCTTATATTATACAGGTATCGTACGCATTGGCGATACTTTTTCGATACCTTTTAGCTATCGATGGGTGGCTATCCAACCCCCTAATATTTTGCTTGGGGTGAATCCTCCACATACCGCGTAACTGTTGGAGTGATGGTACCCTTCTTTTGGATCATCTAGCGAACGATGCGCCAAACACATCAGGCGTGGTGGGTACCCTTGTCTTAGCGGCGTAAACTGCTACATGTATCTCTTATTTGCAACTATACAAAAAATAAGGGCCATGGTGGGTAAAAAGATAGACAATTGCTTGGCGCGCGTGATAGGGTAGTAGTCCCCCGAGCGCCTCGAGCGAAACTCGCAAAACTTAGGCGTTATTTCAAATGAAAAATTTAACCTCTTAGCAAACTCATTTTTGGATGTTTAAAGGCGCATTTTAATCGCTGAAATCTCAGCTACAACGTGGAGTAAATATGAAACTTCTACTTTATCGCATTCCTAATCAAAAATGGCGGGGAAGCTTCGGGTGCGCTTGCGATATCTCGAGATCTCCGTCACGGGATCATCTCCGAGATAAATAATTTTGTGAGAATCTGCAGCATCGTTAAAGATGATATCATGCAAAAACTGGACCAGATTGGCCGGCGCGTTCGGAAGTTATGGCCAATTAAGTGTTTTCACTTCAAAGGGGTGCAGCTCCCCCCAGAGTGATGCTACAGGGGTTCAATCAGGGTGTTTTTGACCGCCAAAGAATGCTCTTTCTCGTGCCATAATTAGAAATATGAATTTCCTTCCGGAACTAGTAGTTCTCACACGTTTCAAAAAGTCCCAAAATGCACTATTTCACTCCAACCCCTGCCGTTCAGCCATTTTGTATTCGATCGGGATAGAACCTTTACCATTCGAACGGGAAGGAAATTTCCTAAAAAATATGTCTTTGGTTTTTTTAAGTCGGTCATAGTTTCGCAGAGATACACAAAAATTCAAGTGTTCCACTTCAATTGCGCACTACTGTATTCATTATTTGATCTCTTAAACGTTAAATGTAAAGTGAAAAAAAGTAATATATTTTTTATCCTTAAGTAGGAAAATGAAATAAAGAAAGTCAATATTAATTTCGAAGAGCAATTGAATGTATGATATTTTTTGTCAGTCCGGCTTTAGCCAACATAAATAAGCTCGATGGTTTGCCCACGCAAGAACATGCCACGTATAATTGTCTGTGGGAAAAACATGGTGTGCCCTCATGTCTTAACCTCCCATGAAGTAGATTTGTAAAACTTTATGTGGTTCGTTTGGCATTGGCAGCAATGAGCCTACTTTGAGGTCCACTTGGCCTTTGATTTTAAATGTTGAATTGTATTGTTGACCATTTGCTGCAGTATTATGAGCTATTTCTGTTGCTCCGAACGAAGTCATTTGGAAGCATGAATTGAATGTGCGAATGGACTTCAGGAACAGGTTTGAATCTGGATGCGTGCCGATGAGCAAGCCGTTCAATGGTTCTGGTAGTGTCTCAATTTCTGGTAGTTGCACTTTTCCTGAAGCGCAACACATCCCGGCTGACTCATGTTTGAATGTGAGCGCATGACAATGGGGACATTCTTTACTTATAACACGAATCAGCACTTTCGGATGAGCGGAATATTCAATATCTGGCTGGTACTCGAATGCGAGACGAAGGAACGAAGCGGATGTAAATGCTATCATTCAACAACATAAATAATTTCGTTCTGTTTGAAATACGAACGACGGTTCATAAAAAAATACTAAAATCGCGTATATTATCGCCTATTAAGAAATGGAAGGGTGGGGGTAGGAATGTGAAAATTTTGAGTTATAGGTTTTTTCTAATGCCAAATCAAAAAAATACAAAAAAATTTTTGTCAAAAAAAATATAAAACATTTTTCTGGATAGGGACATCCTAATCACCTATCGGTATGAAATATACTTTACGATCTATTCTCATACTTACCAAATATACATAACAAATTTCATAAAAATCTGTCGAGCGGTTTCGGAGGAGTGCGACCACAAACACCGTGACACGAGATTTTTATATATAAGACTAGCGTCCCGGCCACGCTTCGCTGTGGCTCCCCGAGTGTTTTCGAGTTGTAGATTGACGACGACTACGACTACGACGACTACTACGACCACCGGTTGCTAACTTTCGCTGCTTCAAGTTGTGCGTGCAAGCACGTTACGAATGATTTATTGAATCGTTCCTCAGTTATTAGAAAAAATCGATAAAATTGAAAACTTTTTCGAAAAGATCGATAAATTTGTGTCTTTTTCTCTCACGTTTCGGTGATTTCTGCTGTCTCAGTACCTATCGATATATCGATCTGCTGTCATAACGCTCTACTGTTTTATGATTACCAAAAAGCTAATGGAACAAAACAAAACGTTCACGGAAAAAAAAAAAATTTGAAAATTATTTTGAAAAAAATTTTTTTTTAAATTAAAAAAAATTTTGAAAAAAAATCCATAGTCCCGTGGGACTCGAGGGGGATCCCGAGGGACTCGAAAAGGGTTTGCGGGGAAGTCCTCAGCAACCACCGGTTGCTATGGAAAAAACTGGTTGCTATGCCCATCGATTCTTGAAATATAGGTCTCACACTTTTTCGGCTGCGTTTTCTGGATTTTTCTTGACGTACAAACCATGGGATGGCCGATACGAACACAACAAAATATTCCCCAAGCAAATCGGACGCTCCGTTCTCGAGTTCTGGTATTACAAACATTTCGGACTGTTCTTTTATATATATTGTGACGTACTGGACCACGTAAATGGCCCAGGGTCTCGCAAGAACAGCTATCGCAATACACGGGGGGAGGGGAATGCAAAAAGAAAGGGGAACACGGTGTAAAGTAAAGAAAAATATAATTAATAATAATACGAAGATCAATACAATAAAGAAGACAAAAATATAAAAGAAGAGAAACGAAAAGAAACCAGAAATTATTACACTAGCGAAATCGAACGCTCCAAGTACGTAGGACTAACTAATAACACGCGGGGCTCACGCAGGAGCACGCGCTGTCGGGAGGGACCTTTAAACTGGCGGGTGGGCGAGGGGAATCAGGGAACGGGGAAGCAGGGTGTTGGCACCCGCGGGCTGGCTGCGCGCGCCGGTCAAGATGGCGGCCTCCAGGCCTGTCAAATTTCTCCCGGGCACGTCCGCGGTCTCGGAGGGAGAGGGCTCCGCCGCTGTCACACGGGACGTTTTCCTGCCCGTGTGACGGGACTGCACCGGGGCTGCATATTGGTGGCGACGGTGTCGGGTTGGTGGGCATCCATCCCACGGACATCTCGATCGGCTGTTCTCCCTGCCAATGCCTTCCCTGCCTTCCGCTGCCTCGGCGACGTAGCCACTCTCGCGGTCCATCCAGGGATGCTGAGTCCTCGTAGCTGGTTCAGAGTGATGTCCTCGGTGGTGGTCCTCGATGATGGTGTTCGAGCCAGTGCCCTACGGGGAAGGGGACAGGGAGGGAAGGGTGTAGGGAGGGGATCTTAACTCTAAGTACAGTAAACCTAAAACACTAAATAAACGCAATTAACAATACTTTTCTATAATATACGCCATAAAGGTGCTCAGGGCCAGTGGTGCCCTCGAGCCAGGTGACGGGGAGGGGTTTATTGTAACATTTTTGTTACAATATAGATAGATAGATATAGACAATTAGCAGCGAGAATGAGCAACAAATATAATAGATTTAGATCTGGCGATTATCCTTTTCATTCTACAGATCTGCGTCATCCGATCCAATGCTCTGAATAGATCTCTTGTAGCTTATCCCGTGCGCAATGCGTGTTATTATCAAAAGTACCTTGTTCGAACCTTATACGTGTTCTTGTCGATCATCGCTGAACATAATTTCCTCAGATTTTTTGCTTATTTATGGATCTAATTATGATATGTATTAATCTCTGTGGATGCACATTTGAACATTAACGCTGAATTGTTTTTTTTTTCAACATCTATTATGTCCTGCGACGATATTTCGCTCGTCGGCAAAACCAAACGCACGAAAACTGGAATTCGAGAACGGAAGTGGTCTCGGCAAACTAAAAAAAACTGTTGGGCGCCAGGTACCCTCTAAGGAGCACCACGAGCTCTGGGCTCGTTATCTATACCAGACAGATCGCGAGAGATAATTGATCCGGGGTAACCAATTGCCACCAGGCAAACTAAACCTAAATGAGCCACCAGGCGAACTAAAGCTAAAGGCACCACGGCCACGCAAAATCAGATAGGGGCACCACGGCCAAGAAAAGATACTAACGTAACTAACCTAAAGGCACCACGGCCACACAAAACAGATAGGGGCACCACGTCCAAGAAAAAGAATATAAAACGTAACTAAACCTAACGGTTACCCGGAACTCAGAAGATTTTACTAAATTCGACCACTATCCGTCCTCGGGCACGCCGCTTCGGAGGCTAGCTCGTCGGAAGCGTCGCGGCGTTCAAGAGGTTAGGAAGGAACAAACTCGGCCAAGGACTTAGAGGAAAGTAATACGCAAAACTACAAGAAAATAATCCAAAGTAATTAGTTAACGCACCAGAGCTGTATTAAGCAAAACCCAAATTCCAAATAGTCAATAAACTCAATAGCTATTTTACAAAAGCATTAACTCAGGCATTACTGAGGGTGCGAGCGAAAGCCAAGCATAGGGTTACAAAAGTCTTAAGATTACTTCACAATAATCGACATTCAAAATCGGAATCTATACAATGCAAAAGAGACAGAAGAAGCCCCAAATAGAATTTCGGAAATTATAGACGCAGCATCCTTATCGGAAAATCACGAGTGAAGGCGCTACGCGTGAGCGCGCACGCGAGGAAGACACGGGCACGCGGGCTCGATACTTCTACAAGACGAAATCCACGGAAACGGACACGGTCGGGATTATAGAATTCCTCGTACTAAACTAACAAATTCGTTTTGAACTAAAATAACAAAATAGCATTAAATGAACGAAAATCGGAACACAAGGAACGGCAGCGGAACGATCTGCGCGGTTCCAATTCTCGCACGCGTGAAATTATAACCGCGGTCGACAATCGTAATACGAAAGAGTC